>CM070020.1:11777418-12377418 GCA_036247105.1 Cirrhinus mrigala
TATGAGATATAAACTCAGTCACGATTTATAAAGTCAGTATTGACTGATATATAAACTTGCAATTGCAAGAAAAAACTGAATTGCGAGATTTAAATGAGCAATTCTGAGAAATACAGTTGTAATTCTGAGAAATAAAGTCACAATACTGGCTTTTTTTTTGATGAAATTGTGAGTTCATATCTAGCAATTGTGACTTTTTTCTCAGAAGTCTGATTTTATAACTAGCACTCAATAGTGAGTTATTAAGTCAGAATTGTGAGATATAAACTCACAATTATCAGAACATATCAGTCTTTTTCCCCCTCAGAACTGGACTTTATAACTTGCAATTGCGATTTTTTTGCAATTCTGTGAAAAAAAGTTAGAATTGTTTATATAAAGTTTATATCACAATTTTGATTTTATAATTCGCAACTGGGAGTTTATATCTCAGAGCTCTAAGAACAAAAGTCAGATTTGCAAGATATAACCTCACAATTGTGAGAAGAATGTCAGAACTGTGAGATACAAACTTGCATTTGTGAGAAAAAAAGTCATTTTATGACATGCAATTCAGTAAATTAAAGGATGAACAATTCAGAATTGTGAGAATGTCACAATTATCTTTTTTCAAAATTTTTTATTCAGTGGCAGAAATGGGCTTCCAATACAATTTTCTTAAAATTATAATTTTGGAACCCCAATTTATTGTTATTATTGGACAAACCTTTTTGGGGTAGCCTAAAAATGTGGTAACACCTCAATTAACAGGTTTTATTATGTCAAATATATTATTTGGTATGACTGAATCAACCTAACTACATACGGTTATACAAACAAAAACAAAACAAAAATTGGTAATTATACAATAAAATATCTATTTTATAAATTTTTTTAATAACAATAACCAGGTTAAAACAGGTCTATAGATCCTTAAGGTATTTTGTAGTACAAAACATGTTCATTTTCACAAAAGTAAGCTCTATATCTGTCTATGTGTTGTGTGTTTTATGTGTGGTCATTTTGTGCACAGTACAGTACACTAATATTTCGAAAAGAATATCTAAATGACAGCCCCTGTCCCCCAAAGGCCTTTGGTAGATGTGTATTTGTGTGTTAAACTCCTGCCTTTTACCCACAATGCCTGTCATCCGCTTCCCTGTGTCTAATGCTATGCCTTCCATCCAGATGCCTCTCTTGAGCATCCCTTTAAATGGTCCTGTAGGCTTTCTTACACGAGCGTAATTCATATCACAGCTAAGCATAGCACATTAACCCCTGCTATAACTGTGAATTCAACAAAGAAATAATATTTACTACAGCCATTAGCACCTGCAATATAAGAGCGTTGATTTTAAACCACAATGTTGGTTTTCGTTTATAATTTTCAAGCGAATGTTAAAGGCTTTAGTAAATCCATCCCATTCAAGCAGAATTGTTGAATGCCCCCATTGCATCGCTTCAAGGGCACATTAACCAGCAGCGCATACTACTTAGTACAATTATTGTTTTAGCATTACTGTCCTGAGCTGTGCATTTGTATCCACATAGACGTAAAACTGCCACTTAAATATACTGTTATTTATGCATACAGTGTGAATGCTTATTACTGAGATCCTGTACTTTCCCTGCCCGCTGACCCGTGTCTCGTATGCATTTACAGGAGAAGACCAGTGCTCTCAGCCTGAGCAATGTGGCTGGGGTCTTCTACATCCTAGTGGGCGGCTTGGGCTTGGCCATGCTGGTGGCCCTGGTCGAGTTCTGTTACAAGTCCCGAGCCGAGGCCAAGCGCATGAAGGTGGCAAAGAATGCACAGAATATTAATCCCACTTCCTCGCAGAATTCACAGAATTTTGCCACTTATAAGGAAGGGTACAACGTATATGGGATCGAAAGTGTAAAAATTTAAGGGGGTAGGATACGCGGCCGTCATTCCAGTCTGTCCCCGTGCACGCTTCTTTTGGCTTTCATCTGTTCCATTCCCTGAATGTTCTATTGAATGAGGAGGTTTGGACCGTAAACTGGATCGTATGTACTGGTGTTCCTAGTGGAAAAAAAAAAACTTCCTTTCTCTCAGTCCACTGCACATATTTTGGAGAGAAAAGTTTTTTGTACATCTCGTCAACTTCATTGTCATGTATGACTGTTGTTGAATCGCCCATCCCCATGGAAGCTTATTTGCACCACAGAATTAAAAAAATAAATAAAAATTGTGACTATTTGTCTCACAATTCTGACTTTTTAAACTCAGAGTTGCAAGAAAAAAGACAGACCTGACATAGCAGAAGAAAAGTTTGAACTGTGAGAATAAATTACAATCTATTACAAGGGGGGGAAGACAGAATTGCAAAAAAAAAAAAAAAAAAAAAAAAATTACAGTTGTGAGAAGAAAAAGTCAGAATTATGAGATAAAAACAAGGAATTGTGAGATATAAACTCGGAATTACAATAAAAAGTTCAGAATTGCAAGATATTAAGACCTAGCAGAAGGAAAGTCCAAACTGTGAAAATATAAACTTTACAAGGAAAAAAAAAGTGAATTATGAGCTCACAACTGTGGGGAAAAAAAGGTCAGAATTATGAGATAAAAACTCGATATAAACTCAGAATTGCAAGAAAAATTAAAAGAAAAAAAAAAAAAAAGTGAGAATTGCGAGGTGTTAAGACCTAGTGGAAGAAGTCAAAACTGTGAGAATATGAACAATGGAATTACAAGAAAAAAAAAAAAGAATTGCAAGATACAAACTTAGAATTACTGAGTTTATAACATGCAAATTTGAGATGATAGAAACTCAGAATTATATAAAAATAGTCAGAATTGTGAGATGTTACGACTTAGTGGAAGAAAAGTAAACTGTGAGAATATAAACTTAAAAAAAAAAAAAAAAAAGCAAACTACAAGTATATAACTTGCACATTTGATATATTAGCTTACAATTGTGAGAAAAAGGTCAGAATTATGAGATAAAAAACTCAGAAGTATGAGATATAAACTCAGAATTGCAAGAAAAATGTTGCAAAATGTTAAGACCTAGTGGAAGACATCCAAACTGTGGGAATATAAACATGTAATTACAAGAAAAAAAGAACTGCGAGATATAAATTCAGAATTACAAATTTATAATTTGCAAATCTGAGATTATATAAACTTAGAACTGCAAGAAGAAAGTCAGAATTGTGAGATGTTAAAACCTAGTGAAAGAAGACCAAACTGTGAGAATATAAACATACAATTACAGGAGAAACAAGACTTGTGAGATACAAACTCAGAACTACAAGTTTATAGCGTGCAAATGTGAAATGATAGAAACACAGAATTACACGAAAAAGTCAGAATTGCGAGATGTTAAGACCAAGTGGAAGAAAAGTCCAAACTGTGAGAATATAAACTTTTTAAAAAATTGCGAACTACAAGTATATAACTTGCACATTTAAGATATAAGCTCACAATTGTGAGAAAAAGGTCCGAATTATGAGATAAAAACTCATAAAAGTACGAGATATAAACACAGAACTGCAAAAAGAATGTCAGAATTATGAGATATTAAGACCTAGTGGAAGAAAAGTCCAAACTGTAAGAAATTGCGAATTGCAAGTTTATAACTTGCACATTTGAGACAACTGTGAGAAAAAAAGGTTAGAATTATGACTCAGAAGTACAAAAAAATAAACTCAGAATTGCAAGAAAAATGTCATAATTGTAAGATGTTAAGACTTAGTGAAAGAAAAATCCAAACTATGAGAAAATAAATTTGCAATTACAAGAAAAAAGTTGCAAGACACAAACTCAGAATTACAAGTTTATAACTTGCAAATTTGAGATAATATAAACTCAGAATTGCAAGAAGAAAGTCAGAATCGCAAGATGTTAAGACCTAGCGAAAAAAAGTCTCAACTGAATACATTACAATCTATTATCTATTACAAAGAAAAATTGTGAGATGTAAACTCAGAATTGAAAACTTACAATTGTGGGTAAAAAGTCAAAATTATGAAATATAAGCAAGGGGGAAAAAGTGTAAAAATTTTGAGTTGTAAATTCTAAATTGCAAGTTTAGAACTTGCAATTAAAAGATATAAGCTCACAAAAAAGTTAAAAACTTGGAATTGTGAGATAAAAGGTGGAAGAAGACCTAGTGGAAGAAAAGTCCAAACTGTGAGAATATAAACTTGCAGTTAAAAATAAAAAAGATGTTGAGACCTAATTAAAGAAAAGTCCACAATTTAAAAATATAAACTTGATATTACAAGAAAAATAGTTGCGAGATGTAAACTCAGAATTACGAGTTTGCAAATTTCCGATATAAACTCACAACTGTGGAAAGAATAAAACAAGTCAGAATTGTGAGACAGAAAGTCGCAATTACCTTTTTTATTTTACATGACCGAAACAAGCTTCCAAACCCATCTCCCTCATTCCCTGCTTGCGATATGATTTTCTAAATGGTGTGTGCCTGTGACTTTGCTCTTCATTTTTAATGTTTTTCCACCACATTGAATTCATGTCTGCATTTTCAACTAAACATTTTAAAAATAAGCTTGAAGTCCCTTTGCGGGATACACTCTAATGTTCCGTCATCTCTCTGTTTGGTGTGTGTGTGTGTGCGTGCACGAATGTTTGTTTCTTCGTTCGCGTTTGTGCACGTGTGTTCCAGGTGACCTTTTCGGACGCCATGAGGAGCAAAGCGAGACTGTCTATTACTGGGAGTACTGGCGAGAATGGACGTGTGATGAGTCCTGAGTTCCCCAAAGCAGTACATGCGGTGCCCTTTGTTAGACCTGGTGTGGGAATGAACGTCAGTCTGACTGATCTCTCCTGATGGATAAGAACCTGCCGAGTGCCTTACACAATGGTTTTCAATAGAACGCGTTCTATTCTCTATTCCTGTCGCTCTCTCCCCTATCTCTCGCCTGAATGGAGGACGGAGGCCTCATTTGATGTCATAGAGACAGAATCCTTCCTTGGCCCTTTATAACAAAAGATGCACTCTTCTATTGGAAATACGCCGACCGACACAAAGACACTCGCTTAGCGAGCCGATGACATCTACCCCCCGTAACGGATATTTTGGACGACAAACTTGAAACTCACTGAAGCTCTTCGTGGGAAAGAGAGAAGTTAATAAAGTCTGTCTGTTTTCGTAGCCGACGCCGTTCTGATGTTTATTTCGGCTCAAGCACACTTTACCATTGTCTGCTTCAGGATGTGAAATGTCTTTTTATTAATAAAACCAACAAAAAAATCTCTATGAAAAAGTATTTTTATGTATTTTCACAGAAATGGCTTTTAAATAAACCTGCTTATACATACCAGTTAATTAAAGCTGTAAATCATAATCTCGACATACTTTTAAGAGCTTAGCTACTAGTTTCACATTTTAATGCCAAATATGTTGCTTATCTTGTAATTTATTAGTCCTCTTCTGATATATTCATTAACATTTTGGTGTTAATATGAAATATCTAGCAATGCTTGACATTTGAAATCTGTTTGAAAAGTGGGTGCCGCAGTTACGTTCTCTTACTTTCATCAACTTGTTTGGTTTTGAGAATCTGTTTGTATTTTTTGTTTATCAAGAAAATCAGGGTAGCGGTTATAATATTAAAAAAGAAAAGTGTTTACAATATGAACATAAGAAAAAAGGAAAATGTTTAAAAAAAAAAGTACCTATTGTATTATTGCATATGTTTTGCTGTGAAATGAATAGAAGCATACACGTCAACAAAATGCTCTGTTAAAAATGCCAAATAATTAAGTGTGCCAAAATTATTGATAAATATAGTCATATATTAATCTGTCATCAATGTGAATGTAGTCAATACATTCTGTAAGTTTTGTTACTAAATGTACAGTTGGATGGTATACACAGTGATTTATCAAGGATTTTATTTACCTTTTCGTTTCTTTGTTTTTATTTTATAGCAATTTTAGCATTCAGACCACAATATGGCTTTTTTCATTTTTACTCTGCATCTTCAATTTGTTTTCCAAGCATCCAGATTACATGCTTTTTTTCATAAAAGGCTAAAAATGCCATATTACAGGCCAAAACTGCTATGCTTATTCTTAAGAAACCTACCACGAGAAAACAGTTTGTTTAATAATGATAATAGTTCACAGTTTATTGTATCGCAGGTACTATGACTATTTCCTATAAAAGCAATTGCAGCTGTAACGGTTAACACTTATATTGCAATAAGCCAAGATTAAAAAACAAAGACGTCCCTAAAAGTGAGAGTACATTTGTAAACTCACAATATGATCACAATTATGTACATTTTTCTATGATTTTTTTTTCTCTCTCCTCAGTCTTTCATACTAGACTGGGAGGCTGGTTAAGACTTTCGGTTTTGTCATTAAATACTTAATATTAGTTGAACAAGGCCATGTAATTTTAAGGACTGCTCTCTACCATTTTGTAAATGAATGTGTGCCAACTTGTTTATTTTTTGGGATCCTTTCTAAATAAAAGCTGACTCATAGTCTCATGTTTTGATTGCGGTTTTCAATGATCAATATGATTATAGCATACCACACTTTCATATTACAGACAAATTCACAGTTCTGAAAATATGTCTGAGCTGGAAGCAACAAAATAGTCTCTGCAGGAGTTTAAGGTTGCAGAGCTTCATCTAAACGCCATTTTACAGAACATTTCAAGTCATTTCAGAAATATGTGCTAATCATTCAGATCTTTTTGAAGTAAAAAGCAATTTTAGCATGAGTCTTTGAAATGTTTCCAGTAATCACTGACAAAATTACTCAATCAAACACACAATCAACGATTTCATTCTTCCAAATAGATAATTCATGAAATATTTTCCACTCATTCCTTGTTGTCTTGGGCTGGATTTGAATGTGTCTGCTAGCTGATAGGAAGTGAGAGGAACAGAGAGGTGTTTTTGATCATAAATAATCACGCTGTGACGTCTGCATTGGTGTTAATGAATGTCACACATTCTGAAATGACAGATACCCTCCCCTGCTCTTCCTACATAATCCCCCTTCCATCTTTGCAGCCCATATGGTGTCCAACACTTCTGGAGATATCCATTTAACATTTCATCTAACATCTAGTCTCAAAATATTAAAGGCTCTTTGGGCTTTTACACAAGGGTTTATATTGACACAAATGCACTTCCCTGCATTTCAAAAGATGCTTGATGGAAGATAAAATAGGAGATATCTGGCTGGGGATTTAAAGCTTCTCTTAAAAGACCACATGTTCTGTTTCCGTTCCTCATACTGGGTTTCTAAACAAAGCACCCTGCTCATATTTATATTTGACCAATAATAGCCTAATATGTAAAAGGTTTATGATGTACCATCTTGCATTTATTTTGACATTTAGTAGCATGGATGCCAAAAGTGTCCGATAATAGGGTGGCTGTTTCCGAAATCTATGGAAGCCTGTTTCTGCCACTCAATAAAAAAATGAGTAAGTTAAATTATAGGTTGAAAATTATTTTTTTTTCTCAGAATTGTGTGATATAAACTCGCATTTGTGAGTTATAAAGTCAGAATTGCAAGACAAAGTCACAATTCTGAGAAATAAAGTCAGAACTGCGAGATATAAACTCACAATTCTGACCTGTTTTCTCAGTTTATATCTCGCAATTCTAACTTTATAACACACAATTGCAGGTTATTAAGTCAGAATTGAAGAATTGTGAGATAGAAACTCGCAATTCTGAGAATATACCAGTCACTTATATCCCATAATTGTGAGAAAGTCAGAATTGCAAGATTTTTTCTCAGAATTGGGAGTTCTGACTTTATAACACACAAGTTACAAGTTATTAAGTCAGAATTGCAGAACTGTGAATTCTGAGAACATACTGTCCCACCAAAACTGGACTTTTTAACTCGAAATTGCAAATTTATATCCCAGAATTCTGAAAAAAAAAACTTTTTTTCCTCAGATTTGCGTAATATAAACTCACAATTGAGAGTCATAAAGTCAGAATTGCGAGTTTATATCTCGAATTGTAACTTTTTCTCAGAATTGCAAGTTTATATCTCTCAATTCTGACTTGATAACATACAATTGCAGGTTATTAAGTCAGAATTGTGACACAGAAATTTGCAATTCTGATAACATATAAGTCTCTTTCCCCCTCATATTTTCCTTTATAACTCACAATTGTAAATTTATATCCCATAATTTATATCCCAAATTTATATCCCATAAATCTGAGAGAAAAAAAATTGCGAGAAAAGAATTGTGAGATGGAAAAATTGCAATTTTGCAAACACATCAGTCTTTTTCCCCCTCAAAACTGAACTTTATAACAACTGAACTTTATGAACTTTATCGCAATTGTGAATTTATATCCCATAATTCAGAGAAAAAAAGAATTGTAAGAAATAAAGTCAGAATTGCGAGATATAAACTCGCGATTGCGAGTTATAAAGTCAGAATTGAGAGACATAGTTGCAATTCTGAGAAATAAAGTCAGAACTGTGAGATATAAACTCACTCTTCTGACTTTTTTTCAGAATTGCAATTTTATATATCGAAACTGTGACTTTTTTTCTCAGAATTCTGACTTTATAACACACAATTGCGAGATATTAAGTCAGAATTGCGAGATATAAACTCACAATTCTGAGAACATAGTCTTTTCTCCCCTCAAAATCGGACTTTTTAACTTGCAATTGCGAGTTTATATCCCACAATTCTGAGAGAGAAAAAGAATTGCTAGAAAAAGTCAGAATTATGAGATATAAACTTGCATTTGCGGGAAAAGAAAAATCAGAATTGTGAGTTTATATCACGTAATTCTGAGAAAAAAGGCAGAATTTTTTGTTTATATCTTACAATTCTAACTTTATAACTAGCACGTGAGTTTATATCACGCGATTCTGACTTTATAACTCGTGATGGGGCAGCATAACTTGACTAACCAGCGATCACGTTGCACAACATCTGAAATGTTGTTATGGTCATTCTGAAATGGCCGAACAAAGTCTGTTGTCAAAGCATTTCTGTATAATTGCCTGCCAGAACTGTCCTCTTCGACTGTGTTCCCAAACAGGAAGCGAAGAAAAGCGATGACCGCATTTTTTGTGTTACCTCTGCTCACTCTGAGGTGAGTAATTTATTATAGACACATGACCTACATCACTTTATGGCCGTTCCCAAATTTTAGTCACATTTTGGTTGGAGTAAACAAAAAACAACAACAACAACAAAAAAACAGCCTCCCAAAACCTACCTTGTTTTTAAAATGTATTATTAATTACTTCCTTTAGGGATAAAACTTCTTAATGAGGGAAAAATTACTGAGTGCACCTTTAAATTAAGTGCCATGTTTGGTGGTATCAAATTGGTCGTTTGGAAGCACAAATTTGATAACCTTTGTTGCATTAAGAATTTTTAACTATAAATTACCACAAGACTTATAACACGTCCTCAAAAGACCTTCAAAGATGCATTGCTAAGAACAAGGCACTGTCATCTGATACACAGACAAAAGAAGGTATATAGCTGTGGTTAAATCCACATCAGTCAGAAAACACTGACCTCTGGGTTATCTCCAGTCATTAGGTCAATGATAAGGTGGGCTAAGCTTCAAAACCCATTGCCATGTCCAAGATGACTATCTGTGCTTGAGCCTCCCCTTTTTGCAACTCAATCAAAGCCATCATTGATAAACTCAAGCATAGCACAGCTAGATGACAGCAGGAGGAACAACAGGACTGCCCTGAATATGCCAGTGCAGTGGAGACATCAATACCTCATACAGCCTCACCTTTCATGTCCCTACTCTCATAATGAAGCCCCAAAGCTATTTCCTGGGGTCTGCAGAGGAACCAGAGAGTGGGCTGAAAGAACACGATTACAATTTCATGAAAACATACGCATTATAAGTGGAATTACGTGGGACAAAATTGGGGCAAGAACATTTCCTGTGGCAATCCTAATAATACCAAATTCAAAAACGTGATTGTGCTTTAAATAATACACCATTTCACTACATTCACTGCATAATTCATATTACAAGCTTTAGCAAAAGACATGTAAATATTTCTGTATGTACATATTCATAAGCATGAACTTATATTACCTTCCAAAATACAAAACGATGAATAAATTACTTAATATTAACCAGTATGTATGGCGAAGTACCTCAATCTCTCCATCGAGAATAGTAGAACTATGTCCTTGCCATGTTTTGATTGACAGTCCATTGGATTTAATTTGAATTCACAATTTTGCCCTAGCAATGAATTTTGCATATGTCACCCAGTTGAGGGAGAAGAACTACTTTGATATTAGGGTCAGTGGCCAAAGTCTCATTACCAAATCATTTACATTCATCCACTACAATATTTCCATTTCCCCAGTCCAGAGAAGTGATTAATCAGGACAAACTTTGATCTACTTTTTTTTTGGTACATTTCAGATCAAAGTATTCAAGGACAAAAACATCCCGCAAGGATAATAGTTGAATGTTCATGTTTTATAATCAGTTATTACATGGCCTGGAATACTCCATTCTAATTGGTCACTGAAATGTTAAATTCGCCTTATGTATGGTGCATGTGTAAAACTGCATAAATGCTAATTGAGATCATACAGACTGAACAGACATAGTAAGTTTTCATGCAATTGTTCTGGCAAGATCATTTTATTTACGAAAATATCTCCTCATTCACTGACGTGTCCAGGTCGCGCTCACTCACCATTACATGTTTGATCTAAAACTGCCCTCATATGTACAATGTAATGCATCTTTAGCAACAGTGTGAAAGTGAATAGTGCATAACAGGCACAATACCGGTATAAACATAAATATCTGTTGATATTATATGCGTCACATGACTAAGGCCTTGTCCACACTAATAGGCTTCATTTACGTTTAAAAACACAACTTTTTCTCTCTGTTGTGACCTTTCATACACACTGAGACAGTGTTTTTATCAAGGAAAACTGAGTTTGAGTTTAAATTTGAAAACGCAGTTTTTCACATTGCAGTGTGGACTGGTAAAACTGAGGCTTTTGAAAACAATGACTCGTGTTTAGTCATGTGACACATATTGTACCAATAGATATCTATGTTTATACCTGTATTGTGCCTGTTATGAGCACTTTGACACTATTGATACAGATGTATTACTTTGTACACTCTTCATATCCCAGTCCTGCACAGATGAAAGAAAATGTATTCGTGATTGCTGTTTGCAGCAAAACACGAGGGTAGCTGTGTTTTAGATAAGACATACAATTGGAAGTAAGTACGATCTGGTTGTTTCAGTGAATGGTGAAATATTTTCCTAAATAAAATGCCAGAAGAATGCATGAAAACGTATCATGTCTGTTCCATCTGTATCATCTCAGCGAGGTTTTATGAGGCTGTACTCATACGCAGTAAAGCGAATTTGACCTTTTGTGATGTTTCAGTGTGGATGAGAAACTTCTGAAAACTGTTTGAAAACGATAGTGTGGGCGGAGAGCGTTTTAAAATGAAAACTGTATCTGGATTAATGTAAAGGTAGCCTAAACATGCGTCAATGTTTTTTCAAAAGCCTCAGTTTTCCCAGTCCACACTACACCACAAAAACGACGTTTTTAATTTATTGAATTGGGGGGGCATTTTCAAAAAGCTCAATTTTCCTTGACAAAAATCAGAGTCTCAGTGTGGATGGAAAGCCAAAACAGAGAGAAAAAGCTACGTTTTTAAACGAAAACTTATTAATGTGGATACAGCCTTGGTTCTAGAAGTATTTTTCCTATAAACTTTTTTCCCCCACAGATATAAAATAAAAATAAAGTCTTTGTTTGAATGTTATAATGAAACAAACCAACCATTTATAAAGTTAATAATAACATTACCAACTTTGATTGGAAGCCAAAAAAAAAGAATTTGAAAATCAGACTGTGGACCAATAAAAAGTGCAAAAAGTTGCTTTTTGTGCAAAAAGTGCTTTACAGAACTGTGTTTTTACTTCCAGAGCACGATTGTTGTACTCTATATTTATTTTAGTCATGGCAACACAGTCCACTTATCTAGGTCACTGAAACAGAGAAATGGTTCTGACTAAAAGCTGCTCTGTTAGCACGTCTCTCACATAACACCATAGACACACTCTTTTTTTACAGGGGTCATGAACTGAGAAACCAAAATTCCCTTGATCTTTTGACATATACAAGGTCATTGTACTATAAAAACATCCTGTAAGTATCTGCCAAAACAGCAGGTTGTGGAATGTTCTACTCTATGTAATATTATGGATAAGCACCGCCTCCGCAGAAGAAGATCAACACCTGCTTCTACACTGCTGCCTGTTTAGCCCTGCCCACCGATATAGTGTAAATAAGTGGCGCGAATGCAGAAAAACACAGAAATCAAATGACAGAAATAATTCTGAAGACAAGACGCTATGCAGTGTCAAGTTGTGGAAAAACAACCTTTTTGATTCCAACGTTAGGAAAGAGTGGATGAAGTTGAAGATCCAGACTGAGTCGGTAGGAACTTGGTCCTTTATTTACTTCATTTTACAGCGGATTCGTCGTTTACAAACAAGGCACAGTTCGACACAGGATTTTCATTAGGACTAGGGGTGTAACAGTACACTTGGGTGACCACCTGGCAATAGATCAGTTGCGGGACATAGATGTGATTTTGCAGGACAATGCGGGAAGTGTGAGACACATACATTTTCTACTGTTATGCTATGTAAATACTGATTTACATCCGTTGTCATATGCAATGATTTACGTTTCTGAGCATGCACATGTAAGTGAGAGAAAGCACGTCCGTTTTGTGTGAGAGTGAAAAGAATCCACCTGCGAGAGAAGAGATTTATGCTTGTCATTTTGATGCACCCTCGCATTACAATAATGTGCTCTGGACATTTGTCATAAAAATAACGCCATAGAAATGGCTTCAAACTAGCTATTAAAATAAAAAGAAAGTCACGACTGAAAGCTGCATTGATTTTTTTTTTCAAATGGTTAAAATGAATGGAGAATATCATGTTCTTTTCATTTATTTTGAACAGACAATAGTACAAATTAAAAAATTTATACTAAATACTAAATATTATATCAAATTAATGTCATATATAGGCTATAAAATCTGCAGTACATATATACATAAAATATACAGTAAATACTTGAAATATTTAATTTTGTTAACTGACAAGGGAAAAAAACTGTGCGACATGTAACGTAGCCTATATTTGCTGAGTTTCAGTTCAGTTTTGTGACAGAAAGGAAACTCAAATGGCAGAAAGCGACATTCTGTTTGTTTAAGTTGATTTTGCTGGCACACACAAACACAAAACATATCATTTCCAGGCTTTTAGCATTGCTAACTTGACAGCGCAGTTGGTACTTTATCAAAATAAAAAACAGTGCACCAAACATCAGCGCGCTCGCCTCACTGTGTCACCGTTAGAACGTGACTGAAGTACAAAGTCTGTAATTTACATAATAAATAATAGTTTAGCATCTGGATGCATTGCAAATGTGGAAATATTATGGAATATTTGGATTTGTGCCAAATGAGAAAGGTGGGATACAAGAGCATAAAGCTGCATTTCACAGACAGTTAAGTGCGCAAGCCTTTAAAGTATACTCCTTTGTCAGTGAGAGACGCGTTCAGAATCAGCACATGGTCACTGTCTAGTGGGCTTTGTTTTCAACTGCGCAACTCCTGGCATTCGCTGCTCTTCTGCCGGCAGTTATCAAACAGAGTTGCATTACTGCGGCGCCCCCTTCTGGATTGAGGGTGAATTGCCTGTATTCATTGTAAGGCCTCAAGCACCAAACCGAGATGCCCGTACCGTGACGGTTCGCTATGAATACATGTATCCTTACACCCCTAATAAAGACTGAAACTAAGATGATGCTGTGCCGAATATATTGGATTCGACAGTAATATCGCAACACACAAGTGTGAGTAACTGTTTTTATTACGTGGTCACTATTGCTTTCCAAATCATTTGTTATGAGTATTTATGCATTTTTAACCTAAATCACTGCAACATCCATCTATGAAGGATGTAGGCTGTCAAACATACACAACTGTTAACCAATCACAGCAGTGGGCATTAACTTCAAGGTCTACAATCCACCATATCTTTTCAAAACAGAGCGTTCTGTTGCAACCAGATCATGTTGTGTCTCATTTATTGCTTATAGTGAAAACAACCTCTGATAACTTTTTTTTCTTTTTTGTATTTTTCTTTGTTTATTTTTAGCAGAAGATAATATAAAGGTAAAATGATAATACTGCCTGCATATGCTTAAAAAAATAATATAATGGTATACGGTATACCATAGACGAATGTCTCCTATATCTCAAATACTGACAGATGAACTGTCAGTATTTGAGATATAGGAGACATGAATATCTCACCAGAATCCCTCCATAAAACTTGATAAGCTGGTGTGATATATGTGTCCCTGACCCATAATTCATTTGGGAGACAGCTTCACAGAGCACTGCTTGAAAGTTGCAGATGGCATCTGCGTTTGACGTGATATGAAGTCTCTCCTCTGTAGAACTGACACAGGACACACTGCTCAAAGCTCATCTTCATTTTGTTCCTCTCAAGGCTATCTTCAGACAACAGAAGAAAAAAAATAATTTTTTTTCTCTTGCAGTAATGGGTTGGGATTCAGCACAGAAGGGAAAAAATAGAACCTGTTATCCCCTGGCTGAGTTGTCATGGAAACAGCATCGGCTGTGCTCTTTCCTGTGTGAGGAACAGGATGCCGTTTAGCATGTGGGATCTGAAGATGCAGTTGTAATTGATTCATGTCTTTGTCACCTTTACAAGTCATGAACACACGTCTAGGACAACTGATTGCTGTGATCTTTATACTTCGAATCCACGGAGACATGAGCCGAGCTAGTCATGGAACACACTAATTTGTGCCGAAGTTCAACTGGTGTTTGCCGCCTTACACTGCATGAGTTTCTATGGCAACCACTTCCATGCCGTGATTATTCAGCTCATCCATAAGAGATTCTCTTCTCTGCAAGGGTATTAATGTGCTTTATGTAACTGAGCATGTTGTGAAAGAAACCACAAATATTCGTATGAGTAACGTAGAGTACAGCACTGACACAAAAAAATGGCACTTTGCAATTCTGGCTTCACTGCTGGAGTTGGAAATGAAGTACAGTTGCAGCTCTATTATAAATCTATATGTAACAGATTAGGTCAATGGGATTGGGTTGCTGTTATTAAGTCAAATGCAGTACTGTGGACTAAATGGTCAGACGGTCTCTTTTGAATAGTCAGCAGAAGGGAGTGGGTGATCTCCAGTGCTTTAATGTCCTACATTATTCACGCTCACTTACACCCCCTCACAGGCAGAGCAGTAAAGTTAAATGGTGTGTCTCTCTGAGAGGGGAGATATGTGACTCTTGTATGACTGAAGTAATGGCTGAGTGTATGAGTCACTGCTTCTTAGCATTACATAAATAAATATATAAATCCATAAATGAAAGCATCAGTGTGATTCAGTAATTTTCCTCATGGGTCTTCGAGTGTTTATCTACAGCGGCTACAGGAAGAACATAAAAACCAAGCATTCAGCGCATGTGTGTGAGATTGGGTTTTTCTTGTGTAATCTCATGTTTGTTGTTATCAACTCACTAATCCGGTTTAATTCTGATTTGGAGAATACTTGAGGCCAAGGGCAGAGTGAGGTGTGAGGTTGATATATGAGACGTGGCAGGACCCAAGGCCTCTGTTCCATACATCTGTTCATAGCCCATTTTCTGCATCTGGTGTCTCTCTCTGCTCATCTGTGTAAATAAACGTAATATTGCCTTCAGTCAGATATCATAGATATCTCATTAACTGGAGAATACATAGAATCAGTTAAAACTGAGTATTGCAGATAACCACAATAAAGAAAATAAATAATATACAATACTGTTGAAAAATTCATTTAATGTTTGAAACTCACCAAGTCTGCATATATTTGATAAAAAATGCAGTAAAAACTGCAATATTATGAAATATTATTCTAATTTAAAATAACTGTGTTCTATTTTAAAGGGGTCATCGGATGCAAAGTTCACTTTTACATGTTGTTAAACATTAATGTGTGCTGGCAGTGTATGTACACATCTACCCTAATGATAAAAATCCATGCACTGGTTTTTAATTAATCTGCAAAAATAATATCCCCTTTTTCAAATCGAGCCATTCTCAGATGCCTGTTGGTGTGGCTTCACACCAACAGAGGCCGCTCCCACAATAGTTGATTGACACGAGCATCTTACCTCAGACCCGCCTTACATCAGCTGTAACAGTCAGTTAGACAAGAATATCTCCGATTGAACGATTAAGGTGTTGTGTTGCTGGATGTAATAATGAACATAGTGGTCGTCATTTACTCCCAACATCTGAGCTGCTGAAGATGCAGTGGATTACATTTGTTTGTGAAGGAAACGCGCCTCCCGATCTACAAAAGTACGTCTATGTTTGCGCAAATCAGTCGTGATCCAGCTTCACCTACAGCAGAAGTGAGTGAGTTTTTTTTTTTTTTTGAATGAATTTCTGCAATCACCTTTCCTAATAACCTGCTAGTTAGCAACTTTCGCAGCTAAATGCGTTAAATGTGGCTAAACGTGCTAAATGCGGCTAAGGTAAACAATCTCTCCTAGCACAGCTCCTCACTTTACAGAGAGAAGAGAGGGGCGGGGCGAACAGAGCTCATTTGCATTTAAAGGAGCGATCCATTAGAATGGGTTGATTTTTGCAGAGCTCATTTTGACGAGGTAAAATGGTGTTGTTTTACACTACCACTGAGAATTTTTAACCAAAGTGTATTACAGACTTTTCATTAAGACCCTAAGGAATAATATCAACTTGTGTAAAATGGGCATCCGATGACCCCTTTAATATATTTTGAAATGTAATTTATTCCTGTGATGGCCATTTTTATTATTATTTTTTTTTTTTGTGAAAATTGTAATTTATTTTTGTTCATGATTCTTTGATGAATACCAAAGTCAAAAGGAGAGCATTTATTTGAAACAAAAATCTTATGTAACATTATAAATGTTTTTAATGTGTCCTTGCTAAATAAAAAATATTACCTATTAAAGGGGTCATCGGATGTCCATCTCCACAAGTTGATATGATTCTTTAGGTCTTAATGAAAAGTCTATGACATGCTTTGGTTAAAAAGAGAGCAGCCTTAGTCTGTATGACAACACACAGCCAAGAAGCTGAGAATGGCCTGATTTGAGAAAGGATTTGAGATATTATTTATAGGGATTTAAAACAAACAAACAAACAAAAAAAAAAACAAAAAAAAAAACATTGGGTGGATTTTTATCATTATAGGGTGGATGTGTACACATTGCCAACACACATTTATATTCAAAACAACATGTAAAAGTGAATTTTCCGTCCAATGACCCCAAACTTTTGAACAGTACTGTATAAAAATATAAGATTATAGCCCAGTAAGCACATAAAAAGTCATTGAAAGATATCAGATATCATTGAAATAGGTGTCCTGAAAAATCACACATCTGTAGTCACTCTAGGTGCTGTAAACTGAACCAATTCATATTTTTTAACGCTAGAAATGGTTTGCTAACATCGGTTTTGCTGTCGTGTCTTCAGAGGGCAGGGTTTTGTAAAGATGGTATGATTGAAGTGACAGGGTCTAATTTAGTAGCTAAAACTGGAGGCTGTAACAGCAAATCAACTGAAATTGCTTACATCACCTTTAAAGGGCACCTATTATACCCCTTTTTACAAGATGTAATATTGGTCTTGGGTGTCCTCAGAATGTGTCTGTGAAGTTTCAGCTTAAAATACCCCACAGATTTATTACAGCATGAGGAAAATTATATTTTTGGGGCATGTCTAAAAAAAAAGAACTGTTTTGGTGTGTATCGCTTTAAATGCAAATTAGCTGCATATTCCCAAAGAAGTGTATACATCTCTGCTTTGCATACCTACAGCAATAAACAGTCAGTAGAAGCAACATGACTGAGAGCAAGATAACTGGTGTTCAGTCGTATATACAGGAAGTCAAACATGCCAAAAGTGGGATGAAATAGCGCAATGTCATCAGCACGGCTCAGTGAAACAAGCCATGTGACTGACTAGACAGCGCAAGGGAGGATACGTTTGCTAGCGCCACCGAACTGACAGAATGCCACTGATCAATTAAAATGCTTTGAAAACGTATGCATACAAATACTCTTAATAGGTTAGCTAAGCACTATAATGACATGACATTCACTAAGCAATCTGGAGTGATTTGCGCAGATAAACAAATTTAGTTAGACTTTGAGGCGCATTACCTTTAAAAATAAAAGTAATCCGCTGCAGCCTCAATGGCTCAGTTGTTAGTTAAAAAAATTAAGACTCTTATGTACAGTCTTAAATACAAACACAAAACACTGGGATTGCTTATGAGACATTGTTGACGTTACATTTCCTCAAGCATGGAGAAAATGGAGGACAGCGTACAACCAAACAAAACTTGCTGAGGGTGGAAACTATGGCAATACAGTGGCCGTGGGCGGGGCCTAAACAATGTGACATCACACTGCTTTGAAAATCAAAACTGCATGCCTAATGAGACTGGTTGGTTTAATGGGGATTAAAAAATAAGGAGTGGGTGGATTTTTATCATTGTAGCGTGGTTGTGTTCACACACTGCCAACACACATTTATGCACATGTAAAAGTGGATTTTGCATGATAGGTGCCCTTTAAACTACATGTTACCCTTTAGGCAAAGTAGTTGGCAACAATCTATTGACAAAAGTACTTTATGAATCTACTTAAGATGGCATTATGTAGCACTATTTTACTCCCAGATAACAAACAGCATGCAACCAGCCAAAACAACTAAGATCCCAGTTGACAATGTCAGACGATGTATAGTGAATTGCAACCAATAAAGTTCAAACATTTAATGAAAAATGTAATCAGAAATATGGACAACTGTAAACTTTTAAAGTGGTATTTCTGATATCTATACACCAAAACAGCAGAGTTCAGTACTTAGCGAGACCTCTATTTCTGGAAACGTCGTCAGTGCTACAATCATTGCATGTTTCCTTTCCAATTCCAAGTGAGATTAAACTAAAATGGTTAAAATTTTAAATTGGAAATGAGCTTGGCGAACCGACAAGAGCATCATGTCTGCAGGTGGGAATCCTTTTGCAATTTCTTCTCAAAGCTTTTCCATGATCCTTAGCCCTCTGGGTTTCCCCACTACTGATGCAGAGGGTGACCATGAAAAGATGGGTTTTACTTGTCCTCCGAGGCACATCAAGATTAATGCTCCGCTCTCTAATGGAAAAATCTGATTTGTGCTTGTAGATGTCCCGGCTATTCAAACGTTCACAGATTATATCTGCATTTGGTTGCACACACTGCCACCTGATCCTGATCATAACATTTGTTTTTGTCTGTTAACACCGTTCACCCTGTGCCTCAGCCCAACGATTAGGATACACATATCTGTATATATATTTTAAAAGCATCAAGGACAAAATTAAAAGTGGAAAGAGGTTATAATGGCTCGTCTATCTGAGTTTTCTGACAGCCTCTCTAGGATGCCACTGAAAAGCATCCCAGGGTAACACTTGACATATGGTGGACATGGTGAGAGAACTTGGTGCCAAAGAAGAACAGAAGGGCAGTCCCCTGGCAGGGAATTAGGCACAGTACCCAGACCAAGAGAGTGAGATTACTGAGTCTAAGAGTTTCGTACAGCTTGGCGTTGCTAGCAGCTTGGCATTTACTCTGGCCAATGTGAAGGAAGATTTCATCAGCGTTACAAAATAAGCCCATATCATGGGGAAGATCAATGGCAGTGCTAATTTATGCTTCAGCTGTCCCACCCCCAGACAACCATTACAAAAATTGTATAGACAGGGGACGCCTCATGTTATTATTCCAAATTGGCACCTTTGCAGAATGCTCTGTGAATGACTCATGAATTCCAGCCAGCATTCAAATTTAATGCAATTCCTTCACATGCAAACCTAAGATGAGGACGTTCAAAGGTTGCATCACGTGAGCAGCTGCAGGGGTGGACGCATGTGAGCGTTTTGAGGGGGATGGCAAAGAGTTTGTCGACTTCACTGCAGCCCCACTCATGCCGCCACATGTGGCGGCTTTCACAGTGGGCTTCTCGTTTGTTGACGGGCACATTATTAATCCTGATGTCGAATTGATAGCTACCGCTGAGCCTGTTAGCAACATCCATGTGTGTGCTGGTTGCAAAGCTTCCCAGAGAGCGGAAATAAAAAGGCACAATGACCCCTTGGGCCCAAAACAGAGCAGAATGTAATAATAATGAAGTGCAAAAAACTTGTGTGTGCAATCTTTTGTTTGGCAAAAACAAAACAGGCCATCAAAAGCTGTTTCCATTGTTTTAAAGTCACATTGCATCTTCACTGTTATAGTGAGGCACAGAGAGATGGGTCTTTGCGGCATATGTAATTTGCATTTGTATTACTGCAGCACAAAGATAGACAAAATATTAATTTTAAAACACAATATCTAAAAAAAAACACTTGGGGAAAAATGAGGAAATCACACAAAAACTATAAAATCAACTAAATACATTTTTTTAAAACACAATGACACTCAATATGTCCTGTGAGCAGTGCAGACTTTTATTACCTGTGTGCTGCGCTGTCTACAATTGCTTTGATTTGTTTATATATACACATTTAAAGCATTTTCTATTGCCAGTGAGCAACATACAACGGGTAAAATAAGTACTGAACACGCCAACATTTTTCCTGGTAAATATATTTCTAAAGGTGCTGTTGACATGAAATTTTTTTACCAGATGTCGATAACAACCCAAGCAATCCATACATATAAATAAAACAAAACGAATAATTTCAGAAATTAAGTTATGTGTAATAAAATGGAATGACACAGGGAAAAAGTATTGAACTGCTGAAATTTTTTTAATACTTTGTACAAAAGGCTTTGTTGGTAATGACAGCTTTAAGATGTCTCCTGTATGGAAAAACTAGTCGCATGCATTGCCCAGGTGTGATTTTGGCCCATTCTTCCACAGAATCTTCAAATCTTGAAGGGTCTCTGGGCCTCTTCTATGAACTCTGATCTTTAGTTCTTATTTTCTATTGGATTCAAGTCAGGTGATTGGCTGGGCCATTCTAGCAGCTTTGTTTTCTTTTCTGAAACCAATTGAGTTTCCTTGGCTGTGTTTGGGATCATTGTCTTGCTGAAATGTCCACCCTTGTTTCATCTTCATCATCCTGGTACTGTAGGTGTTGGGATTGAACCAGCTAATATTAATTTCCACTTACAAGGGGCAGGGCTTTCTAATTACTGACAGATTTCAGCTGGCGTCTTGGCTTTCCATTACTTTTTGCACCTGCCTTTCGTGATGCGTTCAATACTTTTTCCCCATGTAATTCCATTTTATTACACATAACTTAATTTATGAAATTATTTGTTTTGTTTTCTTTGTATATATTGGATTACTTGGGTTGTTACCGACATCTGATGAAAATTTCAAGTCAACAGCACCTTTGGAAATATATTTACTTAGAAAAATGGTGACGTGTTCAATACTTTTTTTTACCCGCTGTAAGTTTTTTTTAGTATCACATATGAGAACATAATCAACAGCTGGCATGCATAAAATGTGACAATTCGTAAGTGCTTACAGCACAAAGAATTCTGAGTACAAACTAAAAATGCTGGGTTAAAAATATCCATTGCTGGGTTATTTGGCAACCTAGTGCTGGGTAAATATTGGACAGAACACATGCTGGGTTATTTTGACCCAACTGGTTGGGTTAAATGTTTATACCCAACATGCTGAGTTGTTTTATTTAACTCAACTATTGTTTAAAAATTACCATACTGCTGGTATAAAATAGGTTGGAAATTAAAAATCACACAGAATTACTAGAGGCAACAGCAATAATCAAAAGTTGAACATTTATTAGTAAACAAAAACATCCATGGCAAACTACATAAGACAGAATTTATTTGGGTGAATAGAGCAGGGTGAATACATGCTTGTTTAAAGAGTTTAAATAAGTTTAAAGAGTTCTCACTTGAGTTGAATATGAGGACAGCAAAGCACTTATAGCTGCTGGAGTGGTGAACATGTTGTTTAATCTACATTCTGATCTCATATCAACTTGATATTTCGTGTTAAAATGCTTTCTCCTGTCCCTGGCCCAATCGGCCCTTTGCCTCTGACCCTCGACCCTCTGCTACTGCTGTTTGAGCCAGTTCAAAGGCATCCTGCACTGTCGAGTTCCTGTATTGTTAAATCTCTAGAGTTCTGTTCCTCTTCTCTTTTTACCCCCACACAACCCCACACACCACTCTGTCTGTCTGGGCTCTTGATCTTAGATGGTCTATACAATCATCGCGGCCATTACACGCTCAGCTGGGCAAGGATTGCCTGTGGCGAACCGAGCAGGGAGCCAAACATGGAGACCCAGGAGCTCTCTGCTCACGTCCTCTACTGTGCTTGTTTGTGTATGTGTGTTTATACACTTTATTGATAACTCATTTCATTTTTTCAACTTTTCAATAAATATTCAAATTATTAATGCTTAAAATGTCATATATAGACATTGCAGGTGCACACTGTAGATATACTGAGGGGAAAACTAATATTAACTTGTGGAAATGAGAAAAAAATATCCTTAAGACGATGAAACGTTATTTTACAGTTTAGCAGACAGTGACAAATTACAGCTCAAAGTTATGATGTAAATGACAGCACAAGCATATGAAAGAAATGGTGAAAAAAAAAGTTGTGGAAATGCATGCTTTTTGAACAATATTTTTAATATTTTTTTAATGAAGACTCTTTTGCTCACCAAGCCTGCATTTATTTGGTCCAAAGTACAGCAAAAACAGTAAAAATTTTAAATATTTTTACTATTTCAATAATAGATTGAATCTTTTGTAACATTATAAATGGCTTTATCATCACTTTTGATCAATTTAAAGCATCCTTGCTAAATAAAAGTAATAATTTCTATAATTTCTTTCCACACACACAAAAAAATAAAAAATAAAAAAATAAATAAATAAAATAAAAATACTTACTCCAAGCTTTTGAATGGTAGAATGTTACAAAAGATTTTAATTTCAGATAAATGCTGATCCTTGGATCTTTCTATTCATCAAAGAATCCTGAAAAAAATGTACTCAACTGTTTTAAATATTGATATTATTATTATTAATAATAATAATAATAATAATAATAATAATTATTGAACAGCAAATTAGCATATTAAAATGATTTCTGAAGGATCATGTGACAGAAGACTGGGGTAATGATGCTAAAAAATATACCCTTGATCACAGGAATAAATTACATTTTAAAATATATTCAAATAGAAAACAGTTATTTTAAACAGTAAAAAATATTTCAAAATTGTATTGTTTTTCTCTGTATTTTGGATCAAATAAATGCAGGCTTGGTGAGCAGAAGAGATCCTGTTCAAAAACATTTGACTGGTAGTGTGTGTGTGTATATATATATATATATATATATATATATATATATAAAATACTAAACAAAATATTTAAGGTGATTATATACGCATTTGCTGAATATGCTGAATGTTCACTAGGGCTACAATTTGCTCATTTTCTAATTTTCTTGAGGAAAGAAAACCTTTATACTGCTCTCAACAGAGCCACACATTCTCAATCACACATAGCAGCTGCATGGGAAAGCACTGCTGGGAAGATCAAGTCCTCGGGCACTGTGCTCAAATTGTGTGTGCATTTGTGTGTGAGCTGAAGACTGACAAAAAGATACAGAATACTACAGATGTGTTTTATTTCACCTTGTCATGACCCTGATAAACAGAGTGCTGTGAGTATGTATGGTTTCTCTTGCTCTGGGGTAATTCATATGCAACATGTGTCTGTCATAATTAGGAGCACAGAGAGACTGCTGTATTCCCGTCTCCTGTGGGGAGAGCTACTTTCAGCTGACATTAACCAAAGAGCAGATCCCATAAAACTCTCCTCCCTAAACATTCAGTTCAGAAGTCAACCAGTACGGGGTTTTCAATAGTTAATGTTAAGTAATTACATTTGATTGCCCTTATTCCTGAGTATGTGGTTAAGCTTGTCTTTTTGCATTTTTCAAAAAGACTCTGGGAGGACGTGAATAATGTATATAACATGGATACAGTGTCTTTAAATGACAAGAGAGAGTTGTAAAAGTGTCTGCTTTGGACCTTAGTTAGGGTGGATGTCATATCTAATTTCTCATGGATGAAAACAAGGTTGAGAGGGTTAGACGTATAGTCTGTTCCATGGGATGCATAATTACATACAGTATCACCACACATACCTGTAGAGACATATAAGTTATGTATCGCAAGCATACAAAGGGAAAAGCGTGAAACAGAAGTTCGCCACGTGTCTAATGCTCAGGGGACAAGCATTGAAATTCTCTCTCAGCAGCGTGCATCTACATTCTGCCTTCATTTACTTATAAATTATGAATTTACCTCATAACGCTCCCATTCTCTCAGTGCCGAAACATTTCTGAAATGTTCTGTGCGCATATCATTAAAGCTGAAATTTTAAAAGTCTCTGGGCGTTTCTCATGAAACACAAACAGAGCATGTTTTTGTTCCTAAATCCATTTTCATGTTCAGTGTTGTTGCACTGAATTGAATGTGTCAATATATGTAAGAATGGTTTACAGTTTGCACATTAATCTAATCTGCTTGTGTTTCATGAATAAGATCCACGGTTGTATGTGATTTTTGATGGTTTCATTTTCAGCTCCCAGCATGTATGTGTACATGCATACTGTACATATGTATATGTTTTTCCTTTCATGTATTGATTTGTTTTCATTAAAAAAACATGAGATGTGTTGAAGGCATGGCACAGCAGGTAGTACATGATTTTGTAACACATAAGGCCTATAATGAGGATGGAGATTCAAGCTTGATCTGTTTGAACCATTTCCCTTACACTCTCTCTTTACTTTACTGTCCCTAGAGTCTCCTGTGAATGCAAAAAGCCATTTTTTTTAATGTATGAGATGCTAAATAGCCCAAGGCACTGTATGGAACTCATACTAGTGTACTGGACCAAAAATAATGTGGATGTAGAGATATTCAGGATAACTTCATTGGCCATATTCTGAAAATGTGCAAATTCTGTATTTTTAACAACAACAAAAAAAATTATACCCCTTTTTATAAGATGTAATCTCAGGTGTTCCCAGAATGTGTCTATAAAGTTTCAGTTTAAAATACCCCACAGATATCATTTAGAAAATGCTTATTCTGAGTGAAAGCAAAACACACCGTTTTCATGCATGTCTCTTTAAATGCAAATGAGTTGCTGCTCCCCGCCCCCTTTTCAAGAATAGGGCTGTGCAATTTCAACTCATACCTCAGATCTCTGCCAAAAAACATCTGTCTGGTTTTGATTATCATGCATACCATGCTCTTGTGAACGCAAAAAGCCATGCTAAATAGTCCAAGGCACTGTATGGAACTCATACTAGTGTACTGGACCAAAAATAATGTGGATGTAGAAATATTCAGGAGAACTTTATTGGCCATATTCTGAAAATGTGCAAATTCTGTATATTCTTTTTAAAACCATATCAGTTTGAATTTCTGATAGACATTTTTTGGATGCACATATCCAAAGCACACTAACTAAAAGCAGCAGTCACACGGCATGTGAGTAAACTAAATTCTCTTTCACACAAGAGTTTACTCTAAAAACTTGCATAAGTTACAAAAACGCAGTTGGTTATGTCTGTGAAGTTAAACAGCTGGGAAAGAAATTGCATGTTTATATCAGGTCAGTGTATTAAATTATATCAGCATAATATACAGTGCCTACAGTGCTGTTTGGGTCTACGCGGTTAATATGACCCAAACAATAAAAGAAAACCAGAAAATCACTCACTGCTCTGGATTAAACAAAATAGCTGTAATAAGATGACATCTCTTACTTGACCGCTGCTTTTAAATGCTCTAGCGTGAAGGTAAACATGGAGGATTGTGTGCGGCTCACTTAGGGCGGGGTCTCTGCTAATACAGCAGTGTCCATCAACAATCGTGGATGGGGCTTGTAAAGTGTGATGTCACACTTTACCAATTTTGTGATCGTAAGCTCTGAGACACTGCTTATGCTTTATGGGAATTTAAAAAAGTGAATAGGTGCCCTTTAAATGAAACCAGTAAATTCAACAACGCACACTGCTACTAAAATCTTAAAATCTTTTGTACCTTTATACTGACAACAACCATAATAATTCAGGTGGTAAAAGAAAGATCACACGAAGAATCAAAGTTAATCCCAAGTAGCTTTTTCACAAGCTGAAGTATATACTAATATATAGAAGGTGTCATTAAAGAACAAGTCCAGCATTTTTCTCCATATAATGGACTGATATGGTGCCCCAATTTTGAACTTCCATAATGCAGTTTAAATGCGGCTTCAAACGATCACAAATGCGGTTGTAAACGATCCCAGCCGAGAAAGAAGGGTCTTCTTTAGCGTAACGATCGGTTATTTTAATAAAAATAATACAATTTCTTTACTTTTTAATGTCAAACGCTCGTCTTGCCTTACTCTGCCTGGACTGTTTTTTGCATGGTTCAAGACATGCATGTCGAAAAACTCCCGTCTCATGTTCTCCCTCAACTTCAAAATCGTCCTAAATCGCTGTTTTACCTTTTTTGTTAAGGGTGTTTGATCTTCTTTGCATGTTGACTTTTCAAAGATTGGGTCAGTACTTCTGCAGCGATGTAGGATGATTTTGAAATGATTTTTGAAGTTGAGGGAGAAAATACGATTGTAACTGTCTTGAGGCGGAATACACAGTTTAGAGAGAGCAAGGCAAGACGAGTGTTTGAGATTAAAATTTTTTTAAATTGTATTTTTTAAATGAAAATTACCAATTGTTTCGTTAGATACAACCCTTCTTCCTCGGCTGGGATCGTTTACAACCACATTTGGGATCGTTTGAAGCCGCATTTAAACTGCATTTTGGAAGTTTAAAATCGGGGCACCATAGCAGTCCATTATATGAAGAAAAATGCCGAAACGTTATCCTCAAAAAACATAATTACTTTACGACTGAAGAAAGACATGAATATCTCGGATGACATGAGGGTGAGTACATTACATGTGAATCTTTGTTTTGGAAGTGGACTTCTCCTTTAACACAAACACAAAACACTATTATGGTAACACACGAATGCAATACTTTCATTAAACAACAGAAAATGTAACATAAACCCTAATGTACATAACTAATAACAGAAACTGTTAAGAAACATGATTATTTAAACAAAATGCTCTCAAATGTGGAGTGTCATGCAGGGAATTATATGTTGACTTGTTCTTTTTTCTTCTAAAAACTGTACAATTAGCAGAATTTTACTGTAAAATGACATTAAATGTCTGGGTAGAGCTTTTAGTTTTTCTCTGTATATATTACAGGAACTTAGTGTTAACCTATAGCATTGACAGTTCAAATTGTAATAAATAGTGGGGGGGGGGGGGGAATCCACAGGCAACACTGTTATATTATACTGATTATATCTCTGCCAATACTCTGCCAATAATTGCTTTAAGAAGGTTACAGTCCAATTCAAAAATTTTAATTAGAACAATTTCTTCCTTTTTGACTTAATCACTTGTGGCGAGATAATGGCCCTTAGGGATACACATAGTAAAACAACACCCTTTTTATCAAATTTACTGTTAATAACATCATAATTCAGTCTAAAACCTTTAAAATCATAGACAAAATTAACCTACAGCCTCTGTGTCTCCCATAGAGCTTTCCTAAACTGATAAGCTTCCATTCCGTCCACACCCTTTCTGCTGTCCTCTTCATACATCTTTTCTTACTTTTTCCCTTTTCGCTCTTCATCTCTTGCCTCTCTTCCTCTATCCACTCCACATCTTATTCTTCATTGTATTCCTTTTTTGCAATCAGGCTTCTGACAGACGAACCCTTTTATGTATAGCAAAGACATGATATAACCCATGAGTCATGGTTTATAGCAGACCCAGCAGAGATCAATATGACTCAATCTGAAATCAAGAAAAATTTTGCTCTGAGTATTAACCTTACTTAAAATCATTTGAGAAAAACAGTATATGATGGTCATTACACCTTCTAGAATGGAAATGTGACATTTCACTAACACTTTTCTCATGGCAACATCACTGTGAACATCAGAGTTTGAGTAGAGGTCCCACTGTGATGCGATGGTAAGATCAATTTGATCTACAATTTTGTCCAGATTCTTTGCTATTTGGCACCCAACGAGCCAGACACCATATCGATTTGCCCACACAAATATACATTTACATGTGGTTCGATGTCGACCATCAGAGCTCTGCAGCCTCATATTCAGAGACCAAACTGAACTGTGGTTGGTGAGGCATAATCTCTGTGGAGGCTACTTTACATTCTGCTGCTCAGATAAATCTTGGCCACCATAGGGCAGGCTCTCTCAGCTGAAACACAAGCATTTTCCGAAAGGGTCTCTGGGTCTAATTAAAGGCTAAAAGCATGGGACGCTCAGACAAGTTGAGTGACTATACGGTGTCTGTGGAAAATGTATTTTTAACTGTTAATAGCACAATGTACTCTACAGCAGGGGTGGCGAATCAATTTGAGTGAGAAAATATCCATTTTATAGACTGTCTAAGAGCAATATTTGGTCATTATTATTCAAATAAGCAAATTTTGAGTATTAAACTGAAGCCTTTGTTGCATGATTGCACTTTGCAAAAGTGAGAGTACATTTAAAATCAGGTTTATTTGCTAAGTGGGTTTATGCATTCTATATTCCCTCTAACCTCTGCTCTAACCAACAGCACACATCCAATTCTATAATTTGCTTTAATTAACTACACTCTCATTACTTAATTGAGCATGGTTGGCAATGCTGGGGTAATTTAAAAGTTATGGGAATGCATGGCATTTTCTGACATTTCAAACAAATTCTCAAAAAAAATGTGCAGCCATTTACAAAACTTGCTGATGTAGCATTATTGCATTACAGTTACAGCATGCATCTTTCTTGTGCCAATGAAGGTCTTAATTAGCTCATTCACAAAGCAAGTCATAGCTGGCTAAGCAGAGTTAGCATTGTGTAAACATTACCTCTGGTATAAACTGGCTCCCACCAATCCCATTAACATGACCGAACCCCATGAGAGGTAATAGAGCACTGCATTTCTGGTCTGGTTACCTTGTGCTGCAGTATGCATGGCAGGTGGTTTTAGTGAACATATGACATACATCACACACACAGACGTTCATTATGCTATGACATACAAACTATAAAACAAATGTTTTATTATATTGCCACTTGCTGCACCAGAATTAGCTTTAGTTACATATTCATGGTGTGCATGAAAAATAGTCCAACAAATGTGTTTACATGCACAACAATATGCAGGTTTAAAATCATTTCTATATAAGCAATCCGGTATTGGGAATGCAAATGACATTTATTGAAGTAAATGGATTTAGTATTATGTGTAATTTGAGAATCTTGTGTAAATCTGTGAAATTTTTACCACTTGACAAAATAGGGCTTGTTCATTTTTAGGGTGACTAATTAACGACTAAAACAGTTGGTTCATGATAGACCACTTCAAAATTTGGGCACAGCTGCTTTGAGCGTCTGATGAGGTCACAGATGGGCTCACTGACTTATCAGTGAGCTCATCACCGTACTAATGAGTTCAATGTAATGACTCCAACTAATGACTCGACAAATCTGAGTTCCTCAAAATAAATGCAAATCAAAGTGGGCAAAATGATTTAATGAATTTAACAGAACAAATTCTCATTTGTTGTCATCATTACTAATTACTGTTGGTATGTAAATGTAAATTACTTTCACTGATAACATACACACACACACACACACACACACAAAACTATAAAAAAACTAAAATTATATATATTGTATATTAAATAATTGTATATATATATAGCTTAAGATGCCTTTTGTACCCTACCAGGCCATTATATGTATGCCATCTCATTGCATGGGGCTTAACGAAACAGGCAATTATACGCAATTATATTTGACCTAATGTTCACTTGAATCAGTTATACCGCAGTCGAATGAACACTCACAACATTTTAGATTTCTCTGAATGCAAAAGACATTGCATGAGGTTAAAAAGACAGCAGTAATCTGTTGTTATGACCACAGACACTGCTATGAACATCAAGGGAGTTGAAATTCACAAAGGACTCTATAGAGGGTTTTCACAACGCACCATCAATTGGCCATATTGGCAGCACTGAATGTAAACAATACCACTGAACCGAACAAAACGTTCATAGTTTGCTGATAATTGCTGCTGAAAATGGTCAATTATTGTCATGTTTAGGGCTGTACTAATCGGTCAGGAAAAACATTTAGAGTATTATAGACTGCCAAAAGTTATAACAAGGAGAAGGGTGCCAAAAACTGCCTAAGGAACAAAAGGCATTTGTGGTTGGCCAAACTGATCCAGGATTTCCAGGTTAAGAAACTTGACATCATTCTAGTTTGTTTTATCATTTCTGGTCAGGAAGGTGAAATATTAGGCTAACATCTTAATTAATACTGCTCGTACATATCTTTACCACCTATTAACTCTTTTTGTCAAAATATTGCACACTTTTCTGCTTACTAAGTCTTCTCTATATGATTTAGCAGCTTCCACATGTTTTTTTTTTCAGTGGTTTAGACAGCATAAATTAGCAGAACAACATATTCAGAAGTACATTCACCATGCAGTCCATGCTGTTGTTTACATCCGAGTATCTCCAATATGGCCGCACATCCAGGTAACTGACCAAACCGTGATGTACAAACTCTATATGTGAAAACGCACATGGTCATGTAAACGTGGTAACCTGTTTTCTATTATCGGAGTAAGGTCATAAACAGCATAAACATAAGCTGGTCGACACAGGTAGTTTTTTGCCTCTTACCCCGATTTCGCACCGCATGTAAATGCAATAACCTGCTTTCTGTCAGCTTACTGAAGTGCACGTTTGATACGTGACAGGAACGCATCGTCAGTGCAAATTTAAGTGCATCTAGACAGAGCAAACTTTTTGCAGTAAAGAAAGAAGGAAATGTATCACAAAAGTCTGAAGAGTGTCTTCATCTCATGCAGCAGAAATAGAAGTGGTTCCGTCAAAATGCTGCCTTTATAACCGCATGAGAGGATAATATGAGCTGTAAATTACACGCTGACATGTTGCAAGCTTTATTTAACATCACAACTGACAAACATATGGAATACTCTGAGTCAAATACGCAAATGATTATATTTTGATGTCACTAAAGGGAAATAACCTGATTTATTAATAAAGTCATGTAAACGCAGCTTACTTGCCTTGTCAGGTTACTGATGTGCATGTAAACGGGGAAACCTGGTTATTTTAATAAGCTGATATTTGTGAGTTATCAGCTTATTAGTGCATGTAAACATGCCCATTGAAAAGCTCTTAACTGGAAATCTAGCATCAGGTTATACAGTCATACATCGGGGGTGATCAAATATTGATTTAAAAAAAAAAACACCAACAGTATATCTTTCATTCTAAATTTAATACTACAAAAGCATGCAAGATTGACTGAGCTTTGCACAATCCACATTAGAAAGCTGTCCAGGGACTGCTATTATTTTGTTGTACAGCAGGAATTTTGTCTTGCACCTGTGGCACTTTCTGTAAGATCAGCACTACAGAAGTTCACTAAGGAAAAATAGGCTTTAAATTATGGGTCAGAAGCATAAATTTGGATTATGGGCCTAAAGGACTTGATGGATTTGAGGATGTGTAAAGAACAAAGACAATTTAAAAACAAAGGGTAATAGATATTAATAATAATAAAAAAGAATAATTTAAACAAATCCTACTTTCATGAATCATGCTTTTGTGTAAAATGGAAATACAACAAGATTTGCAAGATTGAATATTTAAGGTTATACTACATTTGAAGCCTCAGCCCTCAGTGTGTGGTATCCAGGGTGGCTTGGGATGTAATTTATTTCACAAGGCCAGTTCTAAATCACATTCAGAATATTGTAGGCATCTGGCAGGAGCTCCTCAGAGGGTCATTAAACAGGTTTAATTGAATTTCTGTCACCAGTTTTGACTAGACCAAAGAGCAATGGGAATAGCATATTTATTTCACTCCTTGTTGACTGGAACATCTTACAATCTTATGAATCACAAACAACCAGATCTCAGGTTTTGCCATTTAGAAATGTTGGTATCAACTTAATATGTATGAGTATTCTATATATAGCCATTCGATCATGCATGCATGTGCCTCGTCTGGCTTATATATATTTTGGCAAGCTTAATTAAAAGAAACATAGATGTATGAGTATTAAAAACAAACATTTTTGACAGCCAAGCTTGAAATATATATGAAAGTCATTGCAAAATATCAAAGAACCATTTATATTTAATAATGTGCAAACACAGCTTTCAAGAAAAATATTTGACAAAATGGAAGAAGAAAAGATATAGTGTTTAAAATGTACAAAAAAGTCATTTGAATAATTACTGGTTGCCAAATGTTAATGGAACATGTTGCACATTCCCATAGGTAATGTGATGAACTACACCTGTTAGGACACCTGTGGGAACTTGAGGAGAATTGACTTCACATAAATCAACTAAAACTGACGTCACTGCAAAAATGATGGATAAAAAAAGCATCATTTATTTGCAGATGCCACTTGATATTTTGACATTTCGTTCTCCATGTATTTATAGCTTGCTAATAGCTCCCAAAGTCTCCCCTTAGAATATGAAGTCCCTGTATAACGAACAGCACTGTGAAAGCTATCTGACACATGTGCTATGATGATGCAGTGATTCATCACAGGGATAATGAAGGAACCTGATGAAAACTACTTCGCTCTGCCTCATTTGTATGATGAGAGAAAAAGAACATCTCCGGTGTCAGTCACACTGTCAGTATCTGTTTGTCTTTCAGTCATGAAATTAGGCTATAAAGTCTGTGCTGATCATTGTCATTTCATTTGGTCGATTTTCATCAGATTATTGTCATTTATTTGTGTCTGACTTAAAAACACCCAAAACGAACACAAATATCCCTGTCACAGTCTGCTACATGTATGGCTTTCTGGAAATCAAATTTAACTGCCTGAGCCCGAAGTAACATAAACATCTGATGTGCTGTACATTTTATGATCCGGGCCATTCACATACATTTATTGATCTTCGTGAATGGAGGAAATGGGGAGGTTATACCAGCTAGGACTGAAGCCACTTCAAAGAGTAAAATTAATTGGGACAGAGAGAAGCTAAAAATTGTATCTGCTGCTCCCTTTTTTGCCTTTTCATTTTACAATTACATGGCATCTGCATCAGCAAATTTCTGATCATTCACAAAATCTTTCTCTGGGTTAACATTACCAACACAATACAAAGGAATTTAAAATACGCTCTCCCGGCTCACAATATGCAACAGTGGCCAGCCACATTACACCACAGCTAGGCAATGAAAATTTTATGTATCCCAGAGCTCTTAACACTGTAATGACCAGGAGGCATGTATTTATTCTGACAAAATGACTTCCTCTAATAAAAGGAACAGTCACATATGACATTAAACACACTCTGTGTTTTCTTGGAATTCTCTATTTCAACTTTTACTGAGAGCTTTGTTTAACTGCAGAGAAGCACTGCCCCCCAATGGCCATGTAAAAGATTGTAATGTGACAGCACAAGGCCTTGATGACCAAACATCAAGCTGTCCTTTCATACAAAGAAGTATAACAACAACAACAACAACAATAATAATAATAATAATAATAATAATAATAATAATAATAATAATAATAATAATTTGTCAGTTTCTCACCGACATGTCGTTTCAACCCAGCAGGCTACCTTTGGCAGAATATCCTCAGCCAGCTTCTTGCATAGAGAATTATGAAGCGGCCGCTTCAGTCAAATTTCTGGCTGTCGGCAAAACTCAGGTAGGCAAGCTTTACTGAACAGCGTTTACTAGAACTTTCTAGTCCAAAACTTCACTTATTTGGAGAAATACTGATAAATTCACATGTGTATTAACCTTATTCTCCAGCGAAACAAGCGCGTCACCATCTTCAGAATTGTCTTTGAACTTCCGTTTGTGCGGTAGCTCTGTATATTTCTATGGCAGCTGGTAGAATGGATTTATGTATTGCAGAGTTAACGAAAGTTATCGTGAGCATTGTAATGTTTAATACAAATGTCAGTAGACCAGGAATATTTTAAAACGAACGGTTCATTCATAGATTCGTCAGATCACTGTGGAAATTCAACCAGAAGACAGACGACAGCAAACGCGACGCTTAAATAGGGGCGGGGCTACGACTCTTGGATTCAGTTCGACTACTCGGAAAAAAAAAAATAATAATAATAATAATTAACCGTGTCCAGTAACCGGCAAAATACCGGAGGTGTTGCTTTCCACGGACGAGAATCCATGTTTTCTACGGCTGCATGATACATTAAACCCATTTAAAATCAAAATAAAGCATAATGCTATTGTGAATTCAAAAACGGTACGATTGAATTAAATAAAAATATGCAATGCAGGTGTATATGTACACGTGTGGATCTGAAACGCCATCTCTGCATATTGCTGTGAGTCTGGGTTTATTTTAAAGTTCATCTTGGGAACGCAACATCCGCTATTTCATCAGATTTGTAAGGTAATCGTTTATAAACCTTCTTAGAAGGAACAGGCATATTGCGTAGTCGGCTATTTAATAAAGTTCATGAAGCAACATCCGCTGTTTCATCAGATTTGTAAGGTAATCGTTTATAAACCTACGCAAACACAGGAGAATTAGTATATTTGTTAATATTCTAACTCCAACTGTTCATCGCCATTTCAAAATAAAAGCTCAAACGCTCGCTCTGAGTTTACACGTTTTATGTACACATATTCAAGAAATTACAGTGGCTGTAGTATTTCTGTAGAAGAGAAATGGCCAAATATTAAAGAGTAAGTGGACACTTGAATTAAATGTTCAATGATTACTTGCTTTTAAAGGGTTACTCCACTCCAAAATGAAAATTTTGTCATTTATCACTTACCCCCATGTCGTTCCAAACCCGTAAAAGCTTCGTTCGTCTTCGGGACACATTTTAATATATTTTGGATGAAAACCGAGAGGCTTGTGACTGTCCCATTGACTGCCAGGTAAATACCAGTGTCAAGACCCAGAAAAGAATGAAAGACATATTCAAAATAGTCCATCTGCCCTCAGTCCTTCAATCTGAATTTTATGCAGTGACAAGAATACTTTTTGTACGTAAAGAAAAAATAACAATTTTATTCAACAATTTGTCCCCTCCGCGTCAGCGTAGCGCCATTTTGGAGAGTACTGGACGCAAACTGCGTATGCAGGATACGCTGTTTTCGTTCAAATCAAAGCGTAAATATACGTCGAAAATGTATCCGTGTGTTGCGGCTGACACAGAATGGTGTACGCAGTTTGCGTTCAGCGGATATTCTCCAAAATGGCGCTACGCTGATGCAGAGGAGACGGATTGTTGAATAAAATCGCTTTTTTTTTTCTTTGCGTATAAAAAGTATTCTCCTCTCTTCATAAAATTCAGATTGAACAACTGATGGCAGATGGACTATTTTGCCGATGTCAAAATTTTCATTTTGGGGTGGAGTAACCCTTTAATACTTTATTATTATATTATCTATTATATATGTATTTTAAGTAATATTAAAGATTATTGTTCGCTTAGGTCTACTTTTATCACCAAAAAAACAAACAAACAAACAAATAAATAAATACACACACACCCCAGATAGCACATGTACGTCTGCAAGATGTCTATTAAAGATCTCTTGATCTGGAAAGCATCTGCTGTGTACAAACGTCTGGCAGACATCTGTAATATGTCAGTTTTACATACATTCTAAATCATAAACATCTTAAAGACATCTAATAGATGTCTATTTGACATCTGATAGGAAACGTCCAATAGACGTATTGCAGATGAGCAAACTATGTCTTGCAGATGTCTTGCAGATGTAAATGCACATGTCAAATAGACGTCTCCGAGATGTATGTGTGCTATCAGGGACATTATATATAACGACATTATATATATATATATATATATATATATATATATATATATATATATATATATATATATATATATATAATGCCCTTATACATAATATATATCTTTATTTTGATTTTTTTTTTCTGTTGAATTATGCGATCTTGAGCATTAGCTGCATTGTCTGTCTGTGTTTCCTTTTCCGCAATTGCTGTTATGACTCAACGGAAGATAATTCACTGTTTACTTTAATATTATTTGTTCCAGCTACCAGTGACAAACTTCCACTACACTTCCCTATTCCCACTCCCTATCCCCTATATTCAGAAATGTGTCTATGCATGAAACATAGCTAATAAGCATGAGATTACAATTGTATATGATTTGTATGTGATTTTGGCTATTTTACTAGCAATAAAATGTGTTTATATGAAATGCTAAGCTGTTGTAGCGATTAGCTTCATATTATAGGCTATTAAAAACATATTTCAGCAACATTATATTAGATCGCAATTGTAAGTTATTACAAAAATTCAGTGGTGGTTTAAACTGAGTTTTGAGCTTATTATTAATCTTTATGCTAATGTTAGCTGTAATGCACGTACACCATATCTACACCAGATGCAAGTGGCGAGATGTGACGCGACAAAATACAATCGAACCTATTATAATCAGTGATGCTGTCTACATTGGATGCGATACGGCGCGGCTTGACACAACAAATCACCTACAGTAAACTGATGCCTTGTTCTATTTATGACGTACTGACATAAAGTTAAGATGATTTGCAACAGCCGCTTTGTCACGTCTGGTGTAGACACAGTGTTACCCTTTTGTGATTATAGTTCACAATGTATTCTTTCAAAGTAATTCTCGTAAGGTCCTGAGAAAATGTTTTGTTTTGTTTTCAAGAAAGACCATTTATAATAAATGTCATTTGACTGTGCGGTGATCACTACCTGAAGCAATGTTTGCCAGGAAGCACTCGACTATGTGGGTGAAGAGGTTTTGTAAAAATGAAAAACAGGATACTGAAATGTTGTGCCTCTGGTTGTGCACTGTGTAGATAAAAATGCTTGTAATGCAGTGCTGAACGACCTTATGTTTATGTTAAATTACACTGGCACCATTTGATTGTAATGTTGTATTTAATTAATTTAATGTTCAACAGGTTAGCTTTTTGTAGAATATACATTCACTTAATAATTGTTATTTTCTGCAGGAAAAACCCATGATTTTAAATGCCAAACTTAAAGAAAGTAGTCTATATAATTGGTGAGCAATAATCCAAATTCAAATTCAAACTCATAATAGCTTGTTGTTCACTGAAACTCTTACCCTCATTGTTGACATTTGCGTTCAATATGGTGCCACTCTAGTTTGCCGCCAAATGCCACGGGCTCTCGCATGTTTAAAAACATCACTGCAAATGTTACAATGGCAGGAGAGAACATGACCAGTTAATAAGAAATTTAAATTAAGCCTGCTATTTATACATACCTATATGAATGCAGAAGATAGATAAAATACGTTTCAAGAAGCCCCATGTCCAGGCAGTCTTGCCATGGTTTTGAGAGAGCAGGGGCGGCTAAATATTCATCTCCAGTTGGCTTTTCACTGACTGTGATTGTAGAGGCTCATTCATGTGACGAGTGATTCAAACCAAAAGTTGACTTTTCTGTAGCACAGAATGTTCTTGCATCTGTCATTTAGCACATCCACACTGGTTAAAAGAACCATTTCTATATTTCTCATAAGAAGGAGCAAGGTACCATAATGAAGTGCACGTCAGTTATCCCTGACTCATCCTAAAGAAGAGTTTTGAAATTAGAACAAATTTCAAGCAACTTTAGATAATTTGTTCTGTCTTGCAGCCTTTGTTTGTCACAGGCCTACATTATTAGTCACTGTGGATACTTTCTGACTTCTTTATAGTCTATAATTCCAACACAACTCTTGGGTCTGATACATCCTCAGCAATGTTTACACCCCCCGTGTAAAGACTTCCCAGGTCTAAAAATAGACCTACCCTCCATCTATACAATATACACTGATAAATGAGTTGATGGTGAAGGCTTGTATTGCGCTTGCTACTCATGGCCAAGATTGCTGAGTACCTCGGGACATTTTATAGAATCAAAGCTTTTGTCCCTGAAATGTTGTTCTTCTTCTCTTCTTTCCCATGAGAGCTATGAAAATAACTTCTAGTTGTTTTTATGACAACAAAAAGACCAATAGCTAGTTAGTTAAATATAAGTTTAAGTGAAACTTTTTGAACTGATGAAACTACAGTCACAGTTCCTGTCAATTTATCTGACTTCCATGCAATCAATCATCATAACATTTTAATCTGCTGTCTAGAATTTTACAGACTATGATAAAAACCTAGATTTTTACAGCCAGCGCTGTAGCAGTTTTAGGGTGATGGTCCACAGAGACACTCAGTCGCAGCTCCTCTAAGCTGACATAAAAGTGCGATATTTCTTTATTTCCCCAGATAAAAACTCTCTCAAATGGACACACGGATTCGGCTCTAAAGGTCCACTGCTCTCAGCAAGCCTTTTTAGCAATTGTCACTTTGTCACTATCAGAGGAGAGTGGGGACCTCTGGGGTTCAAGCTCACAAATCTGCTCTCCAAGTGGAGTGGCTCTCAAATCATATGTCAGACAATGACATACAAAGCAAAATTGGGTGAAATACGAACGAGGGCATTGATTTTTAGACAAGCAGTGTTTGCACATAGGCAGACACTATGTTTGAGCAGCTGGTAAGTGATTTCCAGTCTGTAGATTAGTTCGTGTTTAATTTTCTGTCCTCAGGAAGGTGTTTCTTGAGCATGCAAGATATTTGCTTTGGTGGGCAGCTGATGCTGATTTATTCACTGTTGGAAAGAGCTGCTAGCACCACAAATGCACAGTGTCAGAGAGTACATGGGCTATAAAGAGTATAAGCACAGGAGCTCACAACATCCAATAGTGAGGCGGTTGCCACGGGAACTGGCTAGTGCAAATTCCTCCTCACTAAAATGATCCACAGATAGTGATGGCATCATTTCAATAGCACATTCTATTCTATTTTATCCACCTCTTTCTTCCCGTAAGAGTGGGCATGGCCATTTGTAAATTTTATAGGTCTGGCTTCCGGTCTCATCCACACCCAGCCATTTTTAACTGTACAAAACAGCTTGCTTTGCTGCTTGATATTTGTGTGTGTTGGGAAGTTGCAATTTGGTGTCTTACCATGTTATTTTAATGTACCAGCCATATTGGTGGCACTGAATGTAAACAGTGCTACTGAACCAAACGAAACTCACATATTTTGCTGATTATTGCTGCTGAAAATGGTCAATTATTGTCATGTTTTGCGTTGTACTGCCAAAAGTTATAACAAATGAAGAAGAAGAGTGCAAAAAAACTGTCGGAAGAACAAAAGGCGTTTGTGGTTGGCCAAACTAAACCAGGATTTCCAGAGCAAGAATCTTGACAACATTAGTGTTTGTTCTTATCATTACTGGTCAGGTAGGTGAAATATTATACAATACATTTAGCAGTTTCTATACTTTTTTCTGTGGTTTAGGCACAAATTTGCAGAACAACGTATTCAGTAGTATATTAACCGTGCAATTCATGCTGTTGTTTACATCCGAGTATCACCAGTATAGCCGTGTATCCGGGTAACTGACCAAATCATGAAGTGCAAACCCTCTTTTCTTCACGCTATTTCCCGGAAGTCGTCTATATGCTTACTTCCGCGTTAAAGAGAAAGGTGGATAGCGTAAGAAAGTATAAAACAGTGAGGAAAAAAAGATAGACACATCTCAAAGCCAGACAAGACTACTTCATTAAAGATATCCACCTTTTTCTGAACAATTAAGTCTCGCCCGACTGGAGCGGTGTTTTGCATTTCCGGTCTCTGGTATTTCTAGTCAAATTAACATATTTTCCGAGCCGATATTATCGTTAAACCTGCAAACATTTTATATTTAGTTGTATTAAAAAAAGTTTAGATTCAGTCAATTTTTCCCCATTTTTAACATGAATTTCTATGAAGACCAAAACACGAAAGCACCCAAACGGAAGTTATAAACCTTGGCGCCGCTCATCGATTACTCAGGAAAAAGGTGAATATACAACAAAAGCATAAAAGACTGCAATGGACACCAAATATATATAGGCCTACCTCTCTTGGACAGCAGATGGCAGCAGAGCTTAATTTTAGACATCTCTCATTTAAAGCCGAATTTGGATTTTTAATTACCGTACCCCTCACATGAGTCAGTGATTGTACCCAAATTTTCATTCAGAGTGGAGCTGATGGGTGTTTTGACTTATTTTAACCGATTTTGAATTATGCTATACCAGCTTCTGAATAAAAAAATCGAAAATATAAACTAAATGTAGTTCTTCTTTAAACCAACCCCTAATTATAATAATTTAACTGTGTATTCTAGTTTATTTTTAACGTTTAAAATAACTTGAGTCCACTACACTGTAATGAAAAGTCTGGTTCTTCTATCTGACCAGATTTTTAACCCTTTTGCTCCAAAGACAACACTAGGGTGTTGCCACTATTACGTTAAACATTCACAGACACAGACAAAACAGACTTTTTTGTCCACTAAAATTAGGATTACCATTTAATTAAGGATCTAGAAGTTACTCTGCTTGATTCTATGTCTACAGTTGCTTACGGGGAGATTTAGCTTTTCCTGGCATGCAGACTACAGCGGAAGAGAGTGAAAGGTTAAGCTAGAATGAATAAACTGAGGACTGCTGCTTCAGTTCCTCTTGCCCTCGGATGACGTTGAGCAGCAGGAATGAGGTTTTTGCCTCCCTGTCTCTTGTCCATCCTGCCACATTAGCTGGCCGTCTGCTCTGAGCTGCCCATTCCTGTTTGTCTTCCTGCTCAAGTCATTTCCCAGAAGGTCTTTCCATAATGCTGGAAATAGGGGGTGCTCATTTGTTTGTAATGTACTCTTAAGCACTTAACTCTTTCTATACTGTTCTCTTTAACTTTAAGAATAGCTCATTTATGTATCTTTATATTTATTCTCAACTACCTAAATTTGACTGTTGCTCATCAGTTCTAAATTAGTCCATCATATTCATCCTGTAGATTAAAATACTACCGTTGCTCACTTTGACATTTTAGACTTCCAAGAGCATTTTATATTTACCATAATGTCCAGCAGCTGTCTTAAGTCTTGATTTACACACCGTTTCGGTCCCATTTGAAGTACTGTAGCATAGGTTACAGCTCCCAAATAGACACCCTCCAAACATGACCTGCTTTATCCTTTATGAGCTAGTACTTGAACTCATAAATCAACTGACACAACAATAAATAAGGTGTTACGTGTATCTACACCACTCATTTCACAACTAGTTGTATCATCAAGCAGCTTGAACATTTGTGTTTGAATATCTTCATCTTTGTGATAAAACTCAACATAGCTATAATTACATGATGGCTGCAGTAGCACTATAGTCATTACTTCAGCCTATAAAATACCCTGAGTAAATGAGCATCCTTGAAAACCTCCAAATGCGTTTTCAATTAGACACATGTGAAGTAGAGCTTTGTTCAGAGAGCCTTAAAAAACTGAAAACATTTGGAAAGGACAAAAGGAGGTTTGGTAAAGTTTAAAAACTTCATTTCACCACTGAAAACTTATTTTGAGCTGTAATGGCTTCTAAAGTTGTCTTTTGTGTCACGCCTATATTTAGTGAAATGACATGGGCTCCTCCTAACTGTGTATAAGTCTAACAGCAGCTCGGATGATTCAGATGCCGATGTGAGGCAGATTCTCTGGCCGGCTGGACATGTGAATAAGTGCCGTGTGCTGGGATCCCTAATCTAGTTCTCATGTGGGGTTAACCCCTAGCACATGGGGACAGAGACAGCTTTAGTGAGAGCCTTTGTAAACATGCCAGTGACTATTCTCTCTCTAATACACACACACATACACAAACACACTCTCATGCACAAAGACATGCACACATCAGAATCTCACACGCATAGCTTATTTTAGTCTTTGTTCTATGTGCATTCCTGTCAGGCAGATAATAGGAGCCACGGTATAGCGTGGCTGAGAATTTAAGAGCGAGACACAGGCAGAGAAACCTTAAAGGGATAGTTCACCCAGAGTTTCGTAACCTTAATTTTAAAATAAATAAAGCTGTTTTCTTTAAATAAAGACAGTTAAAAGTTCAAAGAACCTTTCTGTGAACATTTCTTAAAGGGATAGTTCAACCAAAAATGAAAATTCTGTCATTAATTACTCACCCTCATGTCATTCCAAACCTGTAAGACCTTTCAGTTAACGCTTCAGAACACAATTTAAGATATTTTTAATGAAATCCTAGAGCTTTCTGACCCTGCATAGACAGCAAGGCAACTGACACTTTTAAGGCCCAGAAAGGTAGTAACGACATTGATAAAATAGTCAATGTGACATTAAAGGGTACAAGTGGTGAAACCTCAGTTTTATGAAGCTACGAAAATACTTTTTGTGCTCAAAGAAAACAAAGATAATTTGTCTTCGTAAACATGAAAGATTTCGACGGAGAAGATGACTTGCAATTTTTTTGACCAGCTTTACTTACCGTATTGACCCAAATATAAAACGATTGTTTTTTCTTGGAAATACATCTGAAAAAAACACGGTTGTCTTATATGCAGGGTCTAGACTTTTACATATCAATAATACACCCACAGTAGGTGGGCGCCAAATACGCGTAAAACGAGTGTGCTAAGAAATACAGGCAGCATTCCAAGGCAGGAAAACATCAAGGCACGACCGAATACAAATTCGATTTCACTTCCTGTCTCTGGAGGTACCTTTTTCTGATAGAATTTTGAAGGCAGCATAGGTGGCTGCGTCCAAAAGCTCTAAAAGCTCAGGTCAATAATACACCCACAACAGTAGGTGGCGCTAAATACGCGTAAAACGAGTGTGCTAAGAAATACAGGCAGCATTCCAAGGCACGTCCGAATTCAAATTCTGCTTCACTTCCTGTCTCCGGAGATACCTTCTTCTGATCGAATTTTGAAGGCAGCATCAATGTATTCTTCGCTGCCTTAGATTTCCCACAATCCTGTGCGTGTGTGTCATATAGGCTGGCTGCGCCCGAAAGCTCTAAAATGCTGCCTTTGGAGGCAGCATTCCAAGGAAGGAAGGCATCAAGGCACGTCCGAATTCAAATTCTGCTTCACTTCCTGTCTCCAGAGGTACCTTCTTCAGATCGAATGTTGAAGGTAGCATAGATGTATCCTTCGCTGCCTTCGATTTCCCACAATCCTGTGCGTGTGCATCATATAGGCTATATACATAAAGATATTCTGGTGAAATTAGACTTATTACTTTATATAATAGATGAGCTCTTGACCATGATAAACTTTATGAATCGTAATAGTGTAAAAAGCATAATAAATAATATTGTTTGTAATAATAGTATTTAATAAAACATGTTAAAGAGTTCAAATGAGTAGTACATAAGAATAATATTTACAATATACTACCAATAATAACGAAACAGCCACTAATAACAATGACCTGTTCTGCAATATTACTTGCATCAGTGCTTTTATTTTTTTTAAGCAAAAAGTAGCTGCCATTCTCAGTCGTCTTCTCCGACACAGACCTTCGGTGGATTAATGACATCGAGGTTTCCCAGCAAGCAATAGTCGTGATTTCAACGTCTGGTTTAACTATAGACCCGATATAGTCCGGCTATTTGTAACCCACTTCTAGACCAAATAATCTTGAATTTAGTTACATGTCATTTTTTGGCAAAATACTTGTGAGATGCATGATATTTCATCATGTAAGCAAAGTCAACAGCGTTTACAAGGTGTTTGGTTTTATTTCTATATATATATATATATATACAGGGGTTGGACAATGAAACTGAAACACTCGCCAATATAGTATTGGAGGTCTCATGGCTATATTTGCGCTGTCTGGTGCCCAATCTTCACTTATTGTACATTACACCAGTTAGAGCAGAGTGTAAAGTTTCATTATGTGCACCCAATGGTTCAAACATTGTACCTTGAAGGTAGTGCTCTGTATCAGGATAATAATGCACCAATACACACAGCAAGACTGGTGACAGACTGGTTTAATGAACATGAAAATTAAGTTGAACATCTCCCATGGCCTGCATAGTCACCAGATCTGAATATTATTGAGCCACTTTGGGGTGTTTTGGAGGAGCAAGTCAGGAAACGTTTTCCCACATCAGCATCACATAGTGACCTGGCCACTGTTCTGCAAGAGGAAAATGGCTCAAAATCCCTCTGGCTGCTTTGCAGGACTTGTATTTGTCACTCCCACGATGAAATGATGTTGTATTAGCTGCAAAAGGAGGCCCAATATCATACTAATTGTGATCTAAAACCAGGTGTTTCAGTTTCATTGTTCAACCCCTGTATATATATATATATATATATATATATATATATATATATATATATATATATATATATATATATATATATATAGTCTATTCTAGGGCTATGTTTAGACGTCTATTAAATTTTCACTGACAGCCCAATGACAACCTTATTTTAGCCTAGATGTCTGGGCTGTGTTTCAACGGCTAATATACGTTTTTTAGACCAAAAATTGCTTGCTGGGTTTTATGTATTATTAAAGCATTTATACATAACTGTATAAGATCGTTTCTCTCCAAAATCTGCAACTTAACCGTTAGGTAACCTAGCAACGGCATCACGTTCCGCTGCCTCTGAAGTCTGTCCGAAACTGTTCCCGGAGTTGCCTTTGCAACCTTTGAAGTCATTGCCTGATAAGGCAGCGAGGCAGCAAGTCAGCTGACTAGGCTTTCGGTCACAGCCGCTATATAAATAAAGATATTCTGGTAAAATTAGACTAGTTACTTTACATAATAGATGAGATCTTGACCATGATAAACTTTATGAATCGTAATAGTGTAAAAAGCATAATAAATAATATTGTTTGTAATAATAGCATTTAATAAAAAATATTAAAAGGGTTCAAATGAGTAGTACATAAGAATAATATTTACAATATACTACCAATAATAACGAAACAGCCGCTAATAACAATGACCTGTTCTGCAATATTACTTGCATCAGTGCTTTTATTTATTTTTTTAATCAAAAAGTAGCTGCCATTCTCAGTCCTCCTCTCCGACGCACAGACCTTCGGTGGGTAATGACATCGAGGTCTTTATGTATTATTAACTGTATACTGTTATTAACTGTATGAGATCGTTTTTCTCCAAAATCTACAAATTAACCGTTAGGTTACCTAGCAACGGCGTCACGTTCCGTTGCCTCTGAAGAGTGTCCGAAACTGTTCCCGGAGTTGCCTTTGCAGCCTTTGCAGCCAAGTCATTGCCTGATAAGGCAGCGAGGCAGCAAGGCTGACTAGGCTTTCAGACGCAGCCTTAATGTAATGTGTGTTTTAATGTTGGAACATCGAGAGCCTGTTAGCCTGATGGGACCAAACTGATTTTAAAATGTAAGACAGTACCCAGTTTTGAAGACTACAATAAGATTTCACTTTTACCATTAATGAAATTTTGGTAGGCTACTATGAGATGGGTAGCCTAATTGTTATATAATTCAGATGGGCTACCTGTTATTTTTATGTCAAAAAGTGTATATTTTTAAATGTGATTGTTGGTACATTTTACCAGTATTTACCATATTTTCAAAACTAAAAATAAAATAGTAAAAATATACAATATGAAAATAATTTAAGAAAAAAAACACAAGATTTGATTTTCAAAATGCCTTTTTCCAAAAGGTACATCTTGATGGGGGGTCGTCTTATAATCAGGGTTGTCTTATATTCGGGGGGACTGCATAACAGTCATCGTTATGCAGATTGTTCATAAACAGCTAAAAGGATTCCTGCCACAGTGGCCATCCTCCACAAAACCTCTGCAACCGTTTAAAATCAGCTCAATTCCATGGAAAAAAAAAAATAGATATTTGGCAACCTTACATCCAAGACAAGCTGCATCTATGTCTGATGTTTGAAAAATTATATTCAATATTACAATGTTTGCGGAAGCGGGACAGAGAAAGTGCAAGGCTTTAATACAAAAACGTACAAAATGAATGGTGACTGTAGAAAGCAAAAGCTGAATCCCGGAAAATTTGGGCGATTTAGAAATCCCGGCCGGACGCATTTTTTAAGTCCAAAAAGAGGACATGTCCAGGGAAAAGAGGATGTAAGAGAGATGGACGTTCTACTTCAGAAGACTGACACGGAAGAGAAGAAATTGTTGAATAAAATTGTTAATATTTGTTCTCTTTGTGCACAAAAAGTATTCTCGTAGCTTCATAAAATTAAGGTTGAACCACTGATGTCACATGGACTATTTGAACAATATCCTCACTACCTTTCTGGGCCTTGAATGTGGTAGTTGCATTGCTGTCTATTCAGGGTCAGAACGCTCTTGGATTTCATCAAAAAAACCTAATTTGTGTTCCGAAGATAAACAAAGGTCTTAAAGGTTTGGAGCAACATGAGGGTGATTAATGACAGAATTTTCATTTTTGGGGGAACTATTCCTTTAAAAAAAAATCTTTTGTGCAATGGAAAGGTTCCATGGATGGCCAATAAACAACCTTTATTTTGAAGAGTGTGTGGTGCCAGATGTGTCACATCAATAATATTTGGTCTTAGGATGCTTAGTAATTATTTATGTTTGACGTCATTAACATCCAAACACTATAGTAGATTTGATCGCTGTGACGAAGAGAAAATGTGCTGTGAACTGGCATTTAATATGATTCACTTTCTGTCTGTTTGGAGCTTGACTTGCTGTACATGTTTACTCTGAACTGCTGTTTTATGAAGAGTTGCGTGAAGCTGCGTGAAACTCCCTTTTTGTGTTCCATGAAAATAAATAACAGTGGAACAAATTATGAGAGTATTTTAATTTTTGGTTAATCAAATCAGTGTGTTTACTTCACTCAAATAAACTTTCACAAGAGTTTCTGTGGTCAGGGAAGAGTTAAATGGCTTGTATCCTACTGTTAGATCTGACAGCTGCACACAGTCCCCAAAGAGAGATTATTTTTGACAAACTGAATGGAACAACTGAAGGAAACCTGGCTATCTGCCTTAGGCGTGTTGTGCTGTTTTTACATGCAGATAGCATCTTTCCGAAGCTAAAAACCCATGACCAACATGCATCTCAGCAAACATCAACAGTGGCACAATTGAAAACCTCCTTTATATCATCACAAAGTGCATTTTCATGTTTTAACATGTCCTGATATTTGATTAAATCTCATTTTTTCTGACCATCTGTTTTATTCGTTTCATTTTTGGCTACACATAGAGCATGTTAATGTTGAGCAAGACTCATATTCCAGATGGGAAACTAAGGGGGGCTAATGTGCCCGTGTTATGTCTAGAACCGCTTGTTTTCACGTAGAGGTATGAGCTCTGATCGCTGCTTGTGCTCTATCTGATGCTTTCTAACCGTCAGGCTCGTACTGTGCATCTGTCTGCCAACCAGGTGGGATGTTGCTAGGGTGATGTTGGCATAGCAACAATGAAAAAAAAAAGGAAAATAAGAGCAAGCAGCAGTGAAAAAATCCTTTCCATACTTTCACATGCTTGAGAAATGGAGCAGGTCAGCTGGTGTAGGCAAATGAGAGGAGGATTGTAGGACACAAAAATGTGATGTCAGAATGGAAACAGCTGTGAGCTGATATGAATGACAAGCAATGAAAGCAAAAAAGCTGTTCTGGCTATTATAGTTACAAGAAAGAAAGAAATGACATGGAAAGGTCTTCTAAATTATGTTCAGCTTCTTTTATAAGTCTGGTTAAGGTCACAAGCTATGTTAGTACGATAAAGAGGGAGAAATGGAGAATAATGGCTTGTTTGACAGAGGGGAAAATGGTGGTAATGTCCTAGCAGAAGAAGTGATCAGAGCAACTGGTATAAAAGCTTCCTTGTTAGGATATAAGAACGCACAACGGAGGGAAAGAAAGAGTGCAAATGTTCCCTCTATGACAGAAACAGGGTGGCAAGCAATTTGGCATATTTTATGCTGTTCTTAAACTCAGCTGAGGAATCAGACAGGAAGTGATTAGACTGGAATCATTGTGTCAACTGAAAGGAATTTCATTGCACTTTAAACATTGAAATAAAATGAGGTCATATGTAAAATCAGCTCTCAAAAGATGCTTCTTTCCATTCCTATTATGGAGTGCTGCATTTGACATGATGCAAACAGTATTTCCCTGTGGATTTACAGTGAAAAAAAATGTACTACTATTTTGGTCGAACATTCTATGGAGAAAACATCTGCAGGATGAAATATGGCATCGCTTTAGTTGGGATGGTGAACATTAGCGCTCAAGCGTTTCACAAGTGTTTGCATATCATCCAGATGAGCAGAGGTGATTTGACATTCCAAATGACCTGGTTTTGTCTGCCAAAGTGTGTGGCAAGACACAGCAAGTCCACTGAGCAGAGCAGAAACTGTACATCTGAAATGCAATCGGGGTAGTGCTGCCAAACATTAAGTATTTTCACACTCATAAAAGAACCCTTGTGAGCTTATTTCTGTGGGTTAGTATGTGCCTGTACATTTTCAAAGGGGGTCACATTGGGCTCTGAAAACTGACTGGCCGGTTGGCTGGAAAACCAAAACGCAAATGAGGGGAACAGCAAAGAAAGAAGACAGCTGAACTCAGCTGCACTCAAACTGAAATATTCCTATAGGATGAAAATGAACATGATAGCTGTTCAGGGGCTACAGTGAATACAGAACCAAACACTTTTAAAATAATAGTTCACACAAAAAAGAAAATCCTGTCATTAATTACTCACCCTCATGTCGTTCCAAACCTGTAAGAGCTTCTTTTATCTTTGGAACACAAATTAGGATATTTTGGATGACATCCAAGAGCTTTCTGACCCTGCATAGACAGTAACGCAACTGACACGTTCAAGGCCCAGAATGGTAGTAAGGACATCGATGGTTGAAAGGAATAGTCCACTTCCAGAACAAAAATTTACGGATAATGTACTCACCCCCTTGTCATCCAAGATGTTCATGTCTTTCTTTCTTCAGTCGTAAAGAAATTATGTTTTTTAAAGAAAACGTTTCAGAATTTTCAGGTCAGGTGGTACAGCGGTCATGTGGTACAAGTCATAGCTCTCAGAAGACTTCCAGTTCACAAGTTGTAATTACGAGTTCTACGAGGACATGAAAGCTTTTTACAAGTTGGAATCTTGTAATTACGGGAATTCCGATATGGAGCGAACGCACCTTTATCTAGCGAAACGATCGGTTATTTTCATTTAAAAAACTATTTAAATACTTTTTAATCTCAAATACTCATCTTGTCTTGCTCTACCTGAACTCTGTTTCAAGACAGTTAGGGTATGTCGAAAAACTCCAATTGTATTTTCTCCCTCAACTTCAAAAATCATTTCAAAATCATCCTACATTGCTGCAGAAGTACCGGCCCAGTCAAAGTGAACATGCAAAGAAGATCAAACACCCTTAACAAAAAAGGTAAAACAGCGATGTAGGACGATTTTGAAGTTGAGGGAGAACATGAGATAGGAGTTTTTCAACATACCCTAACTGTCATGAACCGGAAAAAAACGGAGTTCAAGACAAGTGTTTGACATTAAAAAAAATATATAAATTGTATTTTTTTTTAATGAAAATAACCAATTGTTTCGCTAGATAAGACCCTTCTTCCTCAGCTAGGATCGTTAACAACCACATTTGGGATCGTCTGAAGCCGCATTTGAACTGCATTTTGGAAGTTCAAATTTGGGGCACCATAGAAGTCCACTAAATGGAGAAAAATGCTGAAATGTTTTCCTCAAAAAACAATTTCTTTACGACTGAAGAAAGAAAGACATGAACATCTTGGATGACAAGGGGGTGAGTACATTATCTGTAAATTTTTGTTTGGAAGTAGAGTTCTCCTTGAACTAATTTTATGAAGCTACGAGAATACTTTTGTGTGCAAAGAAAACAAATTCAACACCTTTATTTAACAGTTTCTTCCCTTCTGTGTCAGTCTTCACCGCACATTACCACAATGCATGCAGAGACTGACATGAAAGAGAAGAAAATGCTGAATAAAGTTGTTATTTTACTTTTCGTGTGCAAATAAAACTATTCTCATAACTTCATAACATTACGATTGAACCACTGATGTCACATGGACTGTTTTAACAATGTCCTTACTACCTTTCTGGGCCTTGAACATGGTAGTCACATTGCTGTCTAAGGAGGATCAGAAAGCTCTCGGATCTTAACAAAAATATCTTAATTTGTGTTTGGAACGACATGGGGGTGAGTAATTAATGACAGAATTTTCATTTTTGTGTGAACTATCCCTTTTAAGTAAATTATTTGAGATTTCAAGTACTTTTCAAGCCATTTCAAAGATTATATGTAACACTTTTATTCTATATATGTATATTATTTACTAACACAAACAACATAGTACAAAAATAAACACTTCTGAGAGCACAATGAATACTGCCATTCATATGAAAGAAGATTCATATCATCTTCCCAGTGATCAACACAAGTGCAACATTACCAGATTTAACAATGATGCTGGAACCATCATCACAGCAGACAAAATGTGCAGATTATAGCAGAAATGTTCTTAAAGCTGTATTACTGATTGAAATTAATATCTGACGGAAAAGTACATATTGAGAGGAACATGCATTGATTATAAAATTGGAATTAAAAGTGCTTTGGTATTGTTTATGGAATAGGACACACTCTTTGACGTATAGTATAACTAAAACAGGTGTCCTGAGAAATCGCACCACTCATAGCTGTAAACATCAAAACAGACTGACTGTGGGATGTCAACGTGTAGCTAACCAAAAGTCTTAGTTTGAGTCTTTTCATTCGGACTGATTTCAAAAGTTTTGCTGACATGTCATTAGTGGGCGGGATTTTGGACAGAAGCGGCAGTCAGAAGCTAAGGCTGGTGGAAGTTAGTGAAACAGATCATATCGCTTACAGTGCCTTTAACTTGTGGAATGTCAGTGGTGCCAAAAATTAGCCCTGACTCTTTGTAGAGCACTTAGGAGAACTATCATTTCGTCTCATCTTAAACTTCCATCACCACAAAGTGCTCTTAATTTCTGTAGTGCATAGAGTTTTTCAACTCAGCAGGTCTTCATTGGCATGCTAATCTGTTGAAAACATCAGCATTCATTGGAAACCGAAAGGTTGTTGGTTCGTCTTACGCATTGAAAGCTGAAGCTCCATCTGTCAAGAGTTCATAGGTACTACTTTAATCCCATGAGCATTGATGTACGTGAGCAAGACTTTGGCTCTTCTCTCAATCACGTCAATGAGTTTTTCAATGCCTTGACGGCCACCCTGACTGTCCCAGTACTGCTGATCGAGAAAGAGCGATTGCAGGAGCTTTTCCCTGAGACGCTGAGACTTCAATACTGACACAGTTTGATCAGGTAACCTGCAAGGGAACAAATATTGAAGGAATATGGTAATGCACTCAAAAATGATTTTGAGAAAATAACCACATTTTTAAAAAAAAAGCACAACAAAATTTTTACATACCGTTTTTGCAATCCCCTCAAACTTGCATTGCTAACTGACATATTATGTAATATCCTGTTGTAATGTAGATAATGTGCAAGCAGTGATACTTAAAAACAGTAATGGTCCATCATTTCGTCTGATTTATGTTATTGCACAAGTCAGCTTGCGTTCCCAGAGATATCACATTAGCAGCATTGCCAGCAGAATCCCTTAGCTCAGACAGCACGTGTCAGACTGTTGGCGTAAGTATTTGCTTACGTCTTCAGTGCTGTTGTGGAGGTGTTGGCTTACTGAAAGCCCAAACTTGTGGCCTCACAGAAATGAATTCTTAGTTGCAGTCTTAGCTGCAGCAATTACAAACCACCTCAGATTGTCTGGTAAGAACGAGAAAAGAAGTTGACCAAAATGATATTTCATTTAAACCATAATGTCTATGTAAACCTGATAACCTGTGCTGACTTGTAATTTAATCAAACAAACTGTGAGTATTCATTTCTTTTGAATTCACAAGTTTGAATTTTCAGTGAACTAAATCTTTGCATCTACACTCATAACCCTTTGAGCAGTACGGTCCCACATATGGGATTCTTATTTCTGTGCCCCTGGGAGTACTGACCCACATATGGGATTTAGAACGTTCGGTGACGTCACGCAACTGCCAAATTCAAACTGCGTTTTCACAGTTTCACAATTATGCCGTGTTTTCAACCACATAACGTTTATTTTCGGCTTTCAGACATTTAAGTACACACAAGTACTAGCAAAATAATACATTTAGAGTTTGTAAAATACACACAAATGTCTATGGAAGCAGCAATAACAATCCATTTAAGTATGATTTGCCGACGTGTTTTATTCATATCAGATAAACATTGTGTAAGTAACGATATAATTCACTCCATTCCTTTCCCAGTTCACAAACCACTTATTTGCATGTATTTCGGGAGATACTGGTGAATTTACGTGCTGTAAATCCGGCTAACAAGACGGCAGTGCGAACAAACATGGCGGCGCCTATCTCACGTTATAGATCACGATCCATCATTTATAAAGGTTTTAAAACGGCAAAATGCACTTACTTACACGTATTCGTGAATCGGAATATCAGATAGTTGAAGACATGATAAGTAAGTGTGTGAATATTTTGAATAAAAAACGAAATAAAAGCGATATGTCTGTCATACAGCGCTATAGTGCTTGTGGTGTGTCACGTGACAATCATGACGCGTCGTCATGGAAACAATAAACGGAACGTTCTAAAATAATGGTCGCCTAAAAAAAAAAAAAACTCACTCTGGGGGGTCAGATAGAATATTTTAAATTCACCAGTGAAAGGGTTAAAAATAAGGGTTCCAAAAGGGTGTTTTTGCAGTGATGGCATAGAAGAACCATTATTGGTTCCCCAAAGAACCTTTTGAAGAACATTTTAAAAATCTAAAGAACCTTTTTCGACTATAAAGAAACTTTTATGCATTTGAAAGGTTGCATGGATGTTCAGGGTTCTTCATGAAACATTGATACCAAGAACCTTTTTTTTTAAGAATGTAGAAAGACATTTTAATTGAAAGGGAATACAAGGATGATCTGTTTTTAAAAAGAAAATCTACACAGTATCTCTGAAAATCTCTGTGATTTTTGACACTTATTTGTATCTATTATGAGATACACATGATAGATCAAGTGGTCATATGAACGTGTGAAATAGGTCTGCTAATTTTACTCACTCTTTGATTCCCTCTAGTAGCCTGAAGTTCAGATTCTCCTCATCTCGGTCAAAGTAGCCCTTGTTGTTGAAGAAAACCAGGTGGTGTGGGTCATGTTTACGGTGGACTATGTGTGTCAGCTCTGTGCTGTCCTTGTCTTTACATTTTTCATGGTGACCAAGCTCAACACAGGTGTCCTCTGGGCGAGGTTTGAATCCACAGCAGTTTTGATCTAGACGATCATAAATCTGAGAAGAAACACAATCTTTTGCTTAAAAGATTTTGAACTATCCCTTTTGCTTAAAGGGATAGTTTACCCAAAAATGAAAATTCTGTCATTAATTAATCACCCTCGGGTCGTTCCAAACCCATAAGAGCTTTGTTAATCTTCAGAACACAAATTAAGATATTTTTGATGAAAGCTGAGAGTTTTCTGACCCTGCATAGACAGCAATGCAACTGACATTTTCAAGGCCCAAAAAGGTAGTAAGGACATGTTAAAAAAGTTCATGTGACATCTGTGACTCAACCGTAATTTTATAAAGCTATGAGAATACTTTTTGTGTGCAAAACCCCCCAAAATAACAACTTTATTCAACAATGTTTTCTCTTTCATGTCAGTCTTTGACACACCTTCATACACTTAGGGTTTACAATGACACATGGACTATTTTATCAATGTTCTTACTACCTTTTTGGGCCTTGAATGTGTCAGTTGTGTTGCTGTCTATGCAAGGTCAGAAAGCTCTCGGATTTCATCAAAAATATCTTAATTTGTGTTGAGAAGATGAACAAAGGTCTTACGGGTTTGGAACGACATGAGGGTGAGTAATTAATGACAGGATTTTCAATTTTGGATGAAATATCCCTTCAGATTAAAATAACAAAATGTTACAATTGTTTTTGTGAACAGAGCTGCAATGCAGAAAGACACTGATGATGGTGGAGTACCTGCAGGAGGAAATCAAAGACTACCAGCTTGCTCCATTCGTGATGGTGGATGCTGGTGCAGCTCCATTCTGGTTTAGGTATGGCACCCCGATGCCAGCATTTGTATTTGAGAGAAGTTTGATATGAGCCCCATTTCAACCTTTCAGAAGGTTGATCTACTACTGGGCTTAAAGAAGGATCCCACAAAACCACTGGACAAGGTTGACCATCTGAAACAAGATGAATATGCATACATTCGTTATGTCAGCATTAGTCATTCTTGCTTTGTTAATAGCTCATGACAGCTTTTGATGACACTAAAACTGCTCCCAAGAAAATACTTATGGTCTATCCACCTTTTTCTTCCTGTAAGAGTGGGTGTGGCCATTTGTAAATTTTATGGGTGTGGCTTCCAGCCTAGATGATAGCTGTGCAAAACAGCTCATTTTGCTGCATGATATTGCAAATTGGTGTGTCTTACCATATTATTTTAATGTATTATCTTTATTATAAGCACACTGGTTTGTAGTGCAAGCAGTTTCACCGTTTACTGCACAATAATGAACCGGAAGGCTCACCCATAGGCTTACTTCCGCATTGAAGAAAAGGTGGATAAGATGCACACAAATTTAATTGCATTAGCTGACAAGCAAATGACGCTTTTCTCAGTACTGACTTCACTTTTCTTAGTTATTTTGGAATTACTATTTTTGTATATTTAACATTTTTTTAAAGTGTGATGTAAGTAACCAAATTCTTTTTAGGGACACTATAATTTTTACTAACGTAATCCAATATTAAATAAAAAATAATAATAATAATTGAACAAATACAATAAAAAAAATATATAAGTTTTATCTCACATTCGAAATAAAAGTTTTTGTGTACTGTATATATTTATTATGTACATACAAATACACACACGTTTTATATATTAAATGTATCTGTATTAGGGCTGTCAAACGATTAAATCGCATCCAAAAAAAAAAAAAAGACATACTATATGTATGTGTATTTATTATGCATATATAAATACACATATACATTAATAAATTAAGAGAAAATATTTTTGATTTACACATCTAAAATTCGGATTATAAATAAATATATTTTATATATAAATAAAACATTTTTTCCCTTAATTTATTCATTTATGTGTGTATTTATATATGCATAATAAATATACAGAGTAAACACACATATACAGTAATATGTAAACAAACTTTTATTTTGGAAGTGATTAATCGCGATTAATCGTTTGACAGCCCTAAAAGATAAATTATATGAATGCAAATATATACATGTAAATATTTTCAAATACCGTATGAGCGTGTATTTATATATACATAATAAATATACAGTGTGCACACATATATTACGTAAACAAAAACTTTTATTTTGGATTAATCACGATTAATTGACAGCACTAGTTTGAATATATACAAATAAAAAAGAAAAAATACACAAAAAATTGGATAGCATCAATTTTCAACTTTCTCAAAACTTTTTTAGCAAAAAATGGTATTTTCTTTTGTTTTATTTTATTTTTTATGTATTTATTATTGTTGTTGTTGTTGTTTTATTTACTTATTTTTTTTATTTATTTATTACAATGTACAGTACCTCCAAGAGAGTGGAATTGTCTGCTGACAGCTGGCAAAGTTCTGTTCAGTCCCAAGATCCTGTCTAGGTGAAAGGCGAACACCTCACTCATGTCCAAGGGTCGTTTGACAATACCGCAACATTTATGACACTCTTCAACATCGTCCGTGCCATTTGTCGCACTTTTAAATAAAATGAAGGAAGAAAAGCCCGGCGGTGTCACTTCATCAATTTGCGTAATTTTACTATCGGCTAGAAACCGCATGGCAGTAATATCATCATTGCTGAACCACGGAGGAGCTCTTTCACTGTATATCCTTATGGATGAATAACCAATATTACTGCCATCAAGCTCAGCATATCCTAGTCGTTTGTTTACGGTGTTTGTATTATGCCCCGCGTCCTTCGCTTTACCCAGTGTGCCACCCTGCTGTCTCACTTTAACTTTCTTTCTCCGGAGTTTAGGACGCACCGTGCCCCTGATGATGGCCGGTTTGTGCCGCTTAGATTTGAGCGTTATATACACCACATTAGATCTGGTCGGGCTCACAGAGTCATTCACCTCTCCATCAGCAAGGTCCTGGTCGGTTTTACTCTGAGAATAAACGCTATTTCCACTCCACAGTTCAGAACGCTTGTCCTGGCGAGCAGAAGTGCGACTAACATGAACAGTGAAAAACAAATAAACAAAACACACAATGGCAACAATCAAATACTTCCTACCGGAAGAATATTTCCAACAGTTGCAGACTTTCAGAAACGAGACGGACAAATAAATCAAAGTGTCCCCGACATTTCCAGGACGAGTCGAACGCGTATCCATTGGTACGAGCGTCTGCGCATGATTAAGTCGATTTTCTATTATCCACGTTGGAATAGCGGTCGTTTCGTTTACATATTGATGGTGCACAGGAGCTCCAGATGATCCGCTCAGCGCAACCGCTCCAGCATGAATGAGACAACTGTCCCAATGCCGGATCAGCTGAGATAACAGTCCCAAACTAACAAGAATGTCGCTTGTCCTTACGCCCCATCTGCAAACGCAAGAGACTACAACGCTGCCATTACAAATTACACAGAACTAAGTCACATTTTCCACGAAATATATATTTCTGTGTACATTTCATAGCTGAGAAAAATGCATCTAAAAACAGCACAAGCAGTTCTGTTCGCTGGTTTTAGTGTGGTTTGGGGGAACTAAACCAGCAGCTTAAGGCGTCTTTTTTAAATTTAATTTGCTTAATGGGGGTGAAAACTTTTGAAGATTCAAAAGAGTTTTAAGCATTTTCAACTGGTCTCACTGGGAGCACGCCAAACTAAACCATCAGACCACTAGCTTATTTGTCAAGGTGGGAAACCCTCTTAATTCAACAAATCATCTGGTTTATTTTATTTATTTATTTATTTCTATTTTTTTATTTATTTTATTTTATTTTTTACAACAGCTGCTTATAAATGACAAAAACAGGAACGCGGAGGTCTGCCGGGAAGACCTTAAAATGAATTACAATTACATATTCCACCAGGAAGAAGTTGCCTGTACACACCTGCCTGTAAACAATGTTGCTTTGACATGTTCTCTACTTGAATTTACTGGTTTGAATCTGTAAAGCAATAACATATAATAATGACGGGCTTCAGTAAAGAGAACAGGATGCAGTAAAGCTATGTAGTAATTTACGTTTATCGGGAATGTATTATTTTAAACTGCAGAGCTTTGGACTGTATTCACCTTTATACGTGCTTGTCCGGTCTTTGTCAGTCACTCTGCTGAGAGTCTGATTGGGGCGATAGAAAGCCACGAAAACTCGCTGGTCAAAAACTTCAGTGACCCTAATGATGACTCAGTTGAACAGATATAAACACAAAGCTATAAACATAACCTAGCTGGAAAGGGGAAATGGTTTAATTCAAATACACGTGAACTTACACGACACCTACAATTAATTCTGACAGCAATTAAAATGCAAGAGCAGGAAACGTGCAAAATACGTCAAGGGCTACTAAGCAACTGCAGAGGCCTTATGCAATGTGATAAGACTGTTCAATAATTGCAGGAATATTGGTTTAAAACTTGATCCACCATTGCCACCTTGTGGTACCATAACGTACAGACTCAGATCTTTGAATAGGCAGTTAACACGGAGCCAGTCAGAACAACACAAGATGCCAAAACAAACAGCAGCAAGTTTCCAAGTCCCTGAGGAAAAAAAAAAAAAAAAAAAAAAAAGTTTGTTAGGACGGCCTAAACACTAAACAGAAGTCAACTCTACTTCTTTATTAGTGCTGGTAATGAATCAATAGCAAAATAATAGCAATAGTTCCAATGCATATTACAAAGTGTTCTTTCAACACATAATAATAATAATAAAAAAATAAATAAATAAATAAAAAAAAAAAAAGAAAAAAAAAAGAGTCAAGCTCGGTCATGTCAAAATGCCATCCGAAACACTGAATGAATACAAATCGCTTTATGTTACCTACTTTGACCTCTTTGAAAACCACACTTCCCCACAGAGCAGCTACTAAGCCATAACCCTGAAAGCAAAGTAGAAATCACTATCATTACATACGATTTGCAATGCAAGGTGAATGTGGGCATGAAAGATTTTTCTTTTTTCTTTGAATGATACTTACAGCATTAATTATAGGGAATGTGATCACTGCACTAAGGTAGTAATTTGCCATAAGCCAGGCATATGTGGCTAATCCCCACATCAGGCCACTCAAAAAACCTGCATGGAAGTTCTTACATGAGAAACACAGGAACTCTATATTCAGAATATCACATATGTACTTACTGTATGCTTTATACTTTACATGTAACTCAATATAGTTACAGCTGTGGTGGAAAAACAAAGCAACATGGTCCTTTAACCAAATTAAAACAAAGATGATGCAATGCAAAACAAATTAGTTACCAGGTAAGATGGATCTGGGATAAATCCGAGGCCTGTTTTTCATGACTGCACAGTAAGCAAGAAAATACAATGTGCTCATGAGGAAAATTCCACTGTAATGGGCAAAGCAGTAGTCAATTTCTGTAATGGATGGCAAAATATGTTAGAATAGCCCATTTCATTAAGCTGTCATTGATATTGAAACTTTTTAATCATGCTAATGCACATACCATTCTGACTGGATCCAGTAAACATACTTGAATTGTTTGCGGCTTGGACTTTAATATAGAAAACGGGCACAAAAGAAGATCCATAAAGGACACCTGAAAATATGGCCAAGATGCAGCCACTGTAACAAGAGAATATCATGGAAAGTAAATAGTCTATAGATTTGACAACACTAGAATCTAAAGCTGTAAATACCATAGACATAAATTCCAAAATGTAATCTGTGATCCTGGACCACAAAACCAGTCAATACCGTACATCATCTGAAAGCTGAATAAATAAGCTTTCCAATGATGATGGTTTAAGACAATATTTGGCTGGGATACAATAATTTGAAAATCTGGAATCTGAGGGTGCAAAAATAAATAAATAAATAAATAAATAAAATAAAAATAAAAAAAAGCTGTCAAAATGAAAGTTCTTAGCAATGCATATTACTAATAAAAAAATAAGTTTTTACATATTTGTGATGGGAAATTTACAAAATATCTTCATGAAACAGGATCTTTACTTAATACATTTACTTTTATGATCTTTAGCATAAAAGAAATCAATAATTTTGATTATACAATGTATTACAATGTATTTTTGGCTATTGCTACAACTATACCCGTGCTACTTAAGACTGATTTTGTGGTCCAGGATCACATATGTAAAATAAATAAATAAATAAATAAATCAAACAAGTCCAAGAATATTTTAGCCCAGAAGCCATCAAACTCAGGCTTTTATGTACAATGTTGTTTATTTAGAACTAAAAAAAAAAAAAAAAAAAAAAAAAATGCAAAAAGAATGAAACTTGGATGGCCGACAAATACTTACAACACTCTCTTGCTTTTTGGTGAAATTGTGTCCACCCATGAATCACTGGGGCTTGTGCTGTCTGGATTCAGCCTCTAAATACAGACACGTGAATGCACATACTGTACTCACAAAATCTCAGCAAGGATTTGTGTATCCAAGACAAAACAATATTCTGCACAATATTCAAAAATCTCTTAATGTGGAAAATCTCTAACAAACTTACCCTATCATCAATCAACAAAGGCATGGATTCAGTAGATGCACGTTTCTGAACATCACTTTTCACAAAGAAGAATATGATGGCACTGAAACAAAGACATGATTGTGTTACATAAAATCTGTACCAAAGGGTTCTCTCTCACAATAAATAAAAGGTAAGGATGTTTTTATTCCATATCCCGCAAAATCAGATGGAACTGTGGATCCAATACAATGTGACTTCAGGTCTTAGGAGGAGATTTATCCTGCCTTACACAGTATATTACATTTTCAATTTCAGAGAAACTTTTAGGCGAGTAACAGCAGCTCTTTGATCTTAGAAGGATCTTGTGTAAGGTGTAATTCCTAAGTGAACTAGAAATATTTTCAGGAAGAAAATCTTGTCTGTCCATATTAAAGCGGTGTGCCCGCAGCATTTCCTTTCCATTGGTGTGGGTTTCGGCTCTACTTTGAGGACATGAATGAACACAGTATTACTTTGTAAAATTTCAGCCTTCATTAACCAGAGACATCCTCTTAATGGTCTACCTTCAAATACTATGCATACAACTAATGCTTAAGGATATCACATTGCCTGCTCTCTCATTACCTTAGCAGACAAAGGCCAGCTCCACAATAATTGAGTATCGGCTTGGATACATCCTCCGGATGAAGACCAAACCAGCCAAATCTTGAAAGGAATGAATTAAGAGGTTAATTCACCTCTGTCTTTAATTAAAAACAAGGATAACACTTATGTGCCATTATATTAAACAACGAGCAATACATCATTTATCAATCTTTGTTAATCTAAGTTAATTAAAATACAACTGTTCATTGTTAGTTTATGTTAGCTCAGGTCCAATAATAATATTTACATTTACAACTTTTGATTTTAATCATGCATTAGTAAATGATGGAATTTACATTAAGATTAATAAATGCTTTAGAAGTGTTTTTTATTGTTAGTCCATGTTAACAAATCAAACCTCAATCTAAAGTGTTATAGCTTAAAATTGCTTTTAAAAAGTGCATTAAACCAATGCAACACAGTACCTGTGTAAAAAAGTATGACTCTAAACTTGAAAAAGTTATGCATAAACACTCAGATCACAGAACGCGTTACTTTCGACTACAGACGAGCTGAAAGTTAGAAAGACGCACAAAATATATTATATATAATAAAATGTTCTCAGTATTTTCCAGATGCTTGTGTCACCAGTGGACTGCTTAGCCAAGCTTGTCAACCAACTCGAATGGCATAAACTAGCCTGGAAATCCATGTTCCAAAGTTTTACATCAGGAAATTCAATTAATCTCTAGTTTAAGCCCTTTCTGTCAACCATCAATCTAGCTTACCTTGAGCTTGCCCATCCAATTAGTAAACCACTAGATCCCCAAAGCAAAATTCCAAGTCCAAGGCCAATAAACTTCACAACTGGGACTGCTGTTATATTTCCTGAGAGGTAAATCTGTTAGAAATGACGCATGTATATACTAAACACATTTTTATTCACCCACACATATGCTTTACCAGTGGCCCAAAGTGCTCCTCCGAGCATAGCAGCAGGATGAGCTCTGGAGGGGCGAAACAACATATCCGCAACCAGTCCAACAAACCATATAGCTGAACAGCAAATCCACTGAAAAAACATTCCTGTAAAGACAACAGATTTTAACACAAAGTCCTTCAAATGTTGGCTTGAGGCATATAAGTTAAACTCACCATCACCGGTATCAACTGTTTTAACAGGAACAAAGTAACTTCCATACAAGAGTACTGCAATCACACAGGCCACAAAGCCATAAGTGGTGTCTGTACTGTTGGCTTCATTAGAGGACAAGGACTCTAGGTATGAAACAAAACTGAAGGTTGACCACACACTTGTTGCATTTATGCTCAAAAAATAAAAGCATAACAACTGTCTGCAATAGAGCAACTATTGACAGAACTGATGTCAATCAACAACAGAGCAATAAAATATTTAACTTGGTATTTAATATTTAATCTACCTTCAGTTGACAATGTGCTACAGCATTTTACAAAAGAAAACACTATTACAGCAAGTAAAGCCATCAGTGTCCTGTTTTGCCCCTCACTTAGGGTATAAGCACTACATTTGTTATTGTGGCAATGCGGTGAAGTGGTTTGTTGTAAACCAGGTGTCATTAATTGCCCCGACTATTCTGCCCTACTAAGCAATCAGGGTGTTGTGGGGAGGTACTTATTTTTCTTTAACGGAGCCCCAGTCACCATTCACTGTCATTTGAATTTTTTCCATACATAAAAAGTGAATGCTGACTTGGTGAGCTAAATCGGCCTCTGTGGTTTTGTAACTGAGGGAATAAATGAATATAAACGATATTTTGAGGCGAGTTTTTGTTCTAAATTGAACGTAGTTTCCAAACAGCTCCACTAGATGTCGATCACGTTCCAATTTGTTTTGATTCCTCCAAACTTGGGCAGAAGGAAGACGGTTAGCCAATCACATGAGGTTTGGCGAGCATCCCAAATTCTGAATATTTAACTGTTAAAGCAGAAAAGAAGTACCAACAACACTGCTTTCTTAAACCCCTATAAAAACACTAATCATTGCGTGAGTTAAGAATAATAATACCATGCATCTCCTGTAATGAATGTCTTTTTGAATATTAACACGTTATGTTTTATACGTTGAACTGTTAAGTTATAAAAATGAGTAGCATACTACAGTATTAGAAATAGTAGGCAGTGACAAATCATTGACATGAACATTCATTTTTGTATCATCAGACTATTTCTGCTTTCGTTTTAGCATTTTAACTGCTATAAATGTTCTTTCTCTGCGACCTTGTCAATAGCAGACGAAAGAGCACAGTGGAAAGATTCACTGTATCAAAAGTGTGGCGTTCCCATGGAAACTGAGGGTAAGGTAAGTACATAACAGGAAATTAATGTAATGATGTAGCAAATAAAAACAGCTTCTAATCCTCAACAACTTTGCATTTATTTGATCAAAACAGTATTTTAATTTTAAACAACAGCATGATCCTTTAGAAATTCTTCTAATATGTTGATTTGGTGCTCTTATCGTGCAGTATTTTGTGGAAACTGTGATGCATTTTTAGAATTCTTCAGAATTCTGTGATGCAAAACAGCATTTATTCGAAATAAAAATGTTTCATAACATTATAAATGTGTTATCTATAATTTTTAATCAATGTGCTGCATCCTGTAGGCGCCGATAACCTTGTGGGCAGCGTGCCCACATGTAGCGCCATTGCGCTCCGGGCGTCCCGAGTTCGAGTCCCAGCTCGTGGACCTTATCTGATCATTTTTCCTAAGTAAACGTGAAAATGCCAAGGAAAAGAAAAAGAAAAAAAAAGTATGTAAATGTAATTTTATTCTCTAAGGTGATCAGGTGCAAGGCAGCAGTGGCCTGGGAACCAGGAAAACCACTCTCCATTGAGGAGGTGGAGGTTGCCCCTCCTAAAGCACATGAAGTACGAATTAAGGTAGATCTGTAACACTACTCATCATAATATAGTATAAATGAAGGCCTAAACTTAAAAGACAACATGAAAACCGGCCTGAGAATAACCACATAGTTATTGCTTTGAACTGTATGCTTTTAAATGATTTAATTTAAAATTATATTTAAATAATGTATATTTAGATTAAATCTCTTTCATTGTGCTTTCAAAGGACTAAGTATTGTTTTATTTCACTAATAAGAAGTCTTTTCTCTTGGCAGATAGTAGCATCTGGAGTATGCCACTCAGATTGGGCTTACCTGTATGATGTTGCTAAAATGAAGCCACGGTCTTTTCCTTTGATCCTGGGGCATGAAGGAGCTGGAATTGTGGAGAGTGTTGGTCCAGGTGTCACAAATGTGTCTAAAGGTAAACTGAAAAATCCATCATAAACACACATTGTTACTTTTAACAAGATATGAAATGTTTATAAATGAAAATTCCGAATTCTCAATTTCTTCATCCTAGATACATGAATGTATAAGTGTGCAGAAGCATGTGACATGCATTATTTCAGAATACTTTATTTTCATATGTCTGCAGGAGATAAAGTCATTCCTCTGTTTCTGCCACAGTGTGGACAATGTGAACGCTGCCTGAGTCAAAAGACCAATCTCTGTACAAAAAACTGGTTAGAATAATAATAATAATTACACGATTTACACTACCAGTCAAAAGTTTTTGAACAGTAAGATTTTTAATGTTTTTTACAAAAGTCGTTTCTGCTCACCAAGTCTGCATTTATTTGATCCAAGGTACAGCAGAAATAGTAAAATTTTGAAATATTTATACTATTTAAATGATTTTATATTTGAATATATTTTAAAATGTAATTTATTCCTGTAATCAAAGCTAAATTTTCAGCATCATTAATCCAGTCTTCAGTGTCACATGATCCTTCAGAAATCATTCTAATATGCTGATTTGCTGTTCAAGAAACGTTTATTATTAATATTATTATTAATATTCAAAACAGTTGAGTACATTTTTCAGGATTTTTGAAGAATCGAAAGATCCAAAGACCAGCGTTTATCTGAAATATATTTTTTTTTTGTAACATTATACACTACACCATTCAAAAGCTTGGAGTCAGTATAATTTTTTTTTTTGGGTGGTGGGGAGATTATAGAATATAATACTTTTATTTAGCAAGGATGCTTTAAATTAATCAAAAGTGATGATAAAGACATTTCTAATGTTACAAAATATTTCTATTTCAGATAAATGCTATTCTTCTGAACATTCTATTCATCAATGAAACATGAAATAAAATTCTATTCAGCTGTTTTCAACATAATAATAATAATAATAAATGTTTTTGAGCAGCAAATCAGAATATTAGAATGATTTCTGAAGGATCATGTGACTGGAGTAATGATGCTAAAAATTCAGCTTTAAAATCACAGTAATAAATTACATTATAAAATATATTCAAATAGACAACAGTTACTTTAAATAGTAAAAATATGTTTTTTTTTTTACTGTTTTGCTGTACTTTGGATCAAATAAATGCAGAGTGAGCAGAAAAGACTTTGTTACTGTTTCTTACTCTTCAAAAACTAGCACTGGAATCATTATTTGATTGAATATGGTTTTAATATGATTTATTTAATAAAATGTAGTGCTTTTTTAAGTTATTTATGAAGACATGAAACTTTTTAATGTTCCATGTTGTTAATGTTGCAATGGAAAATTCTCTATATCCATTTTATAATTTCTCTCTGTTTGACATTCATTGGCATTTTTCTCTGCCTCCCAGGGAGAAAACTCAACAGGGTGTTCTTGCAGATGGCACCAGCAGGATCACCTGCAAAAACCAGCAGATTTACCAGTTTATTGGTATCAGCACCTTCTCTGAATATACTGTTGTGCCAGAGGACAATGTCACCAAGATTCACCCAGACGCTCCACTGGACAAAGTCTGTCTGTTGGGCTGTGGAGTGTCTACAGGATATGGAGCAGCAGTGAACACAGCCAAAGTTTGTAATGTCTGGAATATAAAGCAATACATAAAATAAAAATAGCATCCCACCAGCTTGTGGTGTGTTATATTTTTGTCATTGTCTTCCTCAGGTAGAATCTGGCTCTACATGTGCAGTGTTTGGTTTGGGAGCTGTCGGCCTGGCAGCTGTCATGGGATGCAAGGCTGCTGGTGCCACCAGAATCATCGCCATTGACATCAACCCAGACAAGTTTGTGATCGCCAAGACTTTTGGAGCGACTGAGTTTGTGAACCCTAAAGACCGCAGTAAACCCATTCAGGAGGTGTTGAGGGAGCTGACTAATGGTGGCGTTGACTTCTCTATTGAGTGTGTGGGGAATGTGGGAGTTATGGTAAGTTCCAATAACCAGTGTGTATTATTATTTCAGTATCTGAAAGTTTATTAGTAGAGCTGTAATTTGTGTCATTTATATAAGCAAGTTGCCATGAGGAAGAAAGTCATTTACTGTATATGCCCTGAGGTTAATTCAACTAATAGAGTTTCTTCTGAGCAGAGGGCTGCTGTGGAAGCGTGCAGTCCTGCAGGGGGGATCTGTGTGATTGTGGGTTGGATTGAGGTGGAGGAACTTTCTCTGGCTCCCCTGGATATCCTATTAGGAAGAACTTTGAAAGGCACTTATTTTGGAGGTAAATGCCAAGGCGGCTTTCCCTGTATTTAGTGTAGTGTGAGCTGTTTGGATGGTAAATGCACAAAATTAAGAATTTTACGGTAATTAACTTGCTAATTAACTTGACAGGTTGGAAGAGTGTTGAGGCGGTGCCCAGACTTGTTCAAGACTGTATGAGCGGGAAGCTTCTGCTCGATGAGTTTGTGACACACAGACTGACTCTAGATCAGGTTAATCAGGCCTTTGATCACATGATCACTGGGAAAAGGTAATTTTTTTTTTATTTCATCTATTAATGAAAACAATTATGGATTTGCTTAGTGATAGAAAAACACTATAAAATGTTGCCTATTTCATATGCTTCATCATTTCGTAATATTTTGTAATGTTTTGTAACAGCATAATCTATGTTTTCATATACAGTTGAACTCAAAAGCTGCCTGGTGTTCTTCAAAAAAATCCTTTAGGTCTTACAAATTCTTTGGTTTTTCAGCATTTTTGTGTATCTGAGCTCTTTCCAACAATGACTGTATGATTTTGAGATCCATCTTTTCAAGCTGAGGACAACTGAGGGACTCAAATGCAACTATTACAGAAGGTTCAAACGCTCACTGAGGCTTCAGAAGGAAAAACAATGCATTAAGAGCTGGGGGTGAAAACTTCTGAACAGAATGAAGATGTGTACATTTTTCTTATTTTGCCTAAATATCTTTTATTTTTTATTTTATTTTTTTTTTTTTTAGTATTTTTTTTTTTTTAGTTTTAGTACTGCTCTTCAGAAGCCACAGAAGATACTTACATGTTTCCCAGAAGGCAAAATAAGTTAAATTTACCCTGATCTTCAAATTCCAAAAGTTTTCACCCCCTGGCTCTTAATGCATTGTTTTTCTTCTAAAGCATCAATGAGCGTTTGAACCTTCTATAATAGTTGCTTATCAGTCCCTCAGTTGTCCTCAGTGTGAAAAGATGGATCTCAAAATCATACAGTCATCGTTGGAAAGGGTTCAAATACACAAAAATTCTAAAAAACCAAAGAATTTGTGGGACCTGGAGGATTTTTCTGAAAAACAGTGTGCAGTTTAACTGGTAAGAATCAAGTGTAAGTAACTTTTGAACAGGGTCATTTTTATGAATTCAACTATTATTTTACTTTTATGTGAAATTTATTACTATTTACTGTAATATTTAATATGTGTTATTGTATATGTGAAAGATCTTTTTCAGGTTAGTACTAAATACAAACTAGCATGCATTTATGCATGTATGATACCTCTTATTTTGGTAAAATAATTAACATTTTGCAGATTCTGCAAGGTGTATGTAAACTTTTGACCTCAACTGTATGTTCTTATAAATAAACTCATATATTATATGTTCATATTATATGCATATATTAAAATTCATCCACCTTTAGAATAACTTTTGCAGTAAATAAGGTATTGCAATTTTGTTAAAGATAAAAAGAGATTAAAAAAAGAAACATACATGAACGAATTGTTCACAATAAGATCTGTAGCATACATTTATAAAATACATAGAGTGAACTCTGTCTGTATTTATAGTTTCAAATCCTACAAATCCAAAATCTAGGCATGAAAAATTTGCAAAAAACTTGAATTTTGAAACTGTAATTTTGTAATCTGTTTCTCTCTTTCTCAGTATTCGGACAGTGATTGAGATGTAAAATGGAGATTAATCTCAATATCCTTCAGACATCTCAAGTCTTTCTGGTGGGTTCCTCCTCTGCCTCTCTAAAGGCCATGCACTATCCAACTGAACGGCATAATCAGTGTCTTACGTTTGTTATTTTGACAGTTAAATGTCATTATGAACTTTGCAGAATAGTATGAAAGATGTTTTTCAACTTTTATCAAGAAAAAGACTGATAGGTCTATATCTAGAAAATGATTATCTATTTGCTAATCCCAAAAGAAAAGTCATACTACTGAATAAAGTACTGCTTGTTCTTTTTGTTTATATTCTCAAAGGAGAATACAAGGACCATGTCTATTATGATCAGAAATGTTCCACACAATAAAGCCAAGTCTGTTGAATTTGATTTGGTTGTATCTCTTCTCTATTAGTAGCAGATGGCAAGCATGCAATATGAAGCATCCTTATTCACTCCATTTCTTTTCTTTCAGTATACACTGTACAGCAAGAATATATCTCCCTTGTGTGTGCTTTAAGACACACAGTGTAAAATTTTGCAAGTCTAGCTTTTTTTTTTTTTAATTCTTTTTAGTCTTACAGTCGTTGAATTACTATTAGTTAAGTGTTGTGTCCACAAGTGTTGCAAATTTCAGTGGGGCTTCAATACATGCTGCTCATAATCAAACTTGTTTTGCTTTGCCGCCACTGGGAAGAGGAAGTCTGACCCTTAGTTATCTGTGGGTCATCCAATCACACGCAAGCAAGACTTCGTTCAGCTGCTGTATTGGTCAATCAGAGAGTAACATATGTTTTGAATAATCACAAAGCAGCTGCGCACTAGTACAAAGTACACTAGTACCAGCAAGTCCTCTCCCGAGCCCTGACAAAACAGCTCTGCGTGTAAGTTATTAATAGCACACAAACATTTGCAAACTGTAAATCTGTGCATGCAGTCATCTGCTTTACCGAATGCGTTTTAGTTATGGTAAACTGGTCAAAACTACATTTTAGCTTTGAGGGATGTCACAGTCCCATACATGTAAGTTAATTTGAAAATGTATAGTGTTTAGTATTAGTACTTAAACTGTTTTTAAGATAAAGTGAAGTTTGTTTTTCTAATGTTTAAGAAATGTGTACTGTTTACAAAAAAAAATTTTGAAACATCGTCATTCTGCTATAAAAAGTGTTGTATGCTTAGTAAAGTAAACTTGAGTGTATATAACATGATATACATTAGTGCACTTGCATACTTCCTTATTGCTACAACACACAGGGAGGGGTGAGTAACATATCTGATACCACATAATGCAATGTCATGCCTGTGTGCACATATAGATATTAGTGGGATCTAGACTTTAAGTAATGTATGATATATTTCATAACAGTTTCTTAATGATGATAATCCATCAGAATAGCTTTAAAAATTACACACTTTACATGAAAGTTACTGTCATCTAACATGTTAAGCTGAAGTGGGATAGTACTTAAATTATGCCCTCACAAATATTTAAAATACTACAACAATGCATGTATTTTCATAATTAGAGATCAATTATTTTATAATTGAAATCAACATATTTAACCACATGTTATATATGTGACAATTTAAAAATAAAAAAAACTAATTTAAAACAGCATTACATACATTATGTGTTAACTTTATAATTGTTGTTCATGTTATTTTAGGAGGCTGTTTATAGACACGATTCATTGTATTAAAAGTGTGTGTTTACCATGGAAACTGAGGGAAAGGTAAGGACATAAGGGGATGATTATCCTCAGATATCACAAAGAATAATGAATGTTTTTTTTTTAAACAAATCACATTAAAATTTCATTTTTTTTTTTTTCTAAGGTTATTAAGTGCAAAGCAGCTGTGGCCTGGGAACCAGAAAAACCATTCTCCATTGAGGAAGTTGAGGTCGCACCTCCCAAAGCGCATGAAGTACGAATTAAGGTACAGTAGGTCCATTACACTTCATTGGCCATGTCTGCAAATAATCTGTTTACATATAACATTATTATGATGTTGTATCAATGGCTGGGCCAGGGTCAGAAATTAACCTTTCCATTAAGGGACAATATTTACCCTTGGAACTGATTTCCAGGGGCATTTTTACATTTGTAAGGGTAGTTTTTATAATCACCTTATTACTCTGCACACTGCGGAGTTTTAGTACTGAATGAATTTGCATATTTTTGAACGCGTGATTCACTGACCCATTCACAAAACAGTTTCTTCATTTTTAAATGAATCAGCCATTTTGAACGAATCGATTGAATAAATGACTCAACGACTCCGTCATTAAGACAGCAGCTTGCTGCTACCTACTGGTAATTTTAATCACTGAAGCTACATAATGATTGGCCAATGCGTTCTTAAGTTCAACAGAAACACGTTTGATTGGTTATAAGGCTCAGCTCTGCACAAAACAGTGTGTAAAAGCAATCTGATGCAGTGTGAGCAAATCTAAATGTAATTTCGTAAATTGACACTTTTCGTTCATTTTCACATTTCATTTTAATTGCGACAGCTGTAATACGTTGTTTAGTTGTGCAAAAAATGCCCCTTTGTCTCGAATTTATGGGGCATTTTTGTTCATTTTGGTAGCATCTCTGACCTTGGGTCAGGCAGTATTTATGTATCAGACTAATAACTATCAGTTGACCCTTGTCAGATAGTAGCATCTGGAGTATGCCACACAGACTGGACTTTTCTCCATGAGGTTGGTAAAACTATGAATCCCCAGCCTTTTCCTGTGGTCTTGGGACATGAGGGGGCAGGAGTGGTGGAAAGTGTTGGTCCAGGTGTCACAAAATTGTCCAAAGGTAAACTATTATTATTATTATTATTATTATTACTATGGCTAATTTTAAGTAGTAACTTATGCTGAACATTAATCATTAAATTATAATTGGTCCTAAAATCATTTTACCTTTGCATAAGTAAAAACATGTAACAAAAACATACAGTACAACAAGTAAATACAAATAATTAGCAAGATCAACCTTGATTAAATAAATATGCACTACCATTCAACTGTTTATCTACAGGAGACAAAGTTATTCCTCTAGTCGTGCCACAGTGTGGACAATGTGAACGCTGTCTGAATCCAAAGACGAACCTTTGCACCAAAAACTGGTGAGTTAATGTTACTGAGTGATGTTCTTCTGAACTCATAGACTATATTCATGAGATAAATCAATTCCATTTAGACTCTTTTTATTTCCTAGGGAGAAAACTCAGCAGTGTCTTCTTGCAGATGGCACCAGCAGGATCACCTGCAAGAATCAGCAGATTCACCAGTTTATTGGTATCAGCACTTTCTCTGAATATACTGTTGTGCCAGAGGACAATGTCACCAAGATTCACCCAGACGCTCCACTGGACAAAGTCTGTCTGTTGGGCTGTGGAGTGTCTACAGGATATGGAGCAGCAGTGAACACAGGCAAAGTGTGTGTGATGTCTGATTTCGACAGTCGATAAATAAAATAAAAATAACATCCCCACTAGCTTGTAGCCGGTCATATTGTCTGACATTGTCTTCTCCAGGTAGAATCTGGCTCTACATGTGCAGTGTTTGGTTTGGGAGCTGTTGGACTAGCAGCTGTCATGGGATGCAAGGTTTCCGGTGCTGCCAGGATCATCGCCGTTGACCTCAACCCAGACAAGTCTGAGATGGCCAAGATATTTGGAGCGACTGAGTTTGTGAACCCTAAGGACCATAGTAAACCCATTCAGGAGGTGTTGAGGGAGCTGACTAATGGTGGCGTTGACTTCTCTATTGAGTGTGTGGGGAATGTAGAAGTTATGGTAAGTGTCTCAAATCTTGTATTAAAGAGGTCTATTTCAAATTGCAATAAAATATCCTATCTTACAATCAGAGGGCCGCTGTGGAAGCATGTAGTCCTGCAGGGGGAGTTTGTGTGATGGTGGGCTGGACTCGGAAAGGAGAACTTACTCTGGTCTCTGAGGATATTCTGATAGGGAAAACTCTGAAAGGCTCCTATTTTGGCGGTAAAGCATGCCAGATCAATTTAAATATCTCTTATGATGGCATTCTAATGTTTATGTTGCAGTACCAGGTTGTTGTGATATGAAGAATTACGTCTAATCATTTTACAGTCCTCTCTAATTTTCCTGTATTAGTGGAAAACACCTGCCGATATTTGAGTAACTTCTCTGTTCTTCCTATCTCATTGACAGGTTGGAAGAGTGCTGAGGCAGTGCCCAAGTTGGTACAGGATTATATGAACGGGAAGCTTCTGCTGGATGAATTTGTGACACACAAACTGAGTCTAGATCAGGTTAATCAGGCCTTCGAGCTTATGATCACTGGGAAAAGGTAAGTTCTGTGAATCTAATGATCTTGTATTGTGCTGATAACACAACAAAGCATTGCTATAACTGTATGCATGACATTTGTCAGTATTTCAGTAGTCTGGTATAGTCATATACCACACACATTAGCCAAAAGATACTCATACTGTACGCTTAACCTCCTTTCTCTCTTTTTCAGTGTTCGTACAGTGCTCAAGATGTGAAATGTAGGCAACTTTGTCTTTAAACTGAAGTGTTTATATTCTGTTCTGACATTATATCATCAAAGATTCAGTGTTGTCATAATGCAATGTGGCAATGCAATAAAGCTGCATAGATCTCAACAGATCTCATTGGTCCCAAATCCTATATCCTATAATTATACAATAAACATTATTAACTTGTCACGTCAGTTATTTCATATTCAGTATGGTTTCATATGTACTGTACAGAGAAGTATGCTTTAAGTATTTAAAGAAATATGCTTCTTTAAAATGCTTATATTCTCAAGGAATATGTAGCTGTTTCGTACAATAAAGCTTAATCTGATGCATGTGATTTGGTTGCATCTTTTCTGTTTCACCAGTAGATGGCAAGCTTGCACTACAAAACATCCTTATTCACCCCCTTTGTCTTCCGTGTGCTGAGATTCTTGAGTTTCTTTAGTCTAACCTTTATTATTTCACTAATGCGTGACTCAACATCTGCTAAGTGTTTTTGTGTTTACGTTCCACATCATTACAGAGCAAACCATGAGCACTCCAGTCTCTTAGCTACCATTATTACCCCTTGAAACCACTATCCACCAGTTTCCATCTACAGTAATATAATTTGAGCCTTCATTGTCTTTTTGTGGGACTTGAGAAGTCTCTAGAAAAATAAAAAGAATTTTGTCATGGGAAGATGGATGGGTGTGTGTCACTAGGGGTTACATGCAGCTGATCACGGGTTGCATTTTGACCTTGGTAATATTATATATTGATTTAATACAGCATGCTCTTGAGGGTTAGAATAGCAGTTGTGGCCTGTCAGAGCCAGAGACAAAAGGCTGTCTGGGGAATGCCTCTCCATGATGAACTGGGATGGCTGTCCAGAAATTTGCTTTATTGTAGTTCCATTCAGATCAAATGAATACTCTTGGCAGACCCCCCTCCCCCTTTTCCATCTTTATGTAAAATGGAAAATGATGCAAAGTCTACCACACGTTTACCCCACCCCTGCCATATTGTGCTATCAATCAGAATCTAAGCTGTGAGTTTTTGCCGCTCTTCATTTGAAACTGAGAAAGATTGCTGAAAAATGGAGACATCAAATGATGGAAGACAAATAGCAACAGGTGCCTGTTCACTGAGCTTATTTGTGGATGCAGGGAATTTAGTAGGGGACAAAAGCCCACTGGGTAATATATGTATGCATTAAATTTAATAAAAGCTTTTCATAAAATAAATAAGATACACAAAGGTTTATAATTACTGGGTCATTCCGACTGTTTATTTTCAGTTGGCAGATGTGGCGCTAAAAGTAATAAACACTTAACGTTACAAGTAGACGGTAGCGTTGTGAAATTCTACAACGTTACATTTATCATGATAATTATTTCAGCAGTAAATTAGAACGAGTGATGTAAGATTCCACAATGAATTATTCTTTTAAATCAGATTTAAATGAATCAGTCAATTAAGTAGGATCTTTTCAACACCTTCAGTTGAACCATTTGTTTTCCAAAATGACTCGTTTTGTTTCCTCGCACTCTGAGGACATCTACTGGTTAATGCAAAAATATATTCGTTGACGTGTTCTACAAAACTTTGCAGGTTCTGTCATATTGTAACGATGACAACAAAACATTGCAAGTATCGACGTTAGGTAGTGCCATATTTCATTTTTGAAAGGGATGAAAAATAGCACACTGCGTTCAGTGTTACTGTACTGCTGTTTAACAACATATCGATTATTCAACTGACGAAACGCCTTCAAGAGGGGGGGGGGGGGGGGGAGAGAGAGAGAGAGAGAGAGAGAGAGAGAGAGAGAGAGAAACTTCCTGTAGACAAAAACTATAAAAGGTGTGAGTTTTTTAAGTTTTTACACAGTGTGATTGTGAAGATTTTAAGTTTATCCATCACATTCTTTCATCCGCTTAATATTCATTATGTCCCTTGCTGAAAAAAAAAATAGCTAAAACCAGCCTAGGCTGATTGGCTGGTCTCCCAGGCTGGTCAGGCTGGTTTTAGTTGGTTGTTCCAGCTGGTCTCCCAGCCTGGCCAGCTAAGGAAGTGGCCAAAACACCTCTAAAACCAGCCTGCTGACCAGCTAAGACCAGGCTGGATGACCAGCTAAAACCACCCAACCAGCTTAGGCTGGTTTTAGCTGTTTTTTTCAGCAGGGTCTTTACGTCTAACCTGATTAAAGAAGTTCACTTACAGAACAAAAATTTACAGGTAATTTACTCATCCCCTTGTCATCCAAGATGTTCATGTCTTTCTTCCTTTAGCTGTAAAGAAATTATGTTTTTTGAGGAAAACATTTCAGGATTTCTGTCCATATAGTGGACTTCTGTGGTGCTCCGAGTTTGAACTTCCAAAATGCATTTTAAATGCAACTTCAAAGGGCTCTAAACGATCCCAGCCGAGGAAAAAGGGTCTTATCTAGCGAAACAATTATAATTTATATACTTTTTAACCTCAAATGCTCGTCTTGTCTAGCTCAGTTAGGGTAGGTCAGTTAGGGTAGGTAATGACAGTTAGGGTTGGTCTAAAAACTTTTTTTTTCTTCTCCAACTTCAAAATCATCCTATATCGCTGTTTTACCTTTTTTGTAAAGGGCGTTCAATCATCTTTGCACGTTCACTTTGTAAACACTGGGTCGGTACTTCTGCAGCGATGTACAGTAGGATGATTTTGAAGTTGGAGGAGAAAATGAGATAGGAGTTTTTCAACATACCCTAACTGTATTGAACCAGAATACACAGAGTACAAGCAGAGCTAGACAAGACGAGCATTTGAGGTTAAAAAGTATATCAATTACAATGTTTTTTTTTTTTAAATAAACAATCGTTTAACTAGATAAGACCCTTCTTCCTCGGCTGGGATCGTTCAGAACCCATTTAAACTGCATTTAGGAAGTTTAAACTTGGGGGCACCATAGAAGTCCACTATATGGGGAGAAATCCTGAAATGTTTTCCTCAAAAAACATAACTTCTTTACGACTAAAGAAAGAAAGACATGAGCATCTTGGATGACAAAGGGGTGAGTAAATTATCTGTAAATTTTTGGAAGTAAACTTCTCCTTTAAGGTCTATTGTAGTCTACAAAGTTTATCTATAATATTAGTAAAAGTTTAGAACGAGACAAAATTGTAAGAACTTACCACAAAATCTATTTAACCAAAATCAATTTTGTGAAGCAAAATTGCGCGAATGCGCACTCAGTTTAAGTTTTTAATTGTCTGGAGCGAATAAATGTTTTATCAAAGCAAATAAATGTATTTTGTTTGATTTTATTTGAACTGAACATTTATATTTAATATATTCAAAAATGATTCCATGCCAATTTAAATAAGTCACATGTCTATCATAAGAATGTGACCTTTGATTAGGCTGCCCTGTGTGTTTTTCATCAACATGATTGACATATAAATAGAAGGTAGAGTCAACTAAAGCAACGGAGTATCAGCTTCTAATGAAGAATAACGATTTGTCCTGTGTGCTTACCATGACAGATATGAGACATATTTCTCTCACATGAGCTTGGTCCAGGCAAATATCAGGCATTTACCCTGCCAAATGTGTAGTCGGCGCCGTGCATCATTCCGACAGACATGACAGCCTCATAAGGAAAATTGACAAACAACGGAAATGCCAGCATAGGTAAATATTGCTGAGCAAATATAGCCTGGAAGAGAAAAAATGTCAAAGGGGCTGAGTTGCCTTCCTCAATATTTAGATGGGGATCAAAAGATTTCTCCCTTAATTATTATATTTAATGTGTGTGAGGGTGTTCAAATGTGTGCGGAGGGGAACACCTGTGTGTTTGAATGTGTGACATTGCTAGGTGGCGGTGCAGTAAATCATATAGCGCCAGCTAACTTTGGCCAAAATGCAGATCTTCCAGTGATAATAAGAACTGATTTTTAAGTTCTTCTGCATGCTTTAGCCAATATATTATCTCTATAATTTCAACTGATAGCCTCAAGGATGAAGAAATTGGGTCAGGCACATTTCTACCCAGGTGGCCTAGGTGCTGAAAAATATATGACAAACTGGTCAGACCATGTAGGATCTGGGCCATAATCTACAAAGCGTGACTGTGAACGACATTACGCAAACCGAGAGACAAATCCCATGATTCATTGAATCTGAATGTAGAAAAAACGCATTTGTAATGCCTTTGAAATGTAAATGTATTTATGTCAGTTTACTTAGTAATTGCAGTGATTTATGTGCACAGGTAAATCAAGATTTGTCAAGACGAAGACTTTGCCAGTTGGTATTCCTCTCATGTGGAAACTGAACAAATAAAACGTCATTGTGTCTTGTGCAAGTATGAACAACTGAGTCAGGATTCATTATATATATGACTGTCTACCTGCATGTTCGTTTGAAGTTGTTTCTGTAATGCTGAGGCATAAAATTCTGTTTTGGTTGTCTGTATTCTTTGCTTTGAAAGATTCTTCTTTTAGGTCTCCTTTCGTTTGCTACTCGGAGCTCAAAGGGTTTGGCGGAGAACATGAACAAACACAACCTTTGGATTGTCTTAATTGATGGTACGCTCAAGCTTCAGTGGCAATGATAACGTTAAAACAAGTACCTGAGACAGACAGCACACATACACACAGAGAGAGAGAGAGAGAGAGAGTTCAGAAAAAAAGACAGTGGCCTAGTTCAGATGAACACAAAGCCCAAACTGCCATGGAAGAATGCGTCCCTAAGTCAGGGAAAGACCACCCTGGTTGAGGCCCTGTTTTAGCAGTAAATCCGGGCCATTAGTGTTAATGCCAGCCAATGCCTCAGACATCCCCAGCCTAAAGCTCAACACAGCAACCCCGGATCCAGTGACACAGTCCTGGCTGCTAGAGCAAGGGAAACCCCTTATCAAACGTGCCTGGAAGGGTTAGGGGAGGTCAGCAGTACTGAAGTTGCACACCTGCACTCCTGCGGATCTCCTCGTCTGAAGTTGGTTGACATTGGATTAGCATAGCCTGTTGGGAATTTTAAAGGAAGTAAATCATCATTATTTGACTGGGGAAATGACTACGTACATATTTACTTCATTAAGTAAAACGATCCTTTTATTCCAGTAGGATTGTAGTATATATGACAAAAGCAATGTTGGGGATGCTATTTAGAGACTATAATGACTATAACACTTTACAGTAAGCTTAAATTTGTTCAGATTTGTTAATGCATTACTGTATATTGTACTAAAAATGAACAATAATGCTTTAGCATTTAATAAACTTGGCTAATGGTAACTTATATATACACTACCTTTCAAAACTTTGGGGTTAGTACGATTTTTTAAAAAAAAAGAAATGATACTATTATTCAGTATTTGCGTATTTTTTTTTAATAAATGCAGTCTTAAGAGACTTTTTTTTTTTTTTTTAGAAAAACTTGACCAAATATTTGAAAAGTACACCTAGTGTAAATAAATTTACCCATTGTATAAATTAAAGAATGAATGTGTGAAGTCATAGACGTGCATCGCAGAGCTAGTGCAAGATGAGTATTTGTGGTTAAAAAGTATATAAATTAGAATTTTTTTTAAAAATGACCAATCGTTTCGCTAGATAAGACCCTTATTCCTCGGGTGGGTTCATGTAGAGCCCTTTGAAACTGCAGTTTGGACCTTCAACCTGCTGATCCCCATTGAAGTCCACTATATGGAGAAAATCCTGGAATGCTTTCCTCAAAAACCTTCTTTTCAACACAAGAAAGAAAGACATGAAAATCTTGGATGACTTAGGGGTGAGTAAACGTCAGAAAAATTTAATTCATGAGTGAACTAATCCTTTAACATTTTATTTAATGTATCATGAACAGTTTCACTATTCCAAAACATAGTAATGAATTGAAAAGGACTTTTTTGAACCACTTTATTTACATAAATTGTCTAAACCACCAATCAGAAATCAGCAACCTATTTTGAAAACAGCTGTCAGCCTTCTGTAATGAAATTCTCTAGACTTAGTAAGTCACTCCCCAGCGTTTAAAAAATAAAAGGTTTGAGACAATGCTAGGTTTGTTTGTTATGACGGTTTGCTAATACTCACGTACAAGATTTGAGGTCATGTTGTGTAATAGCTGTGAAGGGACACAAAAACACCCACATACACCACTGAAATGGATGGTTAGTATGTGTGTCAGAGGAGCAATTACGCAATTGCAGTGTTAGGAAACACTGTCAGGCTTGTAAATGGGAGGACGGGCCTCAGCAGCCATGATTCTCTTCTGTTTTGACTGCATTGACACAAAGTCTTGCCTAACAAAATTGACATACTCTGATAAATATGTTTGTTGCATCGTACCCAGACGTGTTACACAAAAAGACATGGGTGTGGAGGGATAAATAAAACAGAAATTAGCAATACCACTCTCTGTCTGCCTCCCACACAACAGAGATACAGACGGCACAAGAGACATTTAGAATATATGCTGTCTGTTACCTTCAGCTAAGCCTGGCCTTAGGTTCAATAGCTCTCTGGCTTAAATCTTACACCATATGCTGCTTAGAGATTTCAAATGGATTTGTCATTTTATCTGTTGATCTACACATCCACGGCATGAAAATGTAACCTTTTTTCTCTATTTTACTGTAGTATATCCACCTTATTTTTGCCATTTGTGACCATGGACCACAAAACCAGACATAAGTAGCATGGGTATATTTGTAGCAATAGCCAACAATACACTGTATGGGTCAAAATTATTGATTTTTCTTTTATGCCAAAAATCTTTAGGATATTAAGTAAAGATCATGGTCCATGAAGATATTTTGTAAATTCCCTTACCGCAAACATATCAAAACTTAATTTATAATTAGTAATATGCATTGGTTTAAAGGCAGTTTTCTCAATATTTTGATTTTTTTGCACCCTCAGATTCCAGATTTTCAAATAGTTGTATCTTGGCCAAATATTGTCCTATCCTAACAAGGGTCACATCTGTAAATTTTATGGACCTGTCTTCTGGTCTCATCCACATCCAGCTATTATTAGCTATACAAAACCGCTCGTTTTGCTACTTGATATTACAAATTAGTGTGTTTTACCATATTATTTTAATGTATTATCTTAATTATGAACACGTTGGTTTAAAGTGCAAACAGTTTTGCTGTTTACTACACGTTGTTATTTTTCTCATTATTTCCCTATAGCGGTTAATGAACAGGAAGTCTCGCCCATAGGCTTACTTCCTCATAGAAAATAAAGTGGAAAGGGCCCTATGAAATGTGTTTTGTTTTTTCCCCAAATGTTTTTTTTTTTTTTTTCCATTTAAACTTTTCTTAAACTTTTCTGTTCTGTTCTGTTTTACTTTTTCCAGACTGTTTTAATGGTTAACATAAAAAACATATTAATCAAAAAGCGTGTCTAATTAATTGAAATCATGAAAGTTTGACAATTTATTTATTTATTTATTTATTTTTACATTTTTAAGGCCCTCTGAAATACATTTTGTTATTTCTCAAATTCACAAAATTCACAAAATTGTTTTCAATGAATTTTCCGGTTCTCAATTTTAAATGGTTTCATTAAATGTCAATAATCAAATCATGTCTAATTTATTTATTTTATTAATATTATTAATAAAATATTAATATTATTCATTTATGAATATTATTAATTTAATTTTTTATTTTTAGAAATAGTGTTTTGTATTTACATTTTTCTGGTAAATTAATTCTGGTTAACTTTTTTCTGCTAAATATTCCTTAAAAATATGTCTTAATAATAATTCTATAAGCAGTAGTAGTACTATCATTACATTAAGTAATACAGTTTAAAGTTACATCGAACTTTTATTTTGACAGGTTGCTGTGAAGACCTTTAAGTTTCTGTTTGTATTTGATACTATGATGCTTTTTTCGCAAAAGAAACAGTAAAATGCCAATGAAGTGACTCTCAGAGCAGTTCTAGAAATTATGTTTATGTGTTCATATTGAGGCGGCAGAGGCTGAAAACAACCCGGGACGTCAAGCGTCGCTGTATGTGTGTAGTAAACAAAACGACGCGTCAGCGCCATTGATTCAATCAGAGACATGCAGAACGTGCAGCTTGGTGTTTAAATAGTATTTTTGCGGCTTATACTCACAGACACTAGTCTATTTCGCGTTTCGAGGTAACTGTACTGACCTACTCTTGATTTATTCATCTGAAATTGGGCAAATTCCGCGACATTCCGCGTTATACACTAAATTCCAGATAGTTCCGGTCCTTGATTCTGATTGGTTGAGCCGCATTTAAATCTGTTGTATATATATATATATATATATATATATATATATATATATATATATGGTTGTAAGTTACTCTACAAAAATACACCTTTGTTTATATCTGTGTGTTTGTTGCAACCACAGCCGTTTCTGAGGAACTACATTGTTTGGAGGAAGAATAATGTTTTTATTAATATCATTACACTTTATTTGCTGTTTTATTTAGTTAAACCTTACTATGTATATGGAATAACCGTTTTATAAGAGCAATAAGCCCCGCAAAGCTGTGGTTTACATTGAATTTATAACAGCTTAGAATTTATAGCACTCCAATTAGCGTCGTGCCTAACAACACCCCTTAGCTGTTATCAGTTCACTGTAAACCACAACTTCTTGGGGCTGATTGCTTTATTCATGACTGGATTTTGCGATTCTGTCCACGTTTTCTGCATCATGGAAGTCCTAGGACCAGAATAGAGCAGCAGAGGTGACATAAGATAATGTTTTTTAATGGAAGGTCAAGTCATGTTTAAATGAAGGTGCACAGTGTTACTTTGGCTAAACCCGAAGAAGTGCATTTATTGAATACGAACGTTTGCTTATGGGGGAGGAATGTGTGTGTTTAAACCTCATACAGGGAGTGCCTTCGGAGGCTCTATCTATTTAGCAAATATCGAGCGTTTCCCCCCTCAGGTGGTCGGAAACCTTTCCCGCTCGTGCTTGCTTACACTTTAAAATCCCTAAGAGCAAATATAAGCAGTGGCAGATTTGCTTAATATCAACTCTGCCACAAAACACACACCCGTGAAATGTCACCACGGTCCCTAGGTACAAAGTCAAAATCTAAAAACGTCAAACAAGCAGGGTGCGAAGCATGTTTAAGTTGGGAAAGTGGGCCTACACGTCCCCTCGGCTGATTACCGGCGCACACGGAGCTTATCTCACGAGGGGACTAATAACTACGAAAGGACGACATAAAAGAAGAAACAAACAAGCTCCTGTTTTAATTGACAATATTTGAGGTTAAGGTAATTGAGGTGGCCCTAGTGTGCACAGCATCAGTAATGAGACGCTAAAAGGAGACCTCCTCGGATGGCTGCTAATAAAGAAGCCATAGCTAATCTGTTAAACAAACATTCATACTCAACTAACAAGGCTACTTGCTGTCACATCATACATTATGTATATTTTTCCACCTCGCTTTTGACTTTCAGTCCGCTCTCGAGTCGAGTTCATATCCAAACACATCTCTTTCTCTTCCTTTCTTGGGTAACTTTAATTAGCAGGGGTCTCAGATAGCGCCTCCCACGAGGGGAGATGGGCTAAATTCTCAAAACAAACAGAGCCACACTGGCTTCCCGTTCTGTGTCTTTTCATCTCCTCCTGGCTGGCCTGGGCAGCCAGTGGCACAGAGCAGCAGAAGGGGGCCACACATGGTGTAAGTAAACACTCATAATTGCATTAGATCCCCCCCTGTGAATATGTAATGCCTCCTCAATACCAGAGTGCTAGGGGACAGATCCTTCACTTTTTTTCTCAGTACAAAGACCTTCTTCTCACATGAGAACTTTGCCACGCAAATTTGCAAAGAAAATCAGAGATTTAAACGGTCAATTCAGATGGGGTGTGGATTATTTTAGCTTTTTAAAAAGAGTGCTTAAAGGGATAGTTCACCTAAAAATGACGATTCTGATTTTCTTTTGGGGTGAACTGTCCCTTTAAGACTACATTTTAATAGCAGATTTGCTAATTAGATGTAAAACTACATGAGCATTCAAAAGTTTGGGGTCAGAATGATTTTGAAAGTGTTTTATGCTCACCAAAGCTGCGTTTATTTGCCTAAAAATATAGTAATATTGTGAAATATTATTACAATGTAAAATAACTGTTTTCTATTTTAATATATTTTAAAATGTAATTTATTTTTGTGATGCAAAGCTGAATTTTCAGAGGCCATTACGCAAATCTTCAGTGTCACATGCTACTTCAGAAATCATACTAATATGCTGACTTGCTGATCAGGAAACGTCTTATTATATTCAAACAGAATTATGGAAGTCGTGATACTTTTTTTTCCCCCTCCAGTACTGATGGAGGGAAATAACAGCATTTATCCGAAATGGATTTTTTTGATAATTTAATGCATGATGGGTGAATAAAAGTATTAAATAAAATCAAAATAATTAAAAATTTAAATAATTAAAATGTAAATAAAATTTCTTTCATATTTGAAAAAAAAGTAAATAAAATTTAATAAATTAAAATTTGAATGCAATTTCTTTCATTAAAAAAAATAATTAAAAAAAAGTACTGACCCCAAACTTTTGAACGGTATAAGTAAGGCAGCATTTTTATTTATTTATTATTATTTTTAAAAAGAAAAACTCATCTTCATAATTCAAACTTACAACAAATCAGACCTAAAATAAACAAAACGTAGGCTCTACGCAAAGGCGTAGATGCAGTTTTGTGAGTAAGATCAGAGAAACACTAAGTCAACAGCAATCCGTCGCTGTGAGGCCTCATCACAACAGTAAGCTGATGAGGGCATGAAAAGCATGGGCTGTATTGTTTGTGCGAGGGTGGTTTAATTTGTGAGACGCTGAGGTTTGTGTCAGAAAAGATAAACATGCCCCATATCCTCTCTGTGATAGGAGCTTTATTGGGTACTCCGGAGCTCAGGATGGAAAGCCGAGCTTATGTATGTGCCTTTAGGAAAAGCTCAAAACCAGCTTGCATGACACTAAAAACACAAATTTCCCTTGATTTGGAGACCTCTATGTCTTTTAGCCTCTTTGTTCAAACTGATAAGAAGGGTTATCAACATAAGCTAGACAGATTCAAATATTTTCAAAAGTTGATTCTCTTGTAACAAGTATTTTTTTTTTAAATGAATATCTGTTTTATTCGACCGTGGTTGTTTACGCACAAAACAGACAGTGTTTGACTGGTTAGCATGGTTGTTTCAGGTCTTTCTGGTAAAAGTCTACACATTAATCAGACAAAAAAAAAAAAAAAAAATTCCCATTGATGGCCATTCACACTGTGTATTCTGACAAAATTAATAATAATAATTCAAGCAGCATACAGTACTGCTCTCATAAATAGATCAATGCAATTAGTCATTTGTTAGCTTTAACTTCTACTTAAGCTAGTACTTTGACTATAGTTTAATCAATTTAAATGATGTATAGCTTAACGAAATATCCAAATTACACTACTGTTATGTGGTCAGTACGATATTTTTATTTTTTTTGATGTTTTTTAAGGAAGTTTTGGTGCTCAAGAAACATTCATTTGTATTTTTATTAATTTTGAAAATGGTTGTGCTGCTTAATATTTTAATATTAAACCGTGATAATCTTTTTTTTAACATACTAAGCGATATGTTTTCATATGCATTGCTTTTCAAAAGTCGATAAGGTGTTGATAAAGACTTTTATTTATTTATTTATAAGTCTGTGATGTTTTCCAAAGCTGCATTTATTTGATCATACATATAGTAAAAACAGTAATATTGTGAAATATTATTGGAATTTAAAATAACTGTTTTATATTTTGTATTTTAAAAATATACACTAGATATATAAATAATACAAATGAAATTTGTATTTTGTATTTTATAAATCTCTTTACTGTCATTTAAATTGAATGCATCCTTGCTGAAAAATAAATACACAAATAAATAATAAACAAACAATTATATATTTAAAATATGAATAATATTTTTATTTATATAATAATATTTATTTATTTTAAATAATTATTTTATTTATTATTTGTCTTTTTTAAGAAGTCTGTTATGTTTTCCAAAGCTGCATTTTTTCAATCATTAATAGAGTAAAACAGTAATATTGAAATACTATTACAATTTTTAATATATATATATATATATATATATATATATATATATATATATATATATATATATATATATATATATATATAAATAAAATATGTATAAATAATACAAATGAAATTTATATTTTATATTTTATATTTTATTAGTTCCTTGCTGAAAAATTATTTTTTTTAATATATTTTAAACAATTTATTTAGATTTTAATTCATTTGTCTTAAGTCTGTTATGTTTTCCAAAGCTGCCTTTTTTTCAGTCATTAATACAGTAAAACATTAATATTGAAATACTATTACAAATTTTGTTTTATTTTATAAAAAAGATGTATAAATAATACAAATAAAATTTATATTTTGTAACATTATAGATCTCTTTACTGCCATTTTAATTTAATGCCCAGCTGAAAAATTATTTCTTTCTTTATCTTAAATAATTATTTTGTTTTATTTATTTTGTTAATTATTTTTTAACTATTTACATTTAATTTAGTAATATTGTGAAATACTATTACAAATATAAATAACTGTTTTATATATTTTTAAATATATATAAATAATCCAAATAAAATGTATATTTTGTAACATTATAAATCTCTTTACTGTCATTTTAATGTAATGCATCATTGCTGAAAAATAAATAAATACGTTTAATTATATATTGAATTTTTATTTTTATTTTTATTTTTATTTATTTATCTTTTTTTAGAGAAGTCTTTTATGTTTTCCAAAGCTGCATTTATTTAATCATAAATACAGTAAAACAGTAATACTGTGAAATACTGTTATATATATATATATATATTTTACATTTTATATAAATCTCTTTACTGTCCCTTTAATTTAATGCATATACTAAGATTAATTTAAATAAATAACTCATATTATATATATTAAAAAATATAAATATTACTATAAATAAAAAAGGAAGGAAAGAAAGAAAAGAAAGAAAGAAAGAAAGAAAGAAAGAAAGAAAGAAAGAAAGAAAGGTTCTCCAACACTGCTTCTGAGTTGGGTGCGAAATCTACCAAAAATAAATCATACCAAATGACAATGAACATAGCATTACACTGATATCTTTCCATATTACCATGATATTTCAAATTCATATGATCATGATCAATCAATGAATCCAGTGCTTTGAGGTGTCTTTCTCTTGTCGGAGGCGTGTGATTGAGCGCCCCACCCATCCTGTTTGGAGCTCAGGAGGATTTGAGTTTTAATCCAGCCACGCTGGCCCTCAGGGTAACTCCCACCCAGCAGTGCCCGCACATCTGCCCCAACAGGCTCAGAGCTCACCTGGCGAGACCCGGCCTCAAAAACATGCAAGAGGTCTTATGTCAATCAAAAAGATCCACGACGAGGTCAGGGTTGCATGTCTGGGAAGGTGGCTTTCACAAGTTGATGTGTGGTTATGAGTGCTGTGAGTGTTTACCTTGAGGCCTGTTGAGTTGGCAGAGGCTGAAACCTGTGCCAAACTGTTCTTCTGTGTTGGTTAGAAACTGTACATCCGTTACTGTGGCAACACTGAAGAGCTACAGCCTTGCTGGAACGTAGCATTAAGTCGACTGTGTGTGTGGGCGGCCGGTGGTGAGCACGTCTTATGGAAGGCTTACATAATGGAAGCTCCTCAAGCACCACAGCCTTGGCCCTCAGCCCTAAAGCCACCCACAGAGAGGTGTGCTTAATTGCTGTTGCACTGGGCATTAATTACCTGAGTCACCGGTTTAAAGAAAGAAAAAAAGAACTCTAACAGAGATGTTTAAAAATATCACAATTCACAACTGATACTAAAGTGGCTTTGGATTATAGTCTTTCAAATTAGAATGACAGGAGATTAATTACTGATCCTTAAAGGAAACAGCCCAACAGAACAGAAAAGGAGGAGATACATTTCTGATAATACACTGAGTTGTGCTATATCGGTTTTCTTTCTTTCTTTCTTTCAATAGATAAATACAAGATATATACTATATATCTTTAAGAAAATAATAATTTTATTCAACATGGACACATTAAATTGCTCAAAGTGATACTAAAGATGCTTATAATGTTAGAAAATATTTATATCTCATCAATAGATTTCATTAATTTATTTTTTATTATTTCTTTTTTTTTTTTTTTAATAAAAACAGCTTTATATATATGTGTATGTGTGTGTGTGTGTGTGTGTGTAATGTATTAATGTATTATTTCTTATTATTTTTAATGAATACAGCTTATATATAAATAATTTCTTATAATTTATATTATTTAATTGAATATATTTTTTATTATTTTTTTATTATTCTTATTTTTTTTAAAATATAGCATATATATATATACACACACACACATATAATTTAATTTAATTTATTATAATTTATAATATTATATTTATTACATTTAATTTAATATATTTTTCATTTATTTATTCATTTATTATTATTATTATTATTATTATTATTAATAAATATTGCTCTCTCTCTCTCTCTCTCACACACACACACAATCTAATACATTTTATACACTAATTTTATTATAATTTAATTTAATATATTTTTCATTAATTCTTAATTTTTTTATTATTCTTATTATTTTAAATAAATATAGGGTATACAAACACACACATACATATAATTTAATTTATGTCATTTATTATAATTTATATTATTTAATTGAATATGTTTTTGCATTAATTAATTTATTCTTTTAGTTTTTATTATTCTTATTTTTTAAATAAATATAGCTTATACGCAAACACACACACATACAATTTAATGTATTTAATATTTTTTTTTATAATTCATAATAATTGATTATATATTTACATTATATAAATTAATTTATATTATTTAAATGTAATATATTTTTTCATTAATTTATTAATGTATTTACTTTTTATTATTTCTTCTTATGATTATTTTTAATAAATACAGCTTTGGTGAGCATAAGATACTTATTAAAAAAAAAAAAATCTTACAGAGCTTATAATATTAACATGCATAATTTTAAGTTTAATTCTTAGATGCCTAACCATATAGCTTTGCATAATTATTAATACATTGACCAATTAATTCCATATTTTCAAAAGCATTTCTTTTCTATATATTCTATATACATTTCTATATATATTCCTCATCCTCTGAACAAAATCTACAGGCAGAACATAATTAATCTGATCATCTACACGTTAAAGATCTTAAAAGTCTTCCTAAATAAATTTCTATTTGCTTAGTTATAAGGCGTTTTTCATTTCTTTACACCACAAGGGGGAGCTAATGATACAGAAAATCAAACGAGCAGTCCTTAGACAGGCCATTCCCATGGAGTAATGATGAAAATGTTGCTTGTAGGATTGAAAGGAAGAGAAATGAAAGAAAAACAATAACAGAATGCCGCACTTGAAAATATATGTGTCACACTATAGTGGTGGACATATACAAGAAGCGAGTGCGTTTGAGCACCGTGAAGGATTCATTCAATTTTCCAGAGCTTAGGACCTCGGAAATCACAGATGGAAAAAAACATTTTTTTGTGCTTATGGGCATATGTGTGCGTGCGTGTGTGCGTGTGTGTGAAAACTGAAATATGGTGTGTCATTATTTTACCCTGATTCAGTTCCAACTTTTGACAGGATAATAATGTCAGCCAAACTACACAGATGGAGTGTAGCACACAAACAATGGGGAAAGTAAATGTCAAACTCAAAAGTGCGAGCAATCAGACTGCTTGACTTTTACAGTAATCTCGAAACTGCCTGTTCTCCCCGTCTGCATGTATAACCCGAGCGCAGCGTTCGGCGGAGGAGTGTCAAAGAGGTCATTTATCATGTTCGAGCAGTCCAGTATTAATGCTTTGAAATTCTGCCACAGGACAGTGAGTTACAGGCTCTGTGAATTATATCTTCATGCTAGAAGTAAAGATATGCTTAAAAATCTTCATCCTGGAAAAAATATTATAAACTTTTATGACACCGAGGCGTGGGTTCAATGAAACCGCTATAAATCTCCCATCATTCTGAACCAAAAAACAGCACCATGCCTTCACCAGATGACTCCATCAGGAGCGTGTGTTCGTACAGACCAATCCCTGGGTAATACACGCAAGGCCTAAAAGCCGGAAATCTGAGGTTGCATTTCTGTTTTAGATTTTGTCTTTCCTTTCTTCACCTGTAGAGGAAGTAAAGGACCAAAGATGCACTTTCAGGCCAGAAAAGTCCCTTGTTGCTGGAATCAATAAGCACACTGCGAGTAAAATGTAGTTTCAAAGAACTACGGCTGTAAATAATCACACAGAATTTATTGACTGGTTTCTAATAAAATCTGGATTATTAAAACTGTGATTTAAAGGACATCAGACTGACAATTTAATCAAAATGCAGTAAAGCAGTGGTTGTCAGCTGGTTTGGCCATGGGAAGCACATTTTCCCATGATCATCAAGCCACAAGTAACGTCCCCCTTTACTTAACATACACATAAATTGTAAGAAAATGACTAAATGATGAATAAGCAACCTATAAGGTAAGGCTATCAAATTACAGTCCCAGTCAAGTTGGTATGAGCCACCACAGTCATTTAAACATATACAAAATAACACAAATTGAAAATAACACAGCATTTTTTGGATTATGGAAACGAGTCTTATCACGGCACGTCATGAGTCGGCCATATTGGCAGCGCTGAGAGTAAACAATGCCACTGAACCAGTCGAAACTCGCATATTTTGCTAATTAATGCTGCTGAAAATTGTCAGTTTGTACTATAGACTAACAAAAGTTATAACAAATCAAGGAGAAGAGTGCAAAAAACTGTCTGAGGAACAAAAGGTGTTTGTGATTGGCCAAACTGAACCAGGATTTCCAGAGCAAGAATCTTGACAACATTTGTGTTTGTTCTTATAATTTCAAGTCAAGTAGGTGAAATATTAGGCTAATATCTTAATTAATACTGCTCGTATGTGTCTTTACCACCTATTAGCTTTAGTTTGTCAAATATTGCGCCATTTCCTGCTTACTAAGTGCTTCTCTATATGATTTAGCAACTTCCACACATTTTTTCCGTGGTTTAGACAGCATAAATTAGCAGAACAATTTCAGACGTACATTAACCATGCAATCCATGCTGTTGTTTACATCCGAGTATCGCCAATATGGCCGCACATCCGTGTGACTTACGCTATACTAACATGAACTGTTAATAAAACATGGAAACTACTCCTGAATAGAATGAACATCATACCTTAATGCAAATCCTTCCCAGATAACATAAGAAGTTATGTGATTTATTGGTAAAGTACTTTTATTTCACGTTACAAGCTCATAGTTTTTTTTTTGCGCTTTAGTTAAGTGATATGCAGTGCGCTGCTGCCGATTCGATCACAGTATAACATCTGACAAGATAAGATAGTTTGTTTTCTGAGGTGAAAGACATTTTATTTTGTAACAAGTTATGAAAATAACACCTGAAAACATCTCATCTGACTGAAGATACTGAATAGAGGGTTTGCACTTACATCACGGTTTGGTCTAAACCACGGAAAAAACATGTGGACACTGCTAAATCATATAGAGAAGGACTTAGTAAGCAGGAAAGGGTGAAATATTTTGACAAACTAAAGTTAACAGGTGGTAAAGATATAGACAAGCAGTATTAATTAAGACATTAGCCTAATATTTCACCTTCCTGACTGGAAATGATAAGAACAAACATGAATGTTGTCAAGATTCTTGCCCTGGAAATCCTGGTTCAGTTTGGCCAACCACAAGTGCCTTTTGTTCCTCAGACAGTTTTTTGCACTTACTTTTGGCAGTCTATAGTAATCCAAATGTTTTTCCCAGTTTGGTGATTAGTACAGCCCAAAACATGACAATAATTGACCATTTTCAGCAGCAATAATCAGCAAAATATGCAAGTTTCATTCAGTTCAGTGGCACTGTTTACATTTAGTGCCGCCAACATGGCCGACTGATGACATGTCATGAAAACCCTCTATAGGGACAATGCATTTTTCTCATTTTTCTCTTATTAGCAGCTTTCACACACATCTTTCAAAATAAAAGTCTTGCATCAGAAAAAAAAAAAAAATTAGAATTACAGTTTTTGTTGTTGTTGTTTCTTTAACTGTACACTCCCTGACCCACTCAGAACGGTCTTACTTTTGGGTCACAACCTCAGGACAGAAAATATTTGGCTGAGATACAACTATCTGAAAATCAGGAATCTGAAAAAAACAAAAAAAACTAAAATCTTCAGAAAATCACCTTCAAAATTGTCTAAATGAAGTTCTTGGCAATGCATATTACTAATCAAAAATTAAATTTTTATATATTTATGGTAGGAAATTTACAAAATATCTTCATGGAACATGATCTTTACTTAATATCCTAATGATTTTTGACATTAAAGAAAAATCAATCATTTTGAACCATATATTTGGCTATTGCTACAAATATACCTGTACTACTTAAGACTAAGATTAGACTGTTGATGGACTACATCCTGTTTAGTCAACAGAAATGACGAAGTGTCCTCTAATTTGTGCTACACCTGCTGTAGCTTCTCTCAGTCGCTAATGGCAGGCTGACGGATTGAATTCAGCATGAAAAATGCTAAGCAAAGAGACAAGTCTCAGGTTTATGCGTTGAACCAATTAATTAGGAAGGGGAGATGTACAGATCAAGGAAGGGAGGGGTCTTGTATCTTTCTTGCCCATTTTAGGTTTACGATGAGAGGTTATTTTAAAGAGCATGAAGAAGTCAGATTGCCGTAGTGGAGGAACATGACCTTTCTATCACACACTCGTGGCCTCCCCCCTCCCAGTGCTTCAGTCTGCCACAAAGGCTAACAAATCTTCCTTTGATGCTGGGAGAGTAAGGACACATACCGCAGATGTTTGAACACAGGGAATGTTGATGCATATTATAACTGACATGTGATACGAAACATGCATACTGATCATATCCAACAATGCAACGCGATTTGGGACTCTTCATGCCGTCAGTTTGTTAACGTGATGGCCCTTTAGATGTGCACTCAGAACATCGCCTCATTGAAGAAAAACCCAGGGCTTTAGCTCCGGTAACAGTTCCCCTCTGTCAGATTACAATGCTCTGATTCCAGATCCAAGGTTTATCTTTTGCAAATAACTGTGAAATTGCTTGGCACAAAGTCCTTTCACTCAATAAGCTTTAAATAAGATGTCAAGTGTGGCTTCAGTTGGTGGCTAGCTAGCTGGTTGGCAGGGCCGGCTGAATTTGAACAGGGATTCCACCGAGGTCTGCTGGCTGGAGACTCTAAACACTCTCAAAATGGATTAGCTCGGACCCTCGGACCCACTAATGCATTCTGGCCACGAACCTTTTCAACTCCTACGCCTAGCAATGGATGGAAGATGGAGGATCGTTATATTGTTATATTGGTAAAATCTGAATAGCATTTTTAAAAAAGGACAGCTTTGTTTTGGTGTTCATACCTGTTTAGGGCTAGCTTGGGAGCTGTGCTTCTGCCAGTGGAATCTCAACAGGCGGTTTTCCAGGAAAAAGTTTTGAACCAAAGGTCCAAATAACAGTTACATAACCATCTGGAGCTGTTACATTTCATTCTGTTCTTTTTAGGATTTGTCTGATCAGTAAACACAGAACTAGAAAACCCCCACAATGCAGTGTGGTGCCCTACATCCTATGTGACAAATGTTATGTACCTGTACTGTATATAAACACTGTTAAATCAGTATTGAAAGACTAAAAAATAAATAAATAAAAAAATAATAATAATAATAAAATAAAAAATAAACAATTGGAGAAATAAGTGTAAAATACATGTTGCTTCAAATAAAGATAATTAACTCACAGATAGAAAGATTTAGCAAAATTTCTAAAAATATATATATTACAGTAATAAGGAAATTGCAGGGTTATAAATTTGATCAATACTAAGAATAAAAAAGCAATTTGAGAAATAAATGATACAAATAAAAAATACATTCTGCTTCAGATAAAGATAACTCACAGCTAGAGTGATTTTCAAAAAATTATAAATATTACAGTAATAAGCAAATTGCAGGGTTTCAGATTTGATTAATACTAATAAATAAAAAACAATTTGAGAAATAAATGCAAAATAAATGCAGCTTCAGTAAAGATAATTAATTCACAGCTAGAATGATTTTGCAACATTTCTAAAAAATATATTACAGTAATAAGCAAATTGTAGGGTTATAAATTTGACCAGTACTAAGAACTTTTTAAAACACAATATAAATAAAAAAAGAAATCATAATAATATACTGTGGAGTTAATCACATTGTAGAATTAACCTTTTTAAGATATTTTTTATATTTTATATTATTTTTAATATTTCTATTAATTTGTACTGATTTGTCATTTTTGCATTTTAAAGGGTTTTTTTCTATGATTTTTTTAAAAGAAAATTTACATGTATCAAACATGTTTTTCATATAAAAAAGACAAATAACTAATAAATTGAGCTATATGGTCACTGTGTTGGTGAATGAAATAAATCATAATAATATACTATGGAGTTAGTCACATTTTAGAATTAAACATATTTTAAAAATCTTTTTAATATTTCTATTAATTTATACTGATTTGTTTGTCATGTTAATTTTGGTATTTTACAGTGTTCATTTAGTAATACATGCACATTTTTATATTTTTTTAATCAAAATATGGAAATATAACCATTTATGAAAAATATAAAACTGATGAAATATCCATTTAGAGTTATTTGTAAAGTCCTGAGTGGAAGGGTAGCAAAGTGAACTATTTTCTAATACACTGTAGAAGATTTTTTGTTGTTGTTGCAAAAATGTTAACATTTAGAATTTTTAAATAGCCTATCATGAAATTCCAATGAAATGCAGCCACATTCACTCATTCATATTCACTTTCTCTCTCACACACACACTCTACCCTAAACAAAATAGCACAGAGGATGATCAGTGATCCCTGGTAAGCCGCATTCAATCGCTCCTAAACGGGTCTCGCTTCCTAGCAAAGGAATCAGAGAATACCTTTAAGTCGCCAGCTAATTCTTGTTTCAGTTGTCTGGCAAAAAAAGAAAAAAAAAAAAAAAACTCTCCTGCACTACAACTTAATAGCAGACAGGATCATGCTGAGAGGCCGGAGCGGAATCAATCTTCAGTCACAGACACCAGACCCGAGCTTTTGCTCTCCATTTTGTTCCGCCCATTCTCTGTTTCTTTCACTCTTTTGTGCTTTGCCAAGTCCTGCGCCAACCAGAACCAAACCTTTCGCAAACGCACCCACCCACCTCCTCAAGTCAGGTTACCTCATGCACTCGAAGAAAGGAGATGTGGAAAATGACATTTCCTTGAACCACCCAGCCCCCTCGCACACAGAAACACACGGACCGCCACACATGACCCCCCAATCTCTAATCCAATCAATGAGGCCTTAGCTGTCTAATAAAGTGCTGCTCTCATGGTGGAACTTTATCCCCGCAGCTGTGCCGGCCCGTTCTCCGGCCAGACCAGGCTCTCCCTCTTTCCTCTGATCACACATTTCAATATGAATGGAGCCAATAAGGGGGTGGATTAGGGGCTGGTTACTCCGTAAATCCCGGGCCGGCTTTGATGCCCCTGCCGGGTTTGGCCGCCCAGGCCCCCAGTCAAACGGGCAGCCGGCTCTGCCACCTGGCTCAGCCTGCTCGTTCTGTTTGCTCATATGCGCTGATTAAACATGGCATGGCTTGCGTGGCTGCACCGGGCACCAGATGGCGCCGTGGTAGCTTTGCCCGAATGAGCAGGTGGAGGCGGGGCAGGCAGTGCTGGCTGACACTGGCACACATGGCGCGGGCACAGACCTCTGCCAACCTAAGAATGGCAGGGAGAACAGCAAACATTCCTGTCCCATAGTAAACTACTGTTCCTGCACACACACACTAACAGGGGTGTCTTTACTCCCCCATTCCCACAACATCTGATTCCTAACTCCTTCCATCCTCTTATGGCTCCGTGCGCTTTGTGTGTGACAGAGCTATTGCTGATTAATATTTGTTTTACCTCTTTTGGGACGGAGCAGGACCCAGCTGATCCTGGGAGACGTCCTAATCCCCACAAGATCCGTGCCAACAGGGGGCATCGTTTCATTCCCAACAGGGGGTCAAAATGTCTGTAATGAGACAGGCAGGGCAAACCGTCAAGTTTCACAGCTTAAAAGTGGCGAGTAAATGAGAAAGTAAAGTTAGGCTAACTTGCGGAGAATTTTTCCACAAATGTTTGGGATTTGAATACGAAACTTCAAGAGTTTGGGTTCTTGGAATCAAATGAAATTATTTTCACGCTCACTGAGACAAGCGAAGAACGGAACAAAGGAATTACTGTAGGTCGGGAGAGGATATTAAATTTGACATATGCTCTCTCCCTCTCTCTCTTACACACACATTGTGGCATTATAAACTGAGATGGATATGACAGGTGTGGTTTGGGTATATAAGACAAAAACAAAGGTTGTGCTGTGTAATGTTTCAGAGGTTGTAAAAACACAGCTGTTAAGCCGCACAAACTCCTTGGTTGTGGTCTATGGTTTATTCACCAAAGAAAAGTGCTGGACAATTATGGACATCATATCAACAAAAGTCACAATCATGTAGTTTTAATAAATAAAATAAATAAAGAGTGACACATATTGAAATAATACATCTTAACGTCTTTTCCAAAAAGCTCCTTTCCAACTAGCACTTTGAAATGATAAAAATGATGCATATAAATATTTAAAATATATATTTTTTTAATATTTATTACATTAAATAATACAATTTGCATACTAAAACACTTTTTTTAAATAAAATTTTTTAAATAAAATTTAGTATTTTTTTTTTTTATAAGTGACCCTGGACCACAAAACTAGTTATACGGGTACATTTTTTGAAATTGAGATTTATACATCTTCAGTAAATAAGCTTTCCATTTATGTATGGTTTTGTAAACAATATTTGTCCAAAATACAACTGTTTGAAAATCTGGAATCTGAGGGTGCAAAAAAATCTAAATATTGAGAAAAATCACCTTTAAAGTTGTCCAAATTAATTTCTTTGCAATGCATATTACTAATCAAAAATTAAGTTTTGATATATTTATGGTATGCAATTTACTAAATATCTTCATGGAACATGATCTTTACTTAATATCCTAATGATTTTTGCCATAAAAGAAAAATCGATAATTTTGACCCATACAATGTATTTTTGGCTATTGCTACAAATATACCCGTGCTACTTAAGACTAGTCTTGTGTTCCAGGGTCACATATGCATATGCTTTTCATATAAAACATTTCAAATATTTAAAAAAAATAATAACTATTCACAGCTTTCAGTATATTTTCTGATTGTTGTGATAATGGAGAAAAAAAGACATGTTCGTCTTTTATATAAGAAAAAAGTAATAAAATAAATAATTTTTAAATAAATAAAGTTATATAATATTTTGTTTTGTTTTTCCCAAAGTGAAAATCTGGATTCAGTCAGTCTAAATTTCATAAACAGAATTATTGTGCTTTTCCTTCGTGCGCAGCAGACGCAATACATGACCTTAATATAATTTATGCGCTTTAAGAGTACGAGTAGCCAAGCCATTTGTAATAATATGACACTGTTTGGATCATATCGTGAAAACGCTGCTATTTCACACACACCTGTAAATCCACAATGATATCTTCACTGCGGTGCGCCGCTGATATCCTTGGCTTTTAATGTGCTTATTTATATTTATGGCCGACTTCGCTTGACCCAGCAAAACAGGCGTGATGTCAAGAATGACCTGGCTTATTGAATGTGTGACTACAAGTCTAATGTGTATTTGTGTGTGCGGTGCCTGACACGGAAGGCAGCCTGTGTGGGAGTGGGCCAAATGTTGGAAGCAGCTTTTAGCTCTCCATAAAGTTGTCTAATGAACGGCGCCAAACATCAGGACGGCCACACAAATTACTCCTCTCACTGCCAAATCCCTCTTTCACAGTTCAGATTATTTTGTGCTTGTGCTGTTTGCAGATTTTCTTCATGTTTGTTTTTTTTCCTCCACTGCTGCCACAAAATGTCATTCATGTTATTTAAGATAATAATATACATTATTAAAAGTATGTATAAAGAAAAGTATATATAGCATATATGTATATATAATTCCCTGAATTTGTTTCCAAAATGTGCTCCAAATATATTTTGGGGGCACTGTATTGCTCAATTCATTATCTGACACCAAAAACAAAATACTTTTAGTTGCTTTCAATATATTATGCTATAAAAGGCAATATAATGGTCAACAGCAATAGAAACAAACAAATATTATCAGTTGGTCCTAATACATAGCCCTGAGGCATATCTTTGTACTGTAATCGCATGACAGGTTCCTTCACTCCCAGATTTCTTGACTTGATCCGCCATATCTCATACATTCATAGAGCGTTTTACATACTGTATAGGCCTATTCCCTTCTTCACTCCATTTGTGTTGTGATAAGAGCAACTTCCTGGATTAGAGAGGTAGCTGTGATGTCTCTCCAGAGAGCCTGTTTGTTTGGGTAAGACAGCTCGTTCATTACAACTCAGGATGGGGGAGGATGGGAAAGCAACCTGTCTCCCAGATACTGCAGGACCCACGCCAACACTTGCATCAGATATCTGTCTCTATATAGGATCGTTAGGATGCTGTAATGTGTTACCTAAACTATGACATTATTTCAGCTGTTTTGGCATTTGTTAAACTGATCTTAAATTTATTGAGCATGAGGGAGGGAGATAATGTGTAAAAATAGAAGATAACATTAAAATTTAATTCTTATAGAAAATCGAATGTTATTTAAATGTTATTTCACACAATTTTACCTGCTTTTACAAATACAAATAAATAAATAAATAATAAATGTCCTGAGAAAAGGAATTCAATTCAATATATTTTGAAACTGAATGCCAAATTAATAATATAAGTAATAATAATAAAATAATGTTTAATTTTTTAAGTTTTGTTCATTTCAGTATACTGAGAATTAGTGTGGTTTGATGATGAAGATACAATTGAAGTCAAAAGTTTACATACACCTTGCAGAATCTGCAAAATGTTTATTTTACCAAAATAAGAGGGATCATACAAAATGCATGTTATTTTTTATGTAGTACCGGCCTGAATCAGATATTTCACATAAAAATTTTCAGCATTTTTGTGTATTTGAACCCTTTCCAGCAATGACTGTATGATTTTGAGATCCATCTTTTCACACTGAGGACAACTGAGAGACTCATATGCAACTATTACAGAAGGTTCAAATGCTCATTGATGCTCCAGAAGGAAACACAATGCATTAATAGCCGGGGGTGAAAACTTTTGAATTTGAGGATCAGGGTAAATTAAACTTATTTTGTCTTCTGGGAAACATGTAAATATCTTCTGTAGCTTCTGAAAGGAAGTACTAAATGGAAAAAAAAAAAAAAAAAAAAAAAAAAAGATATTTAGGCAAAATAAGAGAAATGTACACATCTTTATTCTGTTCAAAGTTTTCACCCCTGGTTCTTAATGCTTAGTGAGTCCTTCTAAAGCATCAGTGAGCATTTGAACTTTCTGTAATTGTTCTGTAATAGTTGCATATGAGTCCCTCAGTTGTCCGCAGTGTAAAAAGATGGATCTCAAAATCATACAGTCATTGTTGGAAAGGGTTCAAATACACAAAAATGCTGAAAAACCAAAGAATTTGTGGGACATAAAGAATTTTTCTGAAGAACAGCAGGCAGTTTAACTGATAAGGACAAACAAGGGACTCCTGAACAACTATCACTAAAAAAAAAAAAAAAAAAAAAAAACAGCTGTGGATTATTCAGGTAACAACAGTATTAAGAATCAAGTGTATGTAAACTTTTGAATGGGGTCATTTTTTAAACTATTTTTTTCTTTTGTGGACTATATGTAAACATATTTAATGTGAAAAATCTTATTCAGGTCAGTACTAAACTAAAAATAACATGCATTTTGTATGATCCCTCTTATTTTGGTAAAATAATTAACATGTTTCCATTTCTGCAAGGTGTATGTAAATGTTTGACTTCAACTGTATATGAATAAGAAATAAATATGGGCAAACATATTATAGATTAGTGCTCTGAATACAAAATATTAGTATTATTACAGGTAAATCCTTTTACCTAATGATTCTTTGGCAACATGCAGGGAATTCATTAATGTCTAAATTATTCCATTTAATGTGAAATGCCTTTACCATGTTCCTCACTATTCCTCACTTCCAATCATGCAGGATTACTTTTAGGTCAGAATCATGCAGCCACATAATGAACTGCATTTTAACATTCTACATACACAAACAGAGAGCGGGAAAGAAAGATAAAGGAAGAAATTGAGTAAGGGTGAGGGTTTCATCTTTGCTCTGAATGCCACTTAATCCTTTAAATGCTTGTTATCAGCAAAGAAATTAGAAATCATCCTCTGACAACTCTACAGATGCCTGTGCTCTTGTTTGACATAAAGTATGACACAAGCTTGTCTTTTATGCATAGTTGTTCAATGAAATGAAATATGTAAAAAAATATGTAAAGGTTATCGGCAAAAACATACTTGGAAGAACACCAGACAAAACTCAGGGTGGTGGTGAGGTGAGAAGGTGTAAAAAATTCATTCTGACTAACTGTGCATACACTACAGTCTGCTATTGCATACCGTACTTTTGACACTTTAGCATTTGAAGGGTATCAAAATAGTGCCGTTTGAGCCCCCTTAATCTACTGCCACATGCATGCCCTTTGACTCCTTATAAATGATACAAGACAAATAAAGAAAGCACCTTAAAAATCCATTGCTCAAGACAATAAGCACTTCTACAGTCCACACAGCCAATCAATCCACAGCCCTTCCTCCACTGTGGCCAATCAGAGACGGGCCCCAGAGGTCACCTGGCTCAACAGGCTAATCCTAAATTTGGCGTGTAGATTAGTGTTCTCAGCCTCGCCGCCACTCACACCCAAGCCTGTTAAATCCCGAGGTAAACTCAGGAGCTGCCATAAGTGGGTAGTGTAGCCATGCAGAGTGGATTTAGCAAAATGGGATAATATTTGTTAGCGTCTTGCCAAAGGTGATTAAGAGAGGGGATAAACAGTAATGGGAGTGATTAGCTCTTTTCAGCCACTTTTGTGAAGAGCTTGAGGATCTGCGGACGACTTTGTAAAGCCTTGATCATTAATTGGATGGAATAGATCCACTGTGACATACCTTGTGGTGCCAGTTCAGATAAGTTACCACATTAAGGTAGAAGTGCAGGATATATTGTTCCTCAACAATCCATTCAAATTGTACATCACTTTTTTAAAAAAAAAAGGTAAATGCATGACTGGGATAATTCTGGTAAGACAAATTAAAACAGTTAATTCAGATTCTCAAATTTGATTGGATGTTCCACAGAAATGCTGGTGTTTTTCCACTGTTATCATTCCCCTTTGTTTGTGGGTTCAAGACCAACTTTCAGTCTGTGCATTATTTGCGGGATATTTAGTGACTCTTTCTGTTACATTACTATACCCAACCTGGTCTCATGACAAAAACATACCTGGGGAACTTTTTCGCAAGACGTGAAATACGCACCAATAAGTACATATCACTGCAGTTTCTAAAAGAAATCAACACTAGAGGAGGTAAAACAGTGAGCACTTTTAATCGTTTTCATACACACTTAAGATTACAGCTCCATATGTTTCGTTTTCCGGTGTTCTGACAAACAGTACTACCTATCAGATTATGCTACCAACACTGTATTTTTAATACAGTAAGGACAGGTGTACACGACCGGGTAGCACAAATGGACACAACACCAGACATAAGCTTGCTTGGTAGCTCAGGCGGCACGGAATTGGACTTAGGATGTGTAATCCTTGGGTACGAATCCTGTGAAAAACATGACTCACAATGAAAGAGCTGAAAGTTGAGAGATCGAAAAACAAGCTAAAGTGGCATGCTGAATCATTGAGTCAACTGATTCATTTAAAACAATGATTCATCAATTCATAGCAGTGAATGAAGTACAAGTACAGTATGGAGTACCACAAGGCTCAGTACTAGGACTGCTGCGTTTCACACGTTACATGTTAACCTTGGGAGATATCATCAGGAAACATGGTGTTAGCTTTCACTGTTATGCTGATGATACTCTATATGTGACCCTGGACCACAAAACCAGTCATAAGTCGCACGGGTTTATTTGTAGTAATAGCCAACAATACATTGTATGGGTGAAAATGATTGATTGTTCTTTTATGCCAAAAATCATTATGATATTAAGTAAAGATCAAGTTCTATGAAGATATTTTGTAGATTTCCTACCGTAAATACACTATATTGCCAAAAGTATTCACTCACCTATCCAAATAATCGGAATCAGGTGTTCCAATCACTTCCATGGCCACAGGTGTATAAAATCAAGCACCTAGGCATGCAGACTGTTTTTACAAACATTTGTGAAAGAATGGGGCACTCTCAGGAGCTCAGTGAATTCCAGCGTGGAACTGTGATAGGATGCCACCTGTGCAACAAGTCCAGTCGTGAAATTTCCTCGCTCCTAAATGTTCCACGGTCAACTGTAAGCTGTATTATAAGAACGTGGAAGCGTTTGGGAATGACAGCAACTCAGCCACGAAGTGGTAGGCCACGTAAACTGACGGAGCGGGGTCAGCGGATGCTAAGGCGCATAGTGCGAAGAGGTCGCCAACTTTCCGCAGAGTCAATCACTACAGACCTCCAAACTTCATGTGGCCTTCAGATTAGCTTAAGAACAGTGCGCAGAGAGATTCATGGAATAGGTTTCCATGGCCGAGCAGCTGCATCCAAGCCATACATCACCAAGTGCAATGCAAAGCGTCGGATGCAGTGGTGTAAAGCACGTCGCCACTGGACTCTAGAGCAGTGGAGACGCGTTCTCTGGAGTGACGAATCGTGCTTCTCCATCTGGCAATCTCATGGACAAGTCTGGGTTTGGCAGTTTCCAGGAGAACAGTATTTGTCTGACTGCATTGTGCCAAGTGTAAAGTTTGGTGGAGAGGGGGTTATGGTGTGGGGTTGTTTTTCAGGAGCTGGGCTTGGCCCCTTAGTTCAATTGAAAGGAACTCTGAATGCTTCAGCATACCAAGACATTTTTGACAATTCCATGCTCCCAACTTTGTGGGAACAGTTTGGAGCTGGCCCTTTCCTATTCCAACATGACTGTGCACCAGTGCACAAAGCAAGGTCCATAAAGACATGGATGACAGAGTCTGGTGTGGATGAACTTGACTGGCCTGCACAGAGTCCTGACCTCAACCCGACAGAACACCTTTGGGATGAATTAGAGCGGAGCCTGAGAGCCAGGCCTTCTCGTCCAACATCAGTGTGTGACCGCACAAATGCGCTTCTGGAAGAATGGTCAAAAATTCCCATATACACACTCCTAAACCTTGTGGACAGCCTTCCCAGAAGAGTTGAAGCTGTTATAGCTGCAAAGGGTGGACCGATGTCATATTGAACCCTATGGATTAGGAATGGGATGTCACTTAAGTTCATATGCGAGTCAAGGCAGGTGAGCGAATACTTTTGGCAATATAGTGTATATCAAAACTTAATTTTTGATTAGTAATATACATTGCTAAGATTCCAGACATTCAAATAGTTGTATCTCAACCAAACATTGTCCTATCCTAACCACAGATAAATGGAAAGCTTATTTGTTCATTTTTTTTTAGATGATGTATAAATCTCAGTTTAAAAAAAGTGACTCTTATGACTGATTTTGTGGACCAGGGTCACATATTTCTTCACGTCCTAATGAAACATACCAACTCTCAAAACTAACGGAATGCATAGTTGATATAAAAAACTGGATGACTAGTACTTACTTGTACTAGTCTGAAAAAATTCTGAGAAAAACAACAACAACAACAACAACAAAAAAAAAAAAACCCAGAGGTAATAATTATTGGACCAAAAACTTCTGCAGTCTAACACTTGATGGCTGCTCCGTCAATTCATTCAGGAATTAAATGTGGTTGAGTCACTGAATCATTTATTCATACAATACTTTCAATAAAAACATGTTTTTTAATAATAATCTGTCCATGTCCTTAAAAATTATTACAAAAGATAATCTGACAAATAAAAGTGGGCTAAAACATTACAGATACACATTTCAGATCTAAAACATAAGTATTACTACAGGTAAATCCTTTAATCTAATGACTGTAAAATTATCTGACAACATGGAGGGAATTAAATAAACTCCAAATTATGTGAAATGTCTTTATTATAATCCTCACTTTCAGTGATGTAGGACATCTGGAGACTCTTTCTGTAGATTACCTTGTTAGCTAGCATCCAGACACAGTGTTTATAAGTGAGTCACTGAATCATTACTTCAAACAGATTTGTTCAAAAACACTATTCATTAAAGAATGAAAAATATTTGACCACTGAATCATTCATTCAAGAGATGCGACAGTTCTGCTGTGCATTCCTTTAATGTCTTGTTTATTAAACTGTCTCTTGTGACATTGCTTAATTTTAATGAAAGATCGTATTCAGTATAGTGGTTATATAGTAGCAATAGATCAAGCGGTCGCTGCAGGTGGCAGTGTTAACCTTTTTTGGTACAGGCCGGCAAGAGAGAAACCGAGAGAAGAGAGAGAAGACAAAGTAAGCTTTAGTTCCGTCTGGATCTCATTACTAGCCTCAGCCCCGCAGGGAGAAATGAATTAAAGTAATGAAAAGTAACAATAATAATAACAAAGATTATCTGCGTCATCATGCTTATCAAAACAGAAGTAATGGAGATTTGCCGGGTTTGCGGGCAGAAACAAACAACCACCAGCTTCGGTCTGTAAGAACACTATAGATAGAAGGACAGAGGGGCTTGCTTTTCCTTCTCTTGTGGTGATGTGTGGAGGAGGGGACAGGGATCTTTGTTATTCCAGCAAAGTTCATGCCCGAGTCAAACTTGGGCCAGTGGGCCGGTCGCACGCTACACTCATGAGTGGAGAATCTGAGGGAAAGGGGCAGGTTACAGAAAGGTGAGGAGCACTGAAGAAGATAAGAAGGCATGTTGGGGAGATATGAAGGAGGGAAGGGGAGGAATGATCTGTGGTGTTTGGTCATTACTGACCCCTGCACACTCAAAAGCAGCTCGAGGGTCATGACTTCAGGAATGCTGGGAGGGGAAAATGCTCTGACAGGATGGCGACCCTATGCTACCCCAACACGTGTCAGCTGTCCCAGAGTGAAAAAACATATGATCAAAATATCTTTCTATGTGCATAAATCCAAAAATCAGGTGTCGATCAGTGCAAAAATGCATTTTTGTAATATGAATTTTTAATTTATATTTTCACAACAATTGAAAAGTTTTTTTTTTTTGAAACAAGTCTATTATGCTCACCAAAGCTGTATTTATCTGATTAAAAAATACAGTAAAAGAGTAATATTGTGAAATATTACAATTGATTTTTATTTTATCATATTTAAAAATGTAATTTATTCCTGTGATGGCAAAGCTGAACTTTCAGCATTATTACTCCAGTCTTCAGTGTCACAGAAATTTGCTCATTTGGTGCTCAAAAAACATTTGTTGAAAAAAACAAAAACAAAAAATATTTATGCTTAATATTTTTGGAAACCCTGAGACTTTTTTGAGGATTATTTGATGATTAGAAAGTTCATAAATATTTGTACTGTCACTTTTGATCAATTTAATGCATCCTTGCTGAATAAAACACTTAATTTCTACTTAAAAAAAAAAACAAAAAAAAAACATTCCATTGACATATTGTTTTGAATCCCATATTATAATTTTTTACTCCACTTATGTTACCTCAAACATTCTATATTTAATTAAAACCTTGATCAAAATCTGTCATCTCCCCAAAAATATTAGTGTCTCAAGGACCAATACCAGTAAACTGCAAAGGCGGATGATGAGAATACATCTATGAGATAAAGAGTCTGTCACACCCCTCTCTGAAATTGTTCCTACCACTTTATCAAATTTCCCCTCTGACTGGACAACATTACACATTACTGTCTGTGTCTCACCGGGAAGTTATGAGAGTAACTTGAGAAACCGTTATATGTACTGTATGTGTGTGTGTGTGTTTCGTAGAAAGAAATGTGAAAGAGCAGAAGCAGACGGCACAGACTGTAGCAGGAAGCAGCAGGGTCAGCTTCAGTGTTTTCACAGACACAGAGACGGCAATGTGTGTGTGGACAGAGAAACAGGAGAGCTTTGGTGGAATTGCTCAAACGTTGATATTAGGTTATGTCCCTGGAGGACAAGAAATTCTTTTTAAACAGAGAAGATTACGTATACAGAAATATTACTCAGACTGTCATCATATATGCAATGTAAACACAATGTATGACAGCAAAAATTAAAATTAAATGCTCCACTGCTCTAAAACAAACTCTCTACATGCACCCCTTGACTATTTTTTATGCTCTGTTAAAAAAGATAAATAGTAAAATAAACTAAACAAATTATTGTACAACAGATATGAAAAACTGCTTTCAAAGGAAAAATGGGAAAAAACTTTTTTGTCTATAAAAAATTTAAAATAAAATTAAATGGAATAATTTAAAATGAAATAATAAATATAATAATAATGGTTTGCCTAATTGAAATAGACAAATATATAATATAATATACACTACCAGTCAAAATTTTTAATGTTTTTTAAAAGAAGTCTCTTCTGCTCACCGAGCCTGCATTTATTTGATCCAAGGTACAGCAAAAACAGTATTTTTACTATTTAAAATAACTGTTTTCTATTTGAATATATTTTAAAATGTAATTTATTCCTGTGATTTCAAAGCTGAATTTTTAGCATCATTACTCCAGTCACATCCTTAAGAAATCATTCTAATATTCTGATTTGCTGCTAAAAAAACATTTATTATTATGTTGAAAACAGCTAAATATTGTTTTTTCTTCAAGTTTCTTTAAATAGAAAGTTCAGAAGAACAGCATTTATCTGAAATAGAAATCTTTGTAACATTATAAATGTCTTTAGCATCACTTTTGATCAATTTAAAGCATCCTTGCTAAATAAAAGTATTAATTTCTATAATTTTTTATAATTAAAAAAAAAGTATACTGACTCCAAGCTTTTGCAGCATATAAAATGATTTCTGAAGGACCATGTGACACTGAAGACTGGAGTAATGATTTTGAAAATTTAGCTTTGATGACAGGAATAAATTACATTTTAAAATATATTCAAATAGAACATAGTTATTTTAAATAGTAAGATCATTTAAAAATTGTACAGTTTTTTTTTTTTTTTTTTTTTTGTACTTTGGATCAAATAAATACAGGCTTGGTGAGAATAAGAGACTTCTTTAAAAAAAACATTAAAAATATTTCTGTTCAAAAATATTTGTATATTATTACATTATATTATATTATATTATATTTTTGTCGATGTCTATTCCAAACCATTATTTTTCATTTAAAATTATTCAGTTTAATTTTTTTTTTATAGATATAAAGTTTTTATAATAATATAATATAATATAATATAATACAATATAATATAATATAAAATACTCTCTCATTATGCTTTAACATACCTTGCTATAGATTATCTGTACCTGCTGATACAAACCCCATTTGTCATTCCAAATTAATTACCCTTGGTTTAATTCTGAAAATGAACTAGCACTAAATTGACATACAATTCAATCTTTTTAAGTCTTATTATTCAGAGCACAGCACTGGCTCATTGCAAATTCCGAGAGCAGATTTGCTACGCCGATGCATATTCATATGTTTAACGTACAGACATGCATCCTTAATGCTCCAACCTCCTGCAGAATGCAGTCAACTCATTAATATTATGTGCCGTGCATTTCAAAATAACCCAGCGAGTCTAATTAAGATCTGCGCCCTGTGGAGAACGATAACGTGAAATGATTAATAGTGCTTGTTGTTATTATTAATAATATTTTTGCACGTAAACAAACAGACGCAAACCTATTTGCAAGATTCAGGTTTCAACAACAGTTAAAAGGAGAAGATCTAAAATAAACATTTTGAAAAAAAAACTAAACTAAAATATACAATACAAGCTGACACAAATCAAGTGTAACAACCTCAATGAGGACATCCATTTACCTTTATTCAAATATGCAAAAACCTTGTCAACTGAGTATTTATTATAAATAGTCACAGACATGGTTTACTCCATTTGACCTTTAAAGTCAACATTACAGACAGCTCTTGAGTATATAGTTGGGAATAGTCTCTAAACTGAAGCGGACATGCAAACAGAAGCCCAACTCATAATAAGATTTACAATGGTGTAAATTACAGCCAACACATCATAAACACTCTAAAAGTCACTTAAACCCTTTTAAGCACATCTGAACCATCACGTGCATTAAAAACCCGCCAAAATATTGCATCAGCACAAAAACAGACAACGCAACACCTTGGCAGACTGTACGGCGGGACGGAAGTTAACGCGAGAAGGAGCGAGGGCATGGGAAAATGAGATCCATCAGGCCCAGCCTTACCTTCATCTTTATCTCAATGACGTTAAATAAATAACATTAGCCAGCACAACGGGGCCGGAACCGCAAACGAGAGACAACTAGTATAAATACGGACACATGGCTAGGCAAAGATGCGTAGGTAACGTGCCAGGCTTGGTTATAAATTATTAATGATTTTCCCCTTGTCATTTCGAATGGGGAGCAAGGAAGGAGGGGCGGTGCACTCCTCAAACAGATTTCCAATTTATTCCTCTGTAGTTTGTCCGTCAACCCTCCCTCTGACAACATAATCCTGGCTAATCCGCCGTGTTCACTTTCCCTTGTTGGCTCTCATGCAAAAGCGCTCAGGCAAATCTCGCTACCTGTCAGTCAAAAGCTTGCAAAGAGACAAACACAGTTAGGGAGGCTGCCAGTCGCTGTCCGTCGAAACACGCACGTGTGTCGGACCCACATATTAAAATGGCTCCCCCGTTCTTAGCCTGCTATAGGCTTAACCTCTCCATCCCTCTTTGTAATCCACTGTAAACAAGCTAAGGCTGGATGACTGAACCAAGTCTAACTGTATGCTCTCATATACAGTAACCTTATGAACCGGTGGTGCGGGCTTGAGGGATGGACCGCGGGGCACTGACAGCTTTTAATCCTCACTGGCTGGTGAGGACTGACCCCACTGTCCCTCCACCTGCCAACTTCAATTAAGAGTTTTCCTCATTGCTTGTGTGCATTGCTCACGCCCAGAAAAGTTACACATTTCAGGCTGTCAAATAATAATAATAATAAAAAAAGAAAACTACTCACGTTAAATCCAGTCGTGAATTACAGTACAGCATCTATCAGGTATTAAAACTCAAAAAAATCATGTGTGGAAGTTCCTTCCAAAACCAGCAGACGAAAAGGTTGCTTTCCAAATAGCATATGGAAAGATAAAATCTGGGATAATGGACTTCTTGGAACTGTTCAGGCAAAGTGACAATGTGACGTTTTCTTGCTCTTTTCTTGTGGGTGTTTTTTTTTCTGTCCTTTTTAGGGGGATTGTATGTGTGTGTTTTTAGGGGGGTGATGGAGGTTGGGGGAGAACAGGAGAGGGAGGGAGCAGATAAACTGCGTCCAAACGCCTCCTCTCGTGATAGTGCTGTTTTATCACATTAGCAGGGCGATGCTGTACAGGATTGACTGACAGGTGGAAGCCAGAAAAACTGAATTTTGGCATCTGAAATAAATATACACCACAGTTTAAAAGTTTGGAATCAGTAAGAACTTTTTTTAAAGCACACTACAAATTTTAAATCCCTCAGAGTTAAAATTAACACTCATCCAGTGTATATATGGATACCACTGGTAAAGTGTCAAACTAACACTTTTGAAAGTGTTGACATTTTTAACACCCTGACAGTGTTACTAACAAACTCTTAAAATGTAATATATTAAAGGAGAAGTCCACTTCCAGAACAACAATTTACAATCGTTCTTGAACAATTCGTTCATTTTAAATGAATCTTTAATGTGACTCGCGAAGAACAAGTCGTCTCGGGGAGTGATTCATTCAGTCGCGCATGCGCAACATCCTATTAGGCTCTGTACTGGAATTAGTTTACCTGTTTCGAGTCTTCAGGTTTTTCGTGTCATTTGTTCATCTTATGGGGCTGTCATGTGATGCTGATTTTACTAACATTAACGAAATGACTCAAAAAAAAGTTCATTTTGCTGAACGAGACTCAAATGTCCGAGTCGGTAAAATGATCCGAACTTCCCATCACTACTACAAATCACGTCTAAGTTCATCGTCTGTGTATTCTGGAAAAACTCCATCTTATTTTCTCCTACAACATTGTACCTTTTTGTTTGTAAACGGCGTTTGACTTACTTACTTAGTCTTTGCACGTTCACTTTGTAAACACTGGGTCTGTAGTTCCGCCTACGTTCGGCGTGACCTTTCGACATGATTCAACAGTACGTACTACGTAGCGTCGTGAACACGCATTACAGAAAAAAATGACCGATCGTTTCACTAGATAAGACTCTTCTTCCTCGGCTCGGATCGTTTAGAGCCCTTTGAAGCCGCATTTAAACTACATTTTGGAAGTTCAAAATCGGGGGCACAATTTAAGTCCATTATATGAAGAAAAATCCTGAAATGCTTTTCTCAAAAAAACATAATTTCTTTATGACTGAAGACAGAAAGACATGAACATCTTGGGTGACAAGGGGGTGAGTAAATTATTTGTGAATTGTTGTTCTGGAAGTGAACTTCTCCTTTAACACCAGAACGCATGATGAAATAACCAAAGTTGGTGTTCGAAGTGAACACTCATGGATTAACTGGTCAACACTGCACCAGTGTTCAGGTGAAAATATTAAAAAATAAACCCACAAAACAATACACATTTACATTTATTTATTTTTTAATTGAAACATTGTAAATATTTTTCCCTGCACCAAAATGTCTTCACATTCCATGTTTTCAATACATGTAAAAAACATGTTCTTACAACAATTAAAACATCATAACATCAAGGCAAATCAATGCAAAGGCACAAAATACATATTCTTATTTGGTCCATATGTGCTCTTAATGTCATAAGGATTATAATGCTTACATTTATCAGCTTTGCTTTGTTTTCAGCATGATGAGATGCATTTCCCTGCAGTTTTCAGCCAAGCAAGATATCCACTCCCACTTGGAGCATTACAAAAGTGCTCCTGTAAAATTGGAAAACTAAATAACAAAAACATAAAAATAAGGATAATTTCGCATCCATTTATCAGGTGAAATATCAGAGACAAGTATCAATTACAATAGTCAAGTCAAGTCAGCATTATTTATATAGTGCTTTTTACAATGCAGATTGTGTCAAAGCAGCTTTAAAGTATTAAACAGGGAAATAGTGTGTCGAAATAGTGTTCTGTTCTCCTCTGGACAGACAATTAATGCATTCATAATTTTACTTAACATGGATGAATGAAGAGAAAACAGCAAAATTTAAATCTGATATCTAAGAAATATACATTGCTTACACTGCTGTTCAAAAGTTTGGGATCAGTAAGACTTTTGGCTTTTTTTTTTTTTTTTTAAATAAGTATTTTATGCTCAGGTTAAGGTTGCATTAAAAATATAGGAAAAAAAAGTAATATTGTGAAATATTATTGCAATTTAAAATAATTGTTTTCTGTTTTAATATAGTTTAAAATATAATTTATTCCTGTGATGCAAAGCTGGATTTTCAGTAGTCATTACTCCAGTCTTCAGTGTCACATGATCCTTCAGAAATTTCTGATATGCTGATTTATTATCAGTGTTGGAAACTGTGGGCTTAATTTTTATTTTATTTTTTTTGGTTAAAAGAAAAAAGAACAGCATTTATTAAACATATAAATCTAACAACTTACACCAACAACAAAGTCTTTACAATCACTTTTAAGCAATTTAACATCCTTGCTGAATAAAAGTATTAATTTTTTTCAGAAAAAGAAATAAAAAAAAAATTCTCAGAAAAAAATTACATTTCTCAGAGTGAAGGAAATTGTATGTGTATGACTACACAAATAAAAATGCATACATTAATTAAACAAATTACATAAAATAAAAATAAAATACAAACAAACAAACAATAAATAAATAAAATAAAAATTAAACAAATAAAAATACTAAAAATAACAAAAGCTAAAATATAAAAATGAATAAATAAATAACAAAAGATGAAATAAAAAAAAAAAAAACAAAAAAAAAAACAATAAGTAAATCAATGAAACAGATAAAAAAATTAAATAAATAAATACAAGCTGAAATAAAAAACCAAAAATACTAAAAATAAATAAATACATTTTAAAAATAAAGATATACAACATAAAAATCTAATAAAAATACAAACAAATAAACAAACAAACAATAAAAAAAAGAAACATTTTGAACTTTAATTTCATTAAAGAATCCTGAAAAAAAAAAAATAAAAAATTAAATGTTAAGAAGCACAACTGTTTTTAACACTGATAATAAATCATAGCATTAAAATGATTTCTGAAGGATTATGTGACACTGAAGACTGGAGTAATGGCTGATGAAAATTCATCTGCACATCACAAAAATAAATTATTTTAAAGTATACCAAAATAGAAAACCATTATTTTAAATTGCAATATTACTGGGGTTTTTTTCTGTATTTTTCATCAAATAAATATAAAATATAAATAAATAAATACATTTTATTAATTTTTTTTTCTCAGCGAGGATGCAAAAATTAATAAAATGTTTCCGACATTTATAATTTCACTAAATATTTCTATTTTTAAATAAATGCTGAACCTTTAATTGTGTATTGTGTATTGTAATATTGTAAGTATTGTGGTCTCCAAAGAAAAGAAGGAATATATATATATATATAGAGAGAGAGAGAGAGAGAGAGAAAGAGAGAGAGAGAGATAGATAGATAGATAGATAGATATATTTTTCATAATATAGTAATTAAAAGAATTTCCTTTAAAATATAGTAATATACATTATTTAAAAGAAATATGCTTTTGAGTATATACATATAACACTCTTTAGACAGTTCAGAAACATTGTAAAGGAAAGGTATTTGGGGGAGGCCCGTCTATTTAGGTGGGGCCTATTTTTTTTCGTGAGGATGTATGTCTGGTTTCTATGAACCTTCAGCTCCTTCTAACTCTCATGTCTTTCCTCTCCGGCCTGCTGTGGGAAAACTCGGAACAAATATGTCCTCCACTTCAGAGCTTGAGATAAAGCTGATCACTGGAGGTGGACGACGAGCGAGTGTTGATGACGACGGGACGGTGTGTGAGTGAGGGGATGGAGAACTGGATCCAGAGGCTTGGGTGAACATGACACACGGCAGATAAAGGCTCTCTAGTGGGTTAACACCCGCGCTTGTGTCACGGATTGCCCCGAGAAGCCCTCTTTAAGGCCCTGGCATCCATCCCGATAGCATGACCCAAAGCGCTTCATGGTTTTGTCCTAGAAAGAAGCGCTTGCAGTTTGGCGAAGGAAGGGCTTTCAAAGGAGACAGGCTCTTGTGTAAAATCTGCTGCTAAGGGCTGAGGTGTTAGGAAAACCCTCGAGGATTAATAGCCCTGATGTGGGATCCACAGAGGATATGCACAATATCAAAAAGGCAGTCCAAACAGTAGTTGCATATGATATTTGAAATGACAAGGATGTAATACCTGCTGACAGTAGATTAAGAGCCAAATACTCCACTCAGACATCTGGCAGACATACAGCTGGGTACAAGTCAGTTTTGTACAGAGGAATTCAGCGAAACTCTTTGCAGGAAAATTCTACGTAATACATTTCAGCTGGCTCAATCATATCTCAGCAAGATTTGTTTGCAACATTTAAGCATTTGCTTCTTTCAAATGATTTCTCAGAGTGAAGGTAAATGTGTTTATATGACTACACACATAAATAAAAACAAATAAATGAAACAAAACATAAATAAATAAAATTTTAAATAACAAAATATCAAATAAATAAATAAAAAAGAAGTATAACAATAAAGATCAAATAAATAGATGAATAATACACAATTTAAAAATAACAAATGATCAAATAAATAGATTAATGAATACAATTTTAAAACAAAAAGATAAAATAAAAAAATACAATTAAAAAAAAGATCAAATAAATGAATTAATTAATAAAATTAAAAACAAAAAATAAAATAAATAAATAAACAAATATACATAAATAAAAATGCTAAAAATAAATAAATACAATTTTAAGATAAAAAGAGATCAAATAAATAAACAAAACTTTAAAATAAAAAGATATCAAATAAATAAAATTTTAAAATAAAAAGATAAAATAAATAAATATATAAATACAAATTTAAAAATAACAAAAAATAACAAAATAAAATACTAAAAATAAATACAACTGTAAAATAAAACATATCAAATTAATAAATTAAATTGAAAATAACAAAAGATCAAATAAATAAATAAATAAAAATCTATAAATAAAATAAAAAATATCAAATTAATAAATTAAATTTAAAATAAAATATCAAATTAATTAATTAATTAATTAATTAATCAATAAATAAATACAATTTAAAAATAACAAGAGATCAAATAAATAAATAAATAACTTTTATAAATAACAGTTAAAATAATAAAAGAATGAATAAATAAATGAATAAATAAAAAACAAATAAATAAAATGCTAAAACATAATAAATACAATTAAAAAATAAAAATAAATTAATACATTAAATATAAAAACAACAAAAGATCAAATACATAAATAAAATGTAAAAATATCAAGAGATCAAATAAACATAAATAAACAAATACAATTTAAAAATAAGATATCAATTAAATATAAATACATAAAATAAAATAAATAAAAATAAATAAAAAATACTAAAATAAATAAATACAATTTTAAAATGACAGCAGAATAAAAACAAACAGATATGATACTACCTGTTCTCCAAATGTCAATCTATATAGCATTATGAATTCATTCTCTCAGTTTAAACGTAAATATACTTACAGAGATAGTTTTTAATCCAGAATAACATCTTCAACTGCAATCTGAGATTTTCTACAACATCATCATTTATGTAAATAGCTCTTGTGATGCTCAAAAAACGAAGCCATGAGATCTTAAAACAGAAGAGGGAAGGAGAAAAGAAAAGGCGATAAAAAAGTGAGTGATAGCGATGGTATTTCAGGCAGCAAAAGGCCGCTGTCAACACATGTTTGCCTGGCTTTACATAAATAGGGTAATAAATAGATCGATCACTCGCAGCCTAACAGATTTCATGTCACTTTAAAGCAATTGGACTTAGAGCAGCCGCACACATTACCTCATTACTCAAGACTGACCCCCACAAGGGAATGTTTATCTCTCTGTGTGTGGCCCAATTTCCAAATACTATTGTAAGGTGGGAAACACAATACAGAAAAGACCAAACAAAAGCAGACATCACAATGAAAATAAGACATACGATAAATACATTCAATTATTTTACAATATATTCCAGTCACAGAAAAGCATAATAGTACATGATTAAGATTAAGCAATTTACAATCAGCACACACACTGAACAAAATAAAAAGTGGTCAAGTGGCCTTAACAAAGGGAAGACGTCACATCCATATTTAGACCCCAAGTGTCTCCTAACACACAGCTGTTATAAAACACAAATTTGTTGGATAATCCTGCAAAGCCTGGGGTGGACAGACCAGAGCATTGCTGGTCCCGCCAGTGCTCATAAAATAAATACCAGCAGGAGTGTGAAGGCAGTCCATAGTGGAGCGCAGTTATATTTAGGTAAGGACATGAAAGAAGCTGATCCCTTAACAAAATAACGGGCAGAGGCGCTAATCTCCAACTGGGGAGTCAATATTGTTGATGCCTGGTGATGTACGAGTGAGAGGCCACAACCGCCGCAGTGAAGACAAGTTCCTGCCACGCTTTATGTTTTAAATGGAGAGCGTTCTCGTGTTGTCAGGAGGATCTGTCACTCACTTTGAGCCTTTGATAGGGTGTCAATCTGTTTCATATAGAGTGTGTACCGTGAAGCCCATCTGTGCGCTTGATCTTTTAAAGCTGCGCCACTATTTTATTTGACAAAATTCATTCTGCTTCAGCTAAAGCTTTAGATGATGGAGCGCATGAAAATAAAATAAGAAGAATAATTTATCATTTTTGGAATCAATATATATATATTTATATATATGTAAAACTAAAATGTAATTTTCATTTAGTTTAACTTGATGTACTAAAATAGATAAAACATAAATATTAATTAAAAAAAAAAAAAAAAACCTATACAGAAAAAAACAAGAAGAAAAATGTCAAAAAAACACAGAATTTAATTTAACTTAATTTATTTAAAATTATTCAATTCTAGAAATTAATTAATATTAAATAAACTAAAGACGATACAGAAAAAAAAAAACAAGAAAAAAAGTGTCAAAAACACACAAAATTACTAAAACGTGAAAATAATAAAATCAAACTGGTAATATTAAGGACTTCTTTTAATAACTTAATAATAATAATAATAATTAATAATAAATTGCAACTAAGAAGTAAAATAAATAAATAAATAAATGAAGTATTTCGTAGAACATTGACAGGTTTTCCATTTTAGAAATAATTTAAACTTCACTATATTTGCCTGGTTATGATATTAATGACTAATGGGATGGTAATATTAATGACTTATTTTACCAATAAATAATGAAATAAATTACAGTTAAGAAGTAAAATAAATGATATTATTTTAGTAATTTATATATATATATTTCTTAGTACTTTGACAGGTTTTCCATTTTAGAAATAATTTAAACTTCACTATATTTGGTTGGTTGTGATATCGATTAATAAAAAGAAAACACTAAGAAAAATGTAAAAAAACACAAAAATACTAAAATAAATAAGTAAAAAAAAAAAATCAAAACAGAAATGAAAAGTAATTCAAAATTAACAATAAATAAATAAATAAATAAATAAATAAATAAATAAAAATAAAATAAAATAAAATAAAATAAAATAAAATAAAATAAAATAAAATAAAATACTATTATAGTATTTCTGAAATGACTACTGGGATAGTAATATTAAGGACTTCTTTAACCAATAAATAAATTACAACTACAAACTAAAAAAAATGAATAAATAATTGAAATATTTCTTAGTATATTGACAGGTTTTCCATTTTAGAAATTATTTAATTTTTACTCTGTTTGCTTTCTTGTGATATTAATTAATTAATTTAAAAAATACCCTATACAGAAATGTCAAAAACACACAAAATTACTAATAATACGGAAATACAGAAACAAACAAGACAAAACAAAACAAAGAACTATAATAATAACTGTGAAATGACTAATGGGTAATATTAATGGGTAATATTAAGGACTTCTTTTAATAATAATACATTTAGTAATAAATAAATAAATAACACAAAATTATGAGAATGTAAAAAAATAAATAAAACGGAAAATACAGAAATGAAAAGTAATTCAAAATAAAATAAATAAATAAAAAATACTGAAATATTTCTTAGTACATTGACAGGTTTTCCAAACATCACTATATTTTAAAAAAAAAAAATTAAAAATAAAATGCACTAAAAAGATTTCCATTTTTACTCAATTTTACTTAAAAAGTACTTAAAGTAAAATGTACTGCAGAGGCACGGAGAAGGCGTAAATGATCCTGGGGTGAAAAGTTAGGTGTGTGTGGAAAAGAATGACAGAATGAGATGTGTGTTGATAACACGAGTGAGCAGTCATGTGTAGGTTCTCTCTGTGTGTTGATAAAACATACACACTGGGTCATGTAATGGTCTAGATATGTTCACAGGATGGATCTCAGACTGTAATGGATGGTGCTTGGGAGAGTGTGGAACCGGAATAGACGTCCTACACCTCCCTGTCGACCATCCTAACCTTACAGTCAAATATTCAGAGTGACTTTGTTACTCTAGAGACAGACAGTAGCAAACCATTCATCCTTAAGTTCTTCATCACAGCTTCTCTTTCAACTTTTACCTCTTTAAACTCAAACCATGAAACCTTTACTTTTATTATTACAGAACTGGCAAGGTTAAATAGTGTAGTGATTACATTGTTGTAATAGTCATGTCTGTTTGTTTAAAGACTGTGAGGATCCAAAGAGCGGCCTAGTGTTATTGAGACATCAGGAATAAGGGTGAGAGCGGTAAGACTTCATAAGGACAGCTCAAATTGAAACCAGATGTAGGCAGAAGACTAGAAGAGAAGAACCAAGAAGAAAAGAAACACATTTAAAAAGAGATCAGCTACTGAGGGAGACAAAAAGAGAAAAAAAAATCTCTTTTGGACCAGAAATTAAAGGAATAGTTCAGACATGATAAACAAATCCCAACCCAAATGCATTTAATAGGAAATTGCTTTTGTCAGGACCAGGACTATTATAGGGAGAAAAAAAAAATCAATTGATAAAAACAAATAAAACAAATAAAAATTAATAAAAACTACACAGACATTAAAAACAATATCTAATAAAGTTATACTGTTATATTGTAAAGGACCAGGACTATTATAGAAAATTATAAAAACAAACAAACAAACAAACAAAACTTAAAATAAATAAATAAATAACTGAAATTGCATAATTTAACAATGTATTAAAGCAAATAAAACAAATAAAAATGAATAAAAACTAAACAGACATTAAAAACAATAACTAATGAAGTTATATTGTAAAGGATCGGGACTATTATAGAAAATTATTTAAAAGAAAATAACAATAATAATAATAATACAAAATAATAATAAATAAGAAATAAATAAATTATTAACTTAAAATAAATAATAAAAAAAAAGAAATTTCATAGTTTAACCTGATCTATTAAAAATTAATAAAAACTATATAGACCTTAAAAATAATAACTAATAAAGTTATATTGTTATATTGCAATGGACCAGGACTATTATAGAAAAATATGAAAAACAAAAAACAAATAAACAAACAAACAAACAAAAAACTTAAATTTGCAAACAAACAAAAAACAAAAATTGAAATCGAATTGTTTAACAATTTATTAAAGGAAATAAAACAAATAAAAATTAATAAAATCTATATGGACATTAAAAACTATAACTAAAAAAGTTATATTTTAAAGGACCAGGACTATTATAGAAAACTATTAAAAAAAAAAAAAAAAAAAAAAACAACAACCTACTTAAAATAAGTAAATAAAAACCCCGAAATTTCATAGTTTAACTTGATGTATTAAAACAAATAAAAATTGATAGAAACTATATAGATATTAAGAACAATAACTAATTACTAATAAGTTATATTGTAAAGGACCAGGATTATTATAGAAAACTAAATAAATAAATAAATAAATAAATAAATAAATAAATAAATAAATAAATAAATAAAACCTAAAAATAAAAATAACAAATATACTTAAAATAAATAAATAAATGAAATTTCATGGTTTAACTTGATGTATTCAAATAAATAAAAATTAATAAAAATATATTTAAAAACATATAGACATTAAAAACAATAAAAATTTAAATAAAATGGAAAAAAAAAATCTAATCTAAAATATATAAAAACTAACTGGATGAAAGGTAATACTCAGGACCGAACTTGCCAAATGAAACATTTTGATTATTGAAAAGAAAAAATAATAATAATAATATGTGAAATGTTTCTTAATACACTAACAGTTTTGTATTTCATTTTCAGTTTAACATGAAAACGACATACTGTAAAATACATTGAATTCCTGCTTCTATCTGCTGGATGTTTATGTCTGCTTCAAATACGTTTAAAAATATTTGCTGGCTATTTGACCTTAGTGTAAATAGACACTCTGTTAAAAATACTTAAATAAACACAGAACGAAAGAGAGAAACAAAACAGTTTAGTATTTCACACTAATGAATTATCACATAAATCATTTTTCTGAAAGTAGCTAATTATTAACATTAATGTAAACTACAATGATGTGGAGGAGTGATTTTGCACCTCGCTTAGTGAAGTGTGAACAGAAAAGATTATTGTGTCCAAACTCTGCGTATGTACATGAGTGGGAGAGAGATGTGTAAGAGGTAAAGGGAATGTACCAGCTCTCTTCATACACTAACAAAAGAGACATCCACGTCCATGAATCTAACTGGGGATGACGCCACAAAAGTGAATGGTATTTTAAAAGGGGCATCGATAATATGTGTAGCAGTTCTGCCGCTCTACCTGATAGTGAGAAATAAATATCACTCGCTTTCTTTTCTTCCTCCTTTCATTAGGCAACTGGTTATTCTCTCAGTGGTGCAAGCAAGGGAATATATCATGTGTGGCTCCCCTGAGTTTATACGATTATATCATTAGTTATATATGAGAGTGTACAAAGGTGTTTCAGGAGTACATGGACGTTCAGTAAAGTGAATTAAAGTGTATACTCATACATGTACGTGCAGCTGTGCATTATGTATAAACTCAGAACACTGTCTAGTGTCGGCTTTCAAATCCACTCTTGAAAAAAAGTCACTTTCCTTCCCACAGCGAGGCATAAAATACACTCGCCGTAATAAACATGTCAGCCACGGCACTAAAATTGAAATGTGTGCTCATTTGTTTCACATATTCATAACAACATCCTAATTAAAAACTTACATTTCATTTAGGCTTACTGTAAGACGTGTATGAATATGTATGAATGGATGATTTACACTACAGGCATATTTACCTTGAAATATTTAAGTGTTACCTACATGGCAAACATTGTTAATAACATTATTAAACATAAGCATTCATTATATCATGAGGACTATTACAGAAGGTTCAAAACACTCACTGATGCTTCAGAAGGAAACACGATGCATTAAGAGCCAGGGGTGAAAACTTTTGGAGTTTGAAGATCAGGGTAAATGTAGCTTTTATTAGTATTTTGTCTTCTGGGAAACATGTAAGAATCATCTGTAGATTCTGAAGGGCAGTACTAAACGAAAAAAAAAAAGAAAAAAAGATATTTAGGCAAAATAAGAAAAAAATGTACACATCTTTATTCTTTCCAAAAGTTTTCACCCCCTAGCTCTTAATGCATGTTTTTTCCTTCTGAAGCATCAGTGAGTGTTTGAATCTTCTGTAATAGTTGCATTTGACTCCGTCAGTTGTTCTCAGTGTGAAAAGGTGGATCTTAAAAAAATACAGTCATTGTTGAGTTCAAATACACAAAAATGCTAAAAAAACCAAAGAATTTGTGTGACCTGAAGGATTTTTCTGAAGAACAGTGGGCATTTTAACTGTTCAGGACAACAAGGGACTCATGAAGAACTATCACTAAAAAAAAAAAAAACTTTTGAACGGGGTCATTTTTTAAATTCAGCTATTATTTTCTCTTGTGGACTATATGTAAACATCTCTTATGTGAAATATCTTATTCAGGTCAGTACTAAATAAAAATAACATGCATTTTGTATGATCCCTCTTATTTTGGTAAAATAATTAACATTTTGCAGATTCTGCAAGGTGTATGTAAACTTTTGACTTCATCATATGACTGCACAATATGTCTGTTTACTGTATTTATGATCACAGTTGAGAATGAATGGGGGAAAGTCACATGAGCAGAGGCAATGCATTGCAATATGACTGAATATGACTGGTTATGTTTAGCTGTGATTGGTTCATGCAATAAATCCCGCCTCTAGTGTTTGTGCGCACTCCGCGTTCGCGAATCATTCTGAATTAACAATATAATGCTGTTAATGAGAAGACTAACTAAAAAAGTAAGTAAACAACTCACACAGTAAGATATAATTACTTTGTTAAATAAGACTTCTATGGCATAAATGGCATAAAAACATAATCTGTGGGAATTTTCAGTGAGTATTCAGCTTGGTGAAATTTAAAGTAAATCTCAGTCTGTGACCAGAATTTACAGAGATTTGATCACTGATGATCCGAAAAAATTCTAAACTAGTAAAAGTTAACTATTAAAAAGAATAGCTAAAGATAAGTTAACAAATGAAATATATTGTTAAAACTGTTAATGCATTGAGTTATTTTAATAAATGTAAAATGCTTAAAAACACTAACTTAATGAGATTCATACATGACTTTAATAGAATATTGATTGGATTGTTAATGTAAAAATCTGAAATAGATTTTTTTTTTCTTTCTTTTTCTGATAGTGTAAGAAATGTTTATGTAACCAAGAAAATGTGACTGGGGCATGAATTTACATTTGATTAAAAAAAAAAGTATGTATTTAATTATGCTGCACACACAACAAGCTTTCCATGACTATATTTATGAGAAACCAAAATCTACAGCCTAAGATTTACACAAGGTCATGACATTTTCCATTACCCTCTTTGTGAACAATAACACACATCGTGTGCGAGGTTTAACCCCGACTCATTGGTGGAGGCTGAAATGGCAGCACTAAGCCCACCAAGTACACAGCGGCACAAAGAAAAATGCTGCCCGCAAATTCCCTGCCTTGATTCCGTCAACCTTTAGCGTGACCCATCTCACCACCTGGGGTCTTTATTGCAGCCACTCACTCACAGTGCCTGTAGCCTTACAGTCGCCAGCACAAGTGTGTGTTTCCATGTATAATCTTGACTAATACAGTGCATGCATGGGTGAGGCTCAACAGTCAAAGCATTTTACTGGAGTGTGTGTGCTCTGCACCTCTACAGCTCATCAGTCACAGATGCAGACAGCAACGCGGCTGCCAAGCTCATCACTGGCGCAAGCTTGGCACAGAAACACATGGCAATATTATCCACTCATCAGCTTTCCCAATGTCCAAGTTACATACCACTCTCCACATACCATCCTATATGCCAATTAGAACAGCTATGCTGGAGAAGGAAAAATGAATCCCTGGAGTGTAAGTATAGATTCTGGAGTTCAGAAGTTTAAACGTATACTGGGAAGCACAATAGATAGCCTTTTTCTACAGCACTCCCACAAACACACTGCAATGACTGATCAAGTGTCAGTCAGAAAGTTAAACAGAGGGGATGTGTGTATGTTGGCGTGTACTTACAATGGGGCCCAAAAGTCTGAGACCAATACTAAATTCATTAATACATTACAATCATACCGTTGCAGTCAAACGTTTACATACACCTTGCAGAATCTGCAAAATGTTAATTATTTTACCAAAATAAGAGGGATCATACAAAATGCATGTTATTTTTTATTTAGCACTGACCTGAAGAAGATATTTCACATAATAGATGTTTACATATAGTCCACAAGAGAAAATAATAGTTGAATTTATAAAAATGAGCCTGTTCAAAAGTTTACATACACTTAATTCTTAGTACTGTGTTGTTACCTGAATGATCCACAGCTGTGTTTTTTTTTTTTTTTTTTTTTTTTAGTGGTAGTTGTTCATGAGTCCCTTGTTTGTCCTAAACAGTTAAACTGCCTGCTGTTATTCAGAAAAATCCTTCAGGTCCCACAAATTCTTTGGTTTTTCAGCATTTTTGTGTATTTGACCCCTTTCCAACAATGACTGTATGATTCATGATCCCTCTTTTGACACTGAGGACAACTGAGGGACTCATATGCAGCTGTTAAAGAAGGTTCAAATGCTAACTGATGCTCCAGAAGGAAACACGATGCATTAAGAGCCAGGGGGTGAAAACTTTTGAAAACTTGTGTGCATTTGTTTTATTTTGCCTAAATAGCATTTTTTTTTTTCATTTAGTACTGCCATTCAGAAGCTACAGAAGATACATGTTTTCCAGAAGACTTTCTGAACTATTTTACTGATAAAACCATCAAAGCAGCACAAACAACACGTTTTATGTGGGAGTGTGTGTCTGTACTATGTGTGTTTGTTTGTAAGGGAGAAAAACAGAGAGAAATAGAGCAGGACTTCAGTACATAATAAAGCGGAATTTTGTCACAGAAAAAAATAGAAATAATTCTATTATTTTTATCCTATTGTTTACTATATTTATTTGCTTAGTGTCATTGTGAGTTTTGGTTCTTTTGCTGTTGTAAGCTGTAAGGACCTTTGAAATAACTGAAATCATTTGGTGAAAAGACATGGACGTGTAATGCGGTCAAGACCTGCCATCAGCCAATCAGATTCAAGCATTCAACAGCACCATAGTAACTATAAACTGTAATAATGTTTCACAATATTACCGTTTTCACTGCATAAGAGACATTTTTAAAGGTCCACTGAAGTGCTTTGAAACACACAGCGTTATTCTATCTGTTGATGTAATTTTAACTGAAACAGCAAGATGGGGGGACATATCGAGCCTCCTTTTTTAAATAGCCAATAGCGTTTCGTTTATATCACAGCTTGGGTCAGAACCATTAAGCTGCATTTGACAGCATATGGCAGCCACAATCTCATCCATATCGCTGTAAAATATGGCAATTCAGTGTAGAATTCAAATGGTTCTGATATGTTTTGTAGTCTGTGCAGACTTGCTCTGTGCTATCATGTCTCTGGACCAGAGCCCCAGTGGAAAGCATATTTACACTGTTTGAATCGTTCCCTATGCCCTATATAGTGTACTACATGCCGTTCACTGTACAAAAAAATACTAATTCTGTGAACAAGTGACGATTTCAGCCAGAGCTTCACCGTCTATTTATAATGAAGGGGGCGGGGTGCTTTGGATTCTGGAGAGCATTTGATTGGACAGAAAGTTTGATGACAAGCTGAAGTGTAGGATGATGTCATCAAAATCGTTGATCCATATTGGCGGAAGTTAGAGACAAAGTTTTGAATGCTTTTATCTTGTAAATGCAAATTTTCTAATTCTTTTGAAACACACTAGCTTATAGATAACCTTAAGGCTACGTATTTACACTAAAAAAAACTATTTTAATCTTGTTTTTTGGTCTTAGATTTTGAACCCCACTCATGTCAGGGAATTTAGAGAGCAACTGAGAGTCTGAGATGGCACACTAAGAATAAATGAATACAAGCAGTGTGCAAACTCTCCATTGCAAGCATGTGATGTAATGACAGATATCTCTGGAGCCTTGGACCCTGTGGGAAGACAAAGATCCAGGAGATCAACAGCTAACCACATGTTTTCATACCCTCACTATTTCAGTCATGAAGCATAATGGATTTTTTCCCTTCATGTCACACCTTTCCTAAAGAAATATGTTATTTCAGATGCTCATCAGTGTGGGGTTTTTAAACAGTGGGTGTGGATTGACATGTTTTGGCTTTGAAAAACCTATAAATATGACCATGAATGGATTTACATCAGGTTTTCTCCATTAGTAACTCCAAGTCTGTCCAGACACTAACTCCGACTCTTGTATACGTCTGAGAGGAGCTTACCTTCCTCCCCTTTTCTCAGGAAATTGCCACAGAGTTTCTAAAAGCAGTCTTTCTGTCTAGTTGCTTTGAGATTTAATCCTCTCTAACACACAAACACAGATTTTGTATTGCCCTCAACACCCGCTGGGTAGTCGTGACAACCCCAAAAGGCCTCACAAAGCCGAGCATGCGTGCGACCTGTCCGGTGCTGTCTGACTAGATGGCGGTTTTATTAATCTCACTCAGTTGGCGCACTGCCTTTGTACGCAGGGGTCACCTGACTGACCGCAGGAGACGCAGATGCCCACTACAATGCTAATCCACTCACTCGCTGGACTTCCATATTGGCCGGAGTCAAGGGCGCAGGCTTCCAGCATGACGGCTTTAATTGGCTTCCTTAAGGCCACCGATGGAGAGATCCATTGGCTAGCAATGGCATGGGGCAGGAGGAGCTTGTGAATTTGTGGGTGAAACACAGGATTATGGGATGAAAAATGGCCCAAGAGCTGAAGACTAGAAGAACAGCGATGAGCTTCACAGCTGATTGAGTATACACAGAGATTTTGAGCATCGAGCTCAGAGAATTAGTTTTGGTCTGTAGCCTTTTGGATTTTAGTCTTTATTGACGTCATTTGATTTTTTTTTTTTGGGTGCAGTGTCTTGTCTATTAGATGTTTCTGATACACACACACAGTTCCAATGGAGCAATGCATCTCCAGTGACTTAAATCCATAGCCAACCCTATTCCATTTCTGAAATTTGTGAGTTTTCCATAGAACTGGGTTATGGAGCTCAACATTAACACTCCATTTAATATAAAGCTCCTTTATGCAAGATCAGAAACTGGTACCATTAAGTGATTCCAGTCTATTTTCTCTGAAACAATTTAAGTTGTTTACCAGCATTAATTCCTTAAAACGTATAAATAATGGATGGAGATCAGAGTTTATGTCAGGGAGTATTACATGAGAGCTACTGGTAATGCCAACCTAATGACTTCACTTATGAGAGTTTAAAATTTGGAAGACTTTGCGGGTCTTGGCAGACTAAACAGAAAATTTTGGAAGTGGTACCAATGATGGCTCTAAAGTTGTAAGGATGAAGGATAGAGGAATGTCTGCACTGCTGCTCTTTTTCTTTCTCCCTCTCTCTCGTACTGATAAGAGGGGCCACATTCCAAGCTTTGACCCTACCTAAGACTGTCCAGCACTGGAATATCAATGGAACACACACACACACACACACACACACACACTCACTAATCACTACGACAGAGATAAGAGCAGTTTTCTCTTTCTGTGCTTCACTCTTCTACTCACTTCCTCTCTGACAAAGACTCAAATATCAATACATTTGTTTTGTATTTACTTAATTTTTTATTTTACACTGCTTCATAAAAATGCACCAAAACCATTCAAAAGTTTTTCAGTAAGCTTCTTATGATCACCAAAGCTGCATATATTGATTAAAAATACAGTAAAACAGTAATATTGTGACATATTATTTAATTTAAAATAGCTGTTTCCTATTTTAATATATTTTAAAATGTAATTTGTTTCTGTGATTGCAAAGCTGAATTTTCAGCATCATTACTCAAGTAATTAGAGCCTTCAGAAATAATTTTAATAAGGTGATCTGAAGCACACAAACAATTTCTTATTATTATGCAAGTTGAAAACAAGTCGCTTAAGTTTAAGTAAAAAAACAGCATTTATTTGAAATTGATTTTTTTATTTTATTTATTTATTTATTGTTTTGATTTGTTTTATTATTGTAAACTGTGACCCTGGACCACAAAATCAGCCTTAAGTAGCACGGGTATATTTGTAGCAATAGCTAAAAATACATTGCATGGGTCAAAATGATTGATTTTTCTTTTATGCCTAAAATCATTAGGATATTAAGTAAAGATCATGTTCCATTAAGATATTTTGAACAATTCATACCGTAAATACATAAAAACTTAATTTTTGATTAGTAATATGCATTGCTAAGAACTTCATTTGGACAACTTTAAAGGCGATTTTCTCAAAATGTAGATTTTTTTGCACCATCAGATTCCAGATTTTCAAATAGTTGTATCTGTGCCAAATATTGTCCTAACAAACCATACATCAATGGAAAGCTTATTTATTCAGCTTTCATATGATGTATAAATCTCAATTAAAAAAAAAAAAAAAAAAAAGTACCCTTATGACTGGTTTTGTGGTCCAGGGTCACAATTTTAGTATCAGTTTAGCATATTCATACATATATGCTGTAGTGTATATCATAAAAAAAAAAACAATACAATTAATACTTTTTTGTACTGAGATAATACATTAACACTGAATTAATAACGAACTCAAAATAGTCAAGCTCAAAATACGCCTTTTCCTGGAAAAGAAAAATTCATGTAAAGAGGTTTAATTTTACATTGAATAAATGAATGAATGCAAAGATTTGTCTGAGGTATTTGCTTGGTGTGAGAGGTGTTGTGTTCGGCTTCAACGTGTGGACAGACTTTGATAAGACTACAGATGTACTGTCTCACCCCTGCTAACTGGACAGGGTCTAAACTGTTAGGAGGCTGACCGATGACATGGTTATCAGTGCACGACAAGCGTTCTGTCAGGTCTTAGTGTGATTGAATGAAACGGACAGAATCCAGGTTTGTTTTCCAAATATGCCATCAACCTGACAGCTAACACACACAACACATCCATTTATCACTCACTTCCTTACAAAACTTTTTGCACTCTACAAGAGAGCTAGATACAAATAAAGCATTATTTAATAATATAATCATCACACTGAAGTCACTAAATTAACCACTGATAGCTTAGGTCACTATCATTATCTCACTACTAGGTATGCGTGTCTTTTGCAAACTGTATAAATCAAAACAGCGATCTGGTTCTGGCTGGTAACATACCGCATGGAGCCCCGTGAGCCATTTATCTGTCTGTTTCTTTGACGCTTACTATGCTCCAAGTTCTCCAATACAATTCATTCTACCTAGTTTGCTCGTGTCCTATTGGTTAGTTTGGATAAACACTTGCTCCCTTCACTTTTAAATCCCACCCACTGATACTTAGACCTACAGACCACAAAGCATAAACGGATATCATTAGATCTAGATGGCTTAAAAATGTTGAACAATTTGAACAAGTCAAAATATTTAAAGGGATAGTTCACCCAAAAATCCTGTCATTAATTACTCACCCGTAAGATATTTGCTAATCTTTGGAACACAAATTCTGATATTTTTGAGAAACACAGTAAGGACAACAGTAAAATAGTCTATGTGACATCAGTGGTTCAACTGTAATTTTACAAAGCTATGAGAATACTTTTTGTGCGCAAAAAATAACAGAATTTTTATTTTTTGGTGAACTATGCCTTTAAATACTATAACTAACATGCTTGGAATTCATTAATTGAAAAGAGTTGCAACAAACATTGAAGAAATATGCGTTTGTATCATGGTAAAATGTTATTTTAATTAATGCAGTCATAACTACCTATACCAATCCTCACCAAATTAACTTTTAAATCTTTTAAATCTTTGGTTTATGCACACTATCATTTGAAAGTTTGGTGTCAGTACATTTTTTTATCTTTTTAAAAGAAGTCTTCAATGCTCACCAAGGCTGTATTTATTTAGAAAAAAGAATGATTAAAAATAATAATATTGTGAAATATTATTACAATGTAAAATACATCTTTTCTATTTTAATATATTTGAAAATATAATTTTTTCCTGTGATGATAAAGCTATAGTTTCACCAGCCATCACGATAGTCTTGATTGTCACAAGTTCCTTCAAAATCGCTGATTTTCAAGATATCTTTATAATTATCAATTTGATTATTTTTGTTTTTAGGAACAAAATTGACATTTTTAAATCTTTGTAACATTATAAATTCTCCTCCTGTGATTTATTTCAATGACCTCAAACTTTTGAGCTGTAGTGTATGAGCAGTGCGTCAAGCGTTGGCTAAAGCAAAGTGATCCACAGTAGAGCAGTGTGTCAAACAAGCTGCCATTGACCTTGAGGGGGCCTGACTTGGAGCAGTGGGGGGAAAGATAAGATTAGGGAGAGTAATTCCAAAGTTCACACCAGACAAAGTGTGTCTTACGCTGTAAGTGCAGTAGGTGCTTAATAGGATTTTGCACATAATACTGTACGGCCGGCCACTGAGTGTCAACTTCATATGATAGCCGTGCTTATCATTAGCAGTATAATATGACCATGGACCACAAAACCAGTCATAAGGGTAAATTTTTTTAAATTAATATTTATACATTAGCTTAAAGTTGAATAAATAAGATTAAGTAAGCTTTTTATTGATGTGTGGTTTATTAGGATACAACAATATTTGGCTGAGATACAACTATTTGAAAATATGGAATCTGAGGGTGAAAATGAAGTTCTTAGCAATGCATATTACTAATCAAAAATTAAGTTTTGATATATTTACGGTAGGAAGTTTACAAAATATCTTCATGGAACATGATCTTTACCTAATATCCTAATGATTTTTGGCATAAAAGAAAAATTGATCATTTTGACCCATACAATGTATTTTTGGCTATTGCTACAAATATACCCGTGCAACTTAAGACTGGTTTTGTGGTCCAGGGTCACTAATGTAAACTTCCACATTAGTGACCCTGGACCACAAAACCAGTCTTAAGTCGCACAGATATATTCGTAGCAATGAGATGAGTGGAACAAACCATTTGTTGTTAAAAAACACAACAATTACCAATAATAGCCAATAACTTCATGAAGGGGGATAAAGTTTCCCCTAGGGTCATGCACCCGTGGTTGGGAATGCTGAAATATAATTCAATTTAGGTTAAATGTATCTAATTTGAGACTGAACAGATGTGCATCTACAGTTGTTCTAGTCATGTGCGTTACTCAACAAGCACCAATTTGCAAAGTCTTTTGACAACAAGAAGTTAGTCTATTTTTATACAACTACTACTAATGGTCTTAGGTCAGTCCCTAGTGGTCAGGTGTGCACTTTACAGCTGACCACTAACAGGTCACTATCAACCAAATGAAAAAATATTATAGAATTATTTAATAAATAAGACTTATCATATACAAATATGTATATGATAAGTAAACTTTAAAAAAAAATGTATATGATGTATGAAAAATACAAATTAAAATGAAATAACATTTTTAAAAATACATTTTAAAGTAACATTTATACAGTATTGTGATTTTTTTTTTTCTAATATGAAAAGTACTTTAAAGGTACTTTAAACAATTTTTGTCAATAAAGTAGAATTATATAAAATGTAGTTTTACCAATATGATTGATCATTTAACTGAAATCTACTGACAGTTACTAAGAGAGGTTCATTTGCCTTTTTTTTTTAAATGTTTATTAGTACTGTTAGTATTTTAAATGTGAAATGATTATTCAAATGTATTGTATTTTTCAGGTTGATAAATAATGCTATTTGAAAAAGAATAAGAGAGGGAGTCCCATAATAAATCACTTTGAATCTCAGAAACCTTATGAGACTTTCTTCACTTTAGGGCCCCCTCTTGTGGTCATTGTTTGCAAGAACATGGAAATGAAATTAACCTGTATACAGACAGTGTTTCAAATAGGAAATATTAGACACCTCATGTCCTAAAATATGATTACATCTACAGTGTATAAACAAGACGAACAAATGAAGGCAAGAAGAACAAGTTCTTCAATTTTTATCTTTCAGAATGATGATAATTAATCAACATTATCTCAAACCCTTGTTTACTTTCTGTCAAGACCATCCTGTTACGACATACCTCTTCCTGGACAGCCCACCACACTGAAATGGAAATAAACACTTTGCTCATGTTTATTTAAACACTTGGCGGTGTTTGCTAAAGGCAAAAAAGTGAAAGGAAAAAAGGCAAATATCCTTTTCCCCCAGTTTTTGTTTCTTTCATTCTCCCTCGCTCCTCCCAGTAGTAATGTGTGCCAGAAAGTCTTGGTAAATATCCCATCTTAGCATTCTGGTACCAATAGCCTGTGTCTCTGTTCTTTTCTCTCTCCCTGTGGCTTTTCCGTATGTGGTCCCCATGCAGTTTATTTGAAGCTGACTTTCTTTTGCAAGTGACAGAAACCCATAGAGACCGTACAAAGCCATTCACAAACTCTCAACAGGATCATTCATTTCGCTAAGCAAAGATACGAAGGACTTACTGAAGGAAATGTACCAGTCATCATTCACAAGGGCGTGGTGCACAAACCAAAACTGCACCAACCAGCTTTATGATGCACTTCAGCAACCGGGATGGTGGGCAAAAAGTGACAAACACTATTTTGGTATGCTGTGATTTAGCTACATCATAACACAGGTGTGTCCAAACTTTCAGCCATATTAAATGCAGATTAGAGGCCACTGTGTTTACACACAGTGGATTTTGCATAATGAAAAGGAAAACATAATGAGTTCAGACAAGCCAATGAACTGTCTTCATGTGTTAATTAAGCTAAATGAGACAAACAAAACAAACTCTCAGCTTTAAATGAGAACTATCCGCAATACTCAAAACAACAGAATTGGAGAAAACAACAATCATATTTTAAAGGCAAAATCCAGGCGTATTCAAGAGGAGCATTTATTTATTTATTTGTTGAGTTACGACACGTCTTGGGGCCATCAATCACAATGTGCTGTGCACTCACTAACAGAACACAGAGATTTTCTGCAGACTTGGTATGTAGACTTGGGCCTGCTATTCCTAGTCACAAGCTGTGATGTAAATCTGTTTAATAAAGAAAAAAGTAAAGGAAAATAGACAGAGAAAGAGCAAAAACTCAGGTGATGTTCCTTATTATAGCCAAAAGTTCAGGGATGCAATATTTCAAAATGTAACAACACATAAACGAATATTTTTAAGGAACATTTTACAGAGATGCTTAAAAAAACTACAACATGCGCATTTTCGCTAAACATAATAAGGGTAAAAATGATTATATTTTTTGGAAATCTATCTATCTATCTCATTAGTTATTATAATTATTATGCATTCAAAAATCATAATATCATGCTTTCATTCTGTACTCATTGTGCATATTCGGTAATACTTTATAATAAGATGTCACTTGTTAACATTAGTAAATGTGTTAACTAACATGAACAAACAATGAACAGTACATTTATTACACTATTTATTAATCTTTGTTAATAATAGTTAATAAAAAATACAGTTGTTCATTGTTCATGTTAGTTCACAGTGAATTAACTAATGTTAACAAACACAACTTGTGATTTTAATAATGCATTAGTAAATGCTAATGAACCTTACTGTAAGGTGTTACTGTATATTTATATACAGTAATAACTGAGTATAATTAATACATACCAAACTGAATGGTTAGAAATTCATTTTTTAAATACTTGTCAACAGGATTCTACTGTATATATCAATCTACCGTCAACACTACCATTCAATCAGTTCATAATAAACATATTCACAATTAGAATTCATAATTTATTACATCTTATATTTATAAAAGTAAATTAACGAACGACAACAACAACATGAATTCATGACGTCAGTCTAAGCAGGCTAAGTAATACGTTTGTCTTAATTTTAAGGTAAACAATTTGAACAGTTTCTTAAATAAAAGCACCCGTTTGTTAATTGAAGTGTGTGAATTACACAATTACGATCATTTGATTCTTTTTTTTTTTTTTTTTCTTGGAGGCCAGATGATGTGTTTCTCTTACACATCTCTTCATGTGTAAGTATCTGCTGTGGATGGCAAAGCCCTCCTGCTTGTTTTTCAACGATTAGCTGTTCATCAGAATTACCAGCTCAAATCCAGCAGTTTCACTTCCCGCATTAAAGGGGATGAATATTGATCTGCTAAAGAGGATTTATTTATTTTCATGCTCTATCCAAAGATCAACTGCTACCAGCTTTCGGGGGATCTGCGCGGCTCTTGCGCGGTAAAGCTACTGCACACATGACTTTGGACTTGACATTTGGGTGCTGGAAGGAAACCAAACAGTAAATTCACTGCAATAATCCCAGATAAATGGACTGATCACTGCAGAAGCTTAGATAGTTAAGTGGCCTACACTTAAGTCCAGAGACGATGAGAAAAGACTCGACGCAGAGCGATGGAGAGGAAATTCGGCTGATTCGGGAAGCTGCGCAACGGATGCTCTGCTTTAATGAAATATAAGTTAAAATCAGCCCGTGCTTTACTGACACCTGTCCGTTAAGCTGCAACAATATCCCCTGCGACTATTCAGAATTATTTCACAGAGAAATATGCGATTAAAACAGCAGAGAGATCCTTTATAAGCCTTCGTGACAAAACAGACAATTTCCATAGTTTGGAAAAGAGATACACGTTTGTCTAAAAGCATGCTATCTAAGGGACTAAGATATAAAATATATCTATCTATCTATCTAGTCAATGTTTTATTTTAAATCCCAAAATATAGAACACTTGCAGCCTATCATATTTGTTAGTCTGGTCGCAAATTTAATGTGGCAATTACGCGGCATTTGCTGCGCCACATGTGTTGTGTTTATTTAATTAATTATGATGTTCTGGAGAGCACTTCTGTCCGATGTTTCCCCAAGCAATTAAATCTGAAGTTATAGCGTGTGATCATTTGTCCAGCAGAGGGCATATCGCGCCTTCTGAAGTGCTGTCGCACAGATTTCCTGCGTATTTGCATCTCAGTGTAGAGTTAATCAAACATCAACCTATTTGACTGTCTGTAAAGACACAGTACGATACTAAGTGATCAGGAACTCTGACAACTGTAATAATATTCTGAGTAATCCAAGAGTTAATTTAACGTTACGCATTGGATGATAACACGAGGCTTAAGATTAAAGATTTCAACATAGTTAGCGTAACCGTATTGGTGTGAATTTGATATGCAATTTTTACACTTCTCATGATTTATTAAAAACCTTCACACAAATAAATAAATATTATCGTTATTGTTGTTTTGTTAAAATATGTAATATATAATCTATTAAATAATTGCATCACAATTAGTTACATTTGTTAAAAAGGAAATAATTACGCGCTCGGCATTTAATGTTTGAGCTGGAACAACCATTCGGCAATTTAAGTTTCTATTTAAATTTACATACAAAACCCCTAAATATTATGATTGCTTGTACGAATCAGAAACAAATGATGAATTATTTTAAATTATTTTATGAATTATTTCATATATTTATTCTATTAGAAAATCGATTTTTAAACTAAAGGTTTTTAACTTGTTATTGTTCACCAAACTGTAAATCATAGTTTTCATTCCACTGAAGCAAAATACAGGGCAGTTTATTAATTTTAAAAATGTAAAAGCACAGTCGTTTTTTATGGTCTACTCTAGAAATTTGTGATACACAGTATCAATTCACAGAACCTTAATTTGATTTCTGGGAATTGATATTTTAAGAACTGAATTATTTTCATCCCAAAACATCTTGGCTTACTGTCCTATCATAAATCTTAATATTGTGTGGTACTGCATTCTGTCTGAAAGCCAGAAATGTGTCAGTGGCTGTTTTAGAGTATAAACTGACCTAGAAAAGACTTTTGCAATTCCCTATTTGCATTCGCCTGTGGAGCTGCCAGAGCTACCAATTTAAAATAAATATATAAATAAATACATTTAGACAAAAGCCACCAAGCTCGCTTGTAAATAACTATAATCACTGCAAATTATAGCAGAATGGCAAATTACATTTTAAGAATCAATTAATAAAGAAGAGTCAAGCCTACGTTTACAAATGGCTGTGAGGAAGGTGGTGGTCTTGCCGTCTAGGCAAACAAAGGCCACAAATAAAGCAACATTCCAGCTCTTGAAACAATGAACAGCTCAAATCTCATCCACACCCTAAAGCTGGGCTTGCCGAGTGTCTGCGAGTCCATTAGAGGTAATTATGGACAATAAGACAGGTAAGCTGTAGACAACATCAGATTAAGAGGACCTGAAGGGGTCTGAACATTTGTATCTACTCGAGCTCATGTGCTTCTTTTCCAAACAGTTGACTATACATTTATTAAACCCTTCTGATAATTTCAGTCTGAATCAGTTTATCCCTTTAAGTAAAATAAAATCCACTGATCCACGTCAGCGAGCGAGTTCCCCGTGCATATTAACGACCACAGCTCCTGTATTTTGTAGACCCACATACTATGTGCCAGGGATTCACCAAAACAACTAAAGCGTGTGCTTTTGAATCCTTTGGCAGGCAGGCACTTAAAAGAAGGAAGTAATATTTTTCACTAAAAGCCAAGCAGAACGCCAGCTTGCCACACCACATGTTAGGTGAAATAAATTACCCCTCAGACTATGTGAAACCACTCACTCATGACTGACATTTGCCCCTGGCCAATACTGGCTACAGAAATAGAGCTATAGAGTATTTGAGTGTGACAGTGGAACAGAGCAATTCACAGGTATATGAGATAGAGGACGTTATAATGCGGCTTAAACTGACCTAGACTAATCCGCACCAATCCACCTCAATATGTATGGCTCAGTTTCCTTTGCTCGCACCATTCATTTGATTTCAGAGCGAGCGGCAAGGGACACATATTACAGTGAAATTGGTTTGACATGACATAGAATGTTAAAATGGTTTTGAAATGTTTGGTTTCAGCAAGACTTATTTATTAGCATGAGAGTAAGAAAAATATTATATTTGTGTGTGCATGTATATTTTATATACAGTATAGACACATGCACACTCTATCTATCTATCTATCTATCTATCTATCTATCTATAAACAAGTTTTGTGAATTTTATTTATTTATTTTTTTCTGTCATTACATTGGTTGGAGCATAAAGAACAAATTGAGAGAGAAAAAAACATTTTTGAAAAAGATACTTCATATTTTATGTCCTTTGTAGACTTGACTATTAAAATAAATAAATAAATAAATAAATAAATAAATAAATAAATAAATAGACATAAAAAGGCATGTATAGGCAAAAACAATGTTTTATTTCTTTTCATTCACCAATTTTTAGGTTTCAGGCTATTTTTCTCAATTCTCAAATATTCTCAATTATGTTAGATATGGCAGAATTATTTGATATGCTATTTTACTTTATGTAAAATGTGTGTAAAATGTCCATAAATTGGTATTCCCATTCTATACAGTTCATATAATTTGCATAAATAATGTGCTCATGGGGCAAACCATAATGACAAAAAGATGTAATGATGGGACTTTTTTATAAGAATATGTGACCCTGGACCACAAAACCAGTCGTAAGTAGCACGGGCATATTTGTAGCAAAAGCCAAAAATACATTGCATAGGTCAAAATTATTAATTTTTCTTTTATGCCAAAAATCATGAGGATACTAAAGGGAGACACTCCAGGCAAAAATGCTGTTTTTTCATGCACCTGTCAAGTTTGAGATTTTGGGCTTTTTGGTTTTTCATAAAATGTTTTTTCAGACTAGCGGAAAGAAAACATCCAAAAGACACTGTTAAGTGTTTCTTTTATAACACTTTGTCTATTTGTGTCAATAGATTTCAATTACAATTCATATTTTTAAAGGCCGTTTTCTCAAAATGAGTTTGTTCTCCTACACTGAGCCATAAATCTCCACTTCAATAGCACTTACACACAACAAACTTTACATTTTTATTCCTCTCTATATCCTGAAGGTTTTTACAGAGGGATTTGTTCATATATAATTTGCTTGATTTTATACAACATTGTAAAAAATATAAAACATATAAAATATAAAAATATAAAACAATTTTTTTTTTTCTGAATTATGGAGTGACAAAATTAGATACCCAAAATTCCCTCTGTTGACTCTAATAGGTCAAAAAATAAATAAATAAATAAATAAATAAATAAAAATAAAAAATAAACAAGAACTTTAAAACTGACTTCAGTGTTTAGATTTTTGTACTAGAAATCTATGCAAATTAGCGCATATATCACTAAATAATGCATCATTTGCATATTTAAACCTAAGATTTTAGAAAACTTGTAATACAAAAAATGTTTGGAATTGTCAGTGTAATCAATCAACTGGGTAAGTAAGGTGATAACTATTAGTTCATTTTTTACCCTATTCACCTATTCAAGTAAAGATCATGCCCCATGAATATACTTTGTAAATTTCCTACCATAAATATATCAAAACTAAATTTTTGATTAGTAATATGCATTGCTAAGAACTTTATTTGGACAACTTTAAAGGCGATTTTCTCAATATTTAGATTTTTTTTTTTTTGCACCCTCAGATTCCAGATTTTTAAACAGCTGTATCTTGACCAAATGTCATCTTATCTTAACAACCATGCTTACTTATTCAGCTTTCAGTTGATGTATAAATATCAATTTCAAAAAAATTGACCCTTATGACTGGTTTTGTGGTCCAGGGTCATGTGTAATTTCATAGGATGTCATATATATATATATGAAAAGAGGGATCACTCTTCTAGAACCACACAAACTAAATCAACAACTAATAAAACTATAATAGTATGATTTCTTTTAACTAGATTTCTTAACCATCAGTTCATAAAGTTAAATGAAGGTCGCATTTTCCTCAAGTACAGAACACATTTGCAACCATGCATGTTATGTCAGCTTCCCACACCAGGAAAAATACAACCTTTACTAGGAGACAGTCTAAATAACGGCTGATGAAAGATTAATGAAAAGGTTTTGGTTTTGACGTGATGGGTAGATCTGCCCACACAGCAAAAAAAGGGGGAAAAAAAAAAAAAAGTATAATGTCAAGTCTGCAAAGTTTCTTAAGTGTGGAATATATACCGTGCATGCACGTATAAATACAGCGACACAAACAAAATCCATCTATGTAGGTATACGCAGCTTAGAATAAATACAAAAACAATTAAAGATTAGCTCTTCCTCATTGAACATGAAAATATACATTTCTTCTGGTCTTCCAAAGCCTAATTAGCAAACTAAAGATTCGTCCGAAGGCTTGGTTCTCATTCTCCAGTAATCTTTCAGTTCCTACAAGTAATTGTCTGAGAAAATAATTACTGTGAGGGCTAGTGCATATAGAGACAGGGTGACGCCCGAACCTGCTTCGTACACGCCTCAGTCGTGTAATGAGAGAGAAGAAGAAGAATGAGTCTGTATTAGTGTGTGTACGTATGAAGAGTTTGGCAAGCTGATTGGGAAGGCATTTGAAACAATAGGCCTCCCTGGTGGTTTAAAAGTATATCCGTGGATTTGAAGGCTCAGGAGTCTTTAAAGTTGTACGCCAAAGCCATAAAGCTCACCACACCCAAGAGAGAAGAACTACCCTGCCGTCTTTTTTCTTTTTCATGCATACACACACACACACACACACACACACACTCGTACTCGTCGTATGTATGTAACCTAAATCGCACCTTTTCAGCTAGTTATATTTCGACATTTCCAAATCCACTACATTCTCTTACAATCTCATTGTTTATTTTATTCACAATCATATTTGATTTTTCTTTTAAGCGACGTTTCACAAGGATCTCAACGTACGACAAAAGAGGACTGCTAATTCAGGTGTGCGAGCGTACGCGCAAGAGCGTCCGGGATATCTGCAATCGATTAAAGCAGTGCGAAATGCTGCTTTTCGAACCCGAGCCTGCCATTTGCGAGTCGGCCACAACAAATAGACATCGGGAATGGCGAATTATCCTATCTCTCCTCACTGCCGAGGTGCTGGAACGCATCTGAATAAGCGGCACTGACACCGCAGCCTAAGAAAACATCTGCTGGCACATGTAACACTGGACACACCACTGAGTGTTTTCTATTATCACGTCACATAATCTGACATATCCAGAGACCCAGTCTGCGTCTCACTCCCTTTCTCCCACTCTCATCTGTAGTCTTCCTTTGTCAACATGCTTTCAATTTCATTTCAATTCCATCTTTTGAAATATGCACTCAGCCACAGGGATTTTAGGTTTCGTGCTAAATCTGACAAATAATGTCTCCATAGTGCAATATTCCGCAGACGATATGCAGAGACGGACCTGACGTACGCTGTGATAACTCAGGAGAGTTTGTACAAGCGTAATGAATTTATGAGAGGAGCTTGTTTTATGTGCAGTTTCGCTTTATCGGAGTTTGAAAGAGTTCGGCGTGTAGGAGAACCAAATTTGTTACGGTGAGGCAGATAACGTAGAATGATGAGCCTTTGTGTCTGTGAGATTCTGTAGGCTGCGGTAGTACCGTATTTGTCGAGGAGGAAACAACATAAACGTCAGCAGAGAGGCAGATGGAAGGAGGCAGAAAAACACACCGCCACGGGTCGACGGGGACGGATTGGACTCCATGGTAACACAGTTGTCACAGGGCTCTTCGGAGGGTCACGCACTTCATCGTGGCTACAGATGTGTGTACACGCACGTTCTAAGTCCCATCTCCCTCCTGACGACCTCCTCAATCCACTACGAGCTTAGTTTCATTTGCATCCGGGCTGGTCAGGGTAGAGAGAGTTGGTTTAAAGGAGGCTATTTGTTGTGCTCTCGGTTAATACCACGCAGAGCTTTAAATACCCATATCAAATCTTTGCGGCTCAACAGATTCAGTTTTGCAAACCTGTATCGAACAGAGGTTCAATCCGGCAGCTTAGAAGAGTACACTCCTTTAAGTTCTGTGATAAGGTAAAACCAATCGCCGGATTAGAGACTGTCTCAGAATGAGTGAGTGTGTGCGTGTGCGCCTCTGTGTATAAGGCATTATGCCTTTTGTGGTGCTTGTAACGGATCATTTTGCAAATTGATTTAATGTCTAGCTTTATAACTTATGTGCTTTAAGGAAATCCGAAAGCGATGAATTCTTCTCGACGTGACGCATATCAACTGAGCCTGACATGAGAATCAAAAAAAAGTGGGTATTGCCAGTCTCTGAGACGTAGGAATTAATTTCAGTGTGTTTTTGAAGTTGGAGATGGTCAAAATGTTTATTCTGATGGAAGCATTAGACAACAGACCACAACACGAGTCCCACAAGGGTAGCTTTACATGCCATATGGCTGGCTAAAAACCGCAGAAAAGGAGGATTTCATTCATCCGAGGCAAGAATGCCTTGTGGTCCTCGAGCAGCGTTCCAGAGCCAAGCTTTCCTCAGAGCAGTGGGAGGTTTTGACAAAGGAGGAGTGGATATCAAAAGTCCTGACAGGTCCATAAATAAACGTTCAGCTCGAATCAGCTTTGAAATATCGCAGTATGCCGATTATGTTATTGCAGAATTAAACCTATTCAACCGCAGCGCAGTGTGGGACTGCGGTAGTCTGACTGAGCCGCTCCATCCTCGTCTCTCGCAATGCATCTTCCTGTCCGGTTTGTTGGCAACGATAAGACTTCTGTGGGGGGAAAAAGATTTCGAGGAGGAACCGTGTGGTTTAAGACTAGCACAGCATCACGTGGTCCCCGTGAAGGTTCTGTCTTGTGCGACTGAGAAAAACATGATGCAAAAGAGCAGCAACTTATGCATCTGAGTTTGATCCCGTTCTCAACGTCATGAGGTACTCATTATTAACCAGTCATTGTGGCAGGTGACGGTTCGGCCTCCTTTAATAAGGCCTTGTGACTAGTTCAGGCATCGATATTGCTTTGAACTGCGAGGCTGCAGCAATGCGGTGGTGGAGATCAGAGGCCAGTGGCAGCTCCAGCAGCACGAAGGAGACCTTACGTCAGCTCCCGCATCGACACGGAGCTCGGCTTTGATATGCTTATCCGGCGCGATTCCCGATAGCGCGGCCGCATCCCAAGGTGACCCTCCCTGGCTAGGATTCCTCCCATGCCTGCTGCAGTCTGTAGTCACATTCATACCCTTCAATCCTCTCTGCTTCCAAGAGCTTTTATTCTGGCTTATTGATCTCTAAAAGACCCTTAATGTAAGCCTCCATTTTCCACAAAGGCCCTCATCATAATCCCCGTTTGGAAAATGAACAGTGCAATTATTCATGTGATTCGGGACAGAAGCTGAACTAAGGCTTCTTGTGTTCGAGATATCATGTGAGACGCTTTCACACTAAATATCTGGGTGCTCAACAATCAGCATTGTATGAAGTTGTCGTCCAAATGCCATTGTCAAAACTCACACTATGATGTTTCGATACTTGATGATGAAACTTGCGCTGAATGTTTACAAGAAAAGTGCTTGCCACATTTTCAGTTCTGCTTTAAAGTTGAGATAGAGTCTCTTCTGTGTAAGTATACTGGCCACAATTTCAGACACCAAATGTTATTTTTGATATTTTTTACTAGTGTATGCAGGACACTATAGTTCATTTATGCAAGTGAGGATAGCAAAATAAAGTAAACTGTGACATATTATACCCAAAAATTCTTTATACAATGGACTATCAGTAAAACTGATAAAAATTTAGGAACAAAAATTTGATTTGACACTTTGACCTGACCATGTTTGGTTACATACCTTTCAATCAAAGTTATCTGACATTATCAAGATGAATTTGCTCTGACACAGTTTAATCCTTGAGTTTTTGTCATATTTTATTACCATTTTCAAAACTATAGCAAATAAACAGTGATAATCTGAGAAATTGGGAAGGTTTCTGAAAAAATTTTGCTTTGACTGTAATTCATTTGCGATTATCAAGATGAATTTGTTCTGACACAGTTTAACCCTTGAGTTTTTGTCATATTTTATTACCATTTTCTACTATAGCGAATAAACTGTGATAATGTGAAAAATGTTCTTAGTGTTCTCAATGTCTCAGTTCTTTTTTGTCCACACAATGAAAGTCAATGGGGTCCAATGTTTAAAAATCTTCAAAATATCTTCTTTTGTTTTTTACAGAAAAAAAAGACAGCTAAACAGGTTTGTAACAACATGATTTTTAATTTTTGTGTGAACTACTCCTTTTAAAACAAGTGCAGACCCTAGTAAAAAAGTAAAAGATTTAAAATGCATTTATTTTATACTAAGTATAGTTGAAGTCTATTAACATATTTACTGACATAGCACTTGCGACTTATTTATATAAAAATTGTAATTAAACTTTATTTGGAGCACTACTTGTGCACATTTCTTAATATTAAGCCTAAAATATTTTTTAATGTCACTATTGATGATGGCTGTATGATCTTTGAATATCACAAAATATTTAAAGTGTGCTCAAAGTATACTTGCAATAGTTCCACTTTAGCACAATCAAATATACTTCAGCATACCTTTAATTGAACTTCAGCTCTACTTCTGCACAATTAAACATTAAGTACAAAATTAGTTGTTCCAAATTAGCAGACTTTAAATATACCAGCTGAGTATACTAAAAGTACAGTTGCATGGTATTTTTATTAAGTACATAATATGTAAATGTATTTTTAGTACACTTAGCATGAAATAAATGTATTTTAAATACATTTTTGTATATTTATTTTTCACTAGGGCAGAACTTCATTCTGATTCAAATATATTCATGCTCAACCAAGCCACATTATCACATCATTTACAGTAGGTCTACAATTAGTTCAGACTAAAACATTAAAATCATATTTTACAAATAGAAATTATTGCTTCTGAGTGAAAACATTTAAAGTGCTTGTACTTATTGTAAACCACTCAGGAGTCCCAACTCAACCTTGAACCATCTCTCTCAACAGCTGCAGGGATTGTGAGACAGGTGAAACACATTGAATTTTCATCCGTCATTTTTGATTGCGTCTTCGAATGGGAGTTGCACAGTATATAGCCTACCACAGAGCTTCATATCTCTCAGCGAATACGATCACGCCAAGGTCATGGTATTCCAGTCGAGCAAAACGAGTTTATTTAAGAGAAGAATTTTTAATGTAAAAAGACTGGCGCTAACTCGGCTCCTCATAGCAAGTGGCAAAGACTGATTACAGACCAAATAAATATCAATTAAAGCGCAGTCATGGAGTCTCGCCACCAGACGCCATAATAAATTATAATATAGTTTAATATAGCAAGCCACTTTTTTCTGGTTATCTTAAGTTCATGCATCAGTAACTTCATTTTACAAATACTGGACAACTGGAGTTCGTACGACCATCTTTCTGCAGTTAAATAGACCTTCTTTATTCTTTTGTGAAATACATGGAGAAATCTGAGCTTGTGATAGAAGTCTAAGAAAAACCAAAAGGGACTTGAGGGAAGAGGGACAGACTTAATAATTTAAAAAGCTGCCATGACAAGATTTGTCAAGACAAATCCAGGCTTGTTTTGTACTTTTAGCGCCATGGCAAAGAACAATGGGTTTTAAAACAACATTGGTTCAGCGCAGGGGAAAAACAGACCTCCCTCAAACTAAATGCATATGGCCTATTGACCAAGCGGCTTTTTGGACTTTCTCTAAAAAGCTGTCTAACTCACTGGGTGCCATTAGATGGGTGAGTACTTAATCCATGGATTACCTAAGATAGCATCTCCAGCACTCTGCTCCTGGACTGAAAGCCAAGATTACTGACCACACGTTAGGTCAGTCTTGTGAGTATACTTTAATCTTTCATGCTGCACACAGCCTTTAATGTACACAATGGCTACAGGAAGTATATGTAATGGACTCATTTGTGATGTTCAGTTTTAGTTTCCTCCTTCTATGCCTGTTCAAGATCATCCCTAGGGGTCAGAAAATTGAACTGCTGTTATAGGTCAGACACAGACAGTGACTGATTTCTCACCCCCCCCCCCAAAAACAAAAAAATTATACATTACCAAAAAACAAAACAAAACAAAAAAAACATGTATAAATGTATAATTACAGTGTAATTATACATTTACGTACTAAGTAATATTAATTAACTACATGTACTTATTATATGGTTAGGGTTTGACTTAGGGTTACTTGCATGTATTTATGCATAATTAATTGTTATTATAATAGTACATGTAAGTACATGTAATGTGTAACAAGGACACCTTAAAATAAAGTATTACCAAAAATTGCTTAGGTAATCTTTTAAAGGACACTACATCTGTGGAGTTGCATTGATGAAAAACATTACAAACATCAAATAAGTGGTAACTGTTGACTATCCAGTTCAGGGATAATATTTACGAAATACACATATTGATTTGTGAGGCAGGCCGGTCCGGTGTGTGCCGCTGATGTTGACATGCGGCAGGATGAGGGCGAAACAGTGAAGGCTGTCTGGCTGAATGTTGAGGGACAGACACCTGCACAGGAGCACAGAGCTAAACATTTACAATTTACTTCTGACAAACACAGTGGCCCATCTGCCACACAGCTGCCCGAAAGAGGACAGGCAAAGAAAGCCATCAACAGGGACCAAAGCTTCTGTCTATGGTCTGTCTATGTTTGCTTTATAAAACATTTGCACTCTTAATTCATTATTAAAATAGATTATAAAAACTAAACTACAGCACATACATAGCAGATATATATATAAGATATTTTTCTTTTATGCCAAAATCATTATAGGTTAAGTAAAGATCATGTTCCATGAAGATATTTTGTAAATTTGCTTCTGTAAATTTATCAAAACTTAATTTTTGATTAGTAAAATGCACTGCTAAGAACTTCATTTGGACAATTTTAGAGGCAATTTCCCAATTTTATTTATTTTTTTATTTTATTTTTTTTTTGCACCCTCAGTTTCCAGATTTTCAAATAGTTGCATCTCAGCCAAATATTGCCCTATCCTAACAAACCATACATCAATGGAAAGGTTATGTATTAATTTATTTCATTATGATATATATATATATATATATATATCTCAATTTCATTCATTTTCAAATGGACCCTTATGACTAATTTTGTAGTCCATGGTCACATGTATAATGTTCTACAATGAGGCAAAATCCTCAAAGGTTTTCATTTTTATTTTTTTTAAATCAAATGTAAATTCAAAGTAAACTGTAAATTTGTTAAATAAACTTTACTTACCCTATCAGAAAAAGAAAATTCTATTTTTCATTTTTACATTAACAATGTAATCAATATTCTATTCATTAAAGTAATCTCATCTAGTAAGTGTTTTAAGCATTTTACATTTATTCCAAAATAATCTCAAAGCAGTAACAACTTAGAAAATATATTACAGTTGTGAAATTATTTTCAGCTATTCTTTTTAATAGTTAACTTTTAACTATTTTTGAATTTTCTCGGATCATCAGTCATCAAAGCTCTGTAAATATTGGTCACAGCCACGGAGATTTACTTTAAATTTCACCAAGCTGATTACTCAGCTTACTCATGGCATTCAAGTCTTATTTTGATGTAACAAAGTAGTTATAACTAAGTGTGTGAGTTGTTTAGCTTTTTTTAAAATTAATCTTCCATTAACGCCATTATATTGTTCATTCAGACTGAATTGAGAACACAGAACGTGCAAAAACACAAGAGGCGGGGTTTGTTGCATGAACGAATCACAGCCGAACATAACGAGTCAGATCCAATCAAATCCTCTCATGTGACTTTTCAACGCTGTCTTACAACCAATTCATTGTATTTTATGAGGTGGCTAATTCATACAAATTTGTATGGCCTCACTCATACAATGTGTACGATTTGTCTAGACCCCACTGACGGGTAGGTTTAGGGGCGGGGACAGAGGTAGGTCATTCGTATGAATTCATACGAATTCTGGAACTTGTAAAATACAAACGGTTTAGCAAAAATTATACGAATTCGTACAACCTCAATTAGCCAACTCGTAAAATATGTACAAATTTCGCCATGACATCGGGTTGGACTTTCCCTCATTCATTCTCAATGAGCCCCCACCAAACTCACAGCATGCTTTAGGGCAGGGATGTCAAACCCAATTCCTGGAGGGCCGCAGCCCTGCAGAGTTTAGTTCCAACCCTGCTCCAGCACACAATCTATCTAGTTTCCAAATAAGCCTGAAGGACCTGATTAGCTGGATCAGGTGTGTTTAATTAGGGTTGGAGCTAAACTCTGCAGGGCTGTGGCCTTCCAAGAACTGAGTTTGACAACCCTGCTTTAGGGGGTCTGTTAAAACGCAATGGGCTCAGGGGAGATGAGAGAGACGGGTCTCCCACTGTAACGTTACCTACTGGTGTCACTGTTGGACAATGTTCCTTTTTAAAAACGTGATTTATAGACTTTTTAATGTTATATTTTGTAATATTGCCATTGTTTTATTTTTGTATAATGATTTTCTCATCCATTATTTTGAGGAGACACTGCCTCCCTTGCCTCCTCAGAGGAAATGCCCCTTGGTATGCATGCATGCATGCATGCATGTACATATATATGTATAGGGTCATCTTCTCAAGTATAATATGAATACAACAAAATGTCAACATTAATGTGTGACTGATTATACCAACAGTTCCTCGTGGAGAAGAGATAATGGGGTTGTGCCAATCCCGCAGTAAGGCGGGTGGGGAGGTGCTCACATCCTGCGCAGAGCCGCGACACGAATCAATCACAGAGGCTCAATTTTACAGTCATCGTCCATCTAATGCCTAAACATAAGCTTGCTGATGGTGACGGCGGGAAGGGAGGAGGGCATCTCGATTATGAGCATACATGCTCTTCTGTAGGAAGACAATAATATTGGCATTAAACACCTTTGAGAGGCGGAAAGATGCCAGTGGCGTTTTTTTTAATATATCTTAAATTATGTCAGGAAAAACACTGGGACATCGCACAAAAGCCACACTCAGTGTATAATGCTCTCTCATAAAGCTGCCGAGCTCTCCAACAATATTGACACAAGGTGCAGGCAAGCAAATGTCAGCCGCTATAACATATGAAATACTTAACGTAACCAATTTTCAGCTGTCAATCAGGCCTGGGGAATAATGACGGACGGGACAGAAATCGATACAGCACAATTGAATTGCAGCACACAGACATGTTTCGTTCTGCGCTATAAAAGACTGTCAAATGTCACAGACCCCAGTTCGACGGCAGGATGAGACTGATTTATCTGTCTCAGCTGCTTAAGGGCATTAGCACGCAGGCTAGCACCACGACCAGAAGAGGAGCCACTTCTGATGAGAATGACATTCAGAGGCCAATGAGATGGCACGGATGTCGAGGTCTAACGAGGGGTAAGAATCAGATTTACTGCCAGCTCTGCTCTCACGATGATGGTCTGATTTGCGTTTGTGAATAATAACCTCCTTATGCATACTATTTCTTTTCAAACCACAGATTACGGAGGCATCTGGGCTTAGAAAACCTCCCTATTTGCCCTGTGTGAGACTTCCACTAACGATGCTTCGGCAGGCTACTGTAACTCCTGCATGCGTCTTTGAGTCTTTGACTGTCACCTCATTTACAATAGCTAGCCCTCGTCCGCACTTAATCAATTAGGCTCCTGCAGTTCAGACAGAGGCTAGTGAGGAAACAATCCCAGAAGTTCACTTCAAAAGAAGGAGGCTCTTTTGAAGAACACAGGCTTCATTTTTGAAACCAGGGACTGCGCTGAGATCTTCAGACACTGATAGAAGTGGTTTCTGGATGATGTCCAAAGTCGAGCATCTCACCAATATCGGATAACAAGGAGAGTTTTTGCTCTGTAAATGTGATAATTACCAGTACAAAAACTAAACATGACAGAAGAGGGTGAAGGGTCAAGCAGAAGTTGTGAATTTCATGGGTTTAACATTCAGATTTTAGAAAATAAAAGCCTTGATTAATATGAGGGTGTCTTTCTGAGCACATTCCCAGGGGTTGATTTTTATATAAAAATATTCAACATATTCTTCTTTTTGCTATATGAAGGTCACACTAAAATCCGGAAGTCTTTGTAATTTTTTTTTTTTTTTTGCTACTTTTCAAATATCCTTTATTTAAAAAGAGATATAAGACAACCCATCATAAAAAAATATGCATTATTATGTTTCAAACAATGATAATCTAAACAAATAAGTAGAGCTGTCAAACGATTAATCGCATGCAAAATAAAAGTCTGTGTTTACGTAAAATATGTGTTTGTACTGTGTATATTAATTATGTATAAATACACACACATACATGTATGAAATTTAAAAATATTTATATGTATGCATATATTTCTATTTACGCATAATTTATATTATTTGTACATATAAATATTTTCTATATAAATATAACAGATTTTTCTTAAATATATACATGCATCTGTGTGCATTTATATATACATAATAAATATACACACATATATACACACATAAAAGTACACACATATTTTATGTAAAGACAAACTTTTATTTTGCATGCGATTAACTGTGATTAATCGTTTGGCAGCCCTATAAAAAAGGAAATAACCATGTATGGTTTTAATAATCACTTTCTAAAATCAAGAAAAATAATTCACAAAATATGTTTGTGTTATATTCCAATCAAGCAGGAATTTTGTCCAATTATGAAACAGGTTTGAAAATGTAATTCAAATGTATTTGTGGTGTGTATTTAGGATTGATTAAATGCTAGCTATGATATTAGCTTATTATGATATAAGCCGAGAGTTTTTCCATCACTATTGAAAATCATATATCACTTGCGATGTGGTGCAAATGTGTATGTATGTATTTATTTATGTTTTTGGTCTGTGTCTAGAAAATATGAATATTTAAATATAAATATTAATTTATAATGCATAACTTTAATGTAAGAACTACAATTACATATAAACTTTCCAGCTTATTCCTATCTGTATTTTAAAAAAATAATAAAAACAATTATTTAAAAAAAAAAAAAATCTGATTTATCTTTTAAAAACTTGTAATATGTCAACAAAATGAAACAAAAATTTTGAACCTGGCTTTTACCAATGTTCAGATTTCTGTTCTAGAAATGCATGCAAATTACTGCATATTTAATTAGATAATGCCTCATTTAGACATTACATTTCATAAAACACGTGATAAAAAAAAAAAAAAAAAAAAAACTTAAGCCAGTCCTAAACTAAAATGTAAGTCTGCGCTGTTTCAATTGAAAGAAATTTACACTGACTGATCTTAAAATATATCAGTGCCTTTGTTTTGTCTCAAGATGCACACAGTAATGTTTTTTTCTAAGGCACGTTTATGAAAATTACTCAAATGTCCTAATTGAACTATGGACTAATTCTAGCTTAGGCTAAGCTCTGTCTATGAAACCAGGCCTTAATGTTCTATTAGTTTTCTTTACCCTATTCACCAGTGACGACTTGTCTTAAATAAACTGTGTGAAAAGTGTTTCTTAAAAGTTCACTGGGCCAAAAGTGTTTATGATTGAACAAACACCCTTAAATGAAAAATCAAACATCCACTGACTGCTGTGGAAAAGCTGTCTTGTTGCAGTCAAGCTCAGTTCTTCTGCAACTGATGATTATGTCTATTACAGAGCATGGGATCCTGGGAACTGTAGTTACACAACGCTTGCCAAAAGTAACGTCCTGTCCCTTCTTTATGGCTCCACAGCTGTGCTGTAGGTATTGATTACCAGAAGAACACAATGAGCCTTGGATTTTTTTTTTTTTTTTACGAAGTGCGGAATTCTGAACTAGAGCTCCTGGCGCCGTGAGGGATGCCACCGCAGGATGTTTCTGCATCGCCATGAAGGTACAATCATAGCTGAACTCATTTCATCCAAACAATGCACACAGCGCCCTCTCACAATGTCCGGAAAACTGTAACTGGATATATTTTAACTGGCTTTCTGAGTAGGTGAAGTACACAGGTTGGAAAGAGCTGCCAAAAGCGACTGCCATGGAATAACTGATAACTTTCAGAGAACATTGTTTGGATTCTGATATTGTGAACGTCAGACGGCGCTGCAGCTGTGCATGGCAAACTCGGTGTTCGTAATTTACGAGCGCCCTGGCAGAGATGAGCGGATTGTTACCATGGACACATCAAACCCATAAAAACAGGTGGCCAGAGGTTGATGTTGGATAGAAGACAACAGAGGACAGGCTGTGGAACAAGAGAGCATGGACGCGACTTAATCCGGCCTAATCTGGGCGGATAATGAAAGTTTTAAAGAGTAACTTTACTTTGTCAAGTTGTTGAACATAGAATTAAGCAATGAAAAACCCTGAAACATTACTAATGGAAACATTATGGCAATGTATAAGTGCGGAAAAATCAAACGGATCCAAAAACAAACATTGGCTGTGTTTAAAATGGCACGCTGCTATACTGCTCTTACTATTTTTGTACGAATTTAATGCATACAGCTGAGCACATTGTGCAATACTGTATCCCACAATGCAATGCGCTCAAACATGACCTTCCATTTCCAATGGCAAATTAACCGAAAATAATATCAGCCCTGTGTTTTTTTTATTTTTCACAGCTGGAATTCTGTTCAAAACGAATTTGAAAATTTCATTAAAATTTATTTGTGTATTTAGTATTGATAAAAACCCAGCTATGATATTAGCTTATTATGATATTAGCCTTAGCAAGAAAAAAAGGTATTGGTCAATTTATTCCTAAAATGCATATGTAGTCAAAATGTAACTCTTTTACATACATATTAAAAACAATATACCACTTGATACATGACACTGTGGTGTAAATATTAATGGATTTTTTCACCTGTGTCTATAGAAAAAATTAATATTAAAATATTCATTTATAATACATAACTTTAATGTAAGTGTTTCACTTATATACAACTTTTCCAGTTATTCCTTTTTATATTCTAAAAGCATTTAGTATTTTCTGATCTATTTATAGATATTTAAAATTCCCTCATTTAATATGTCAACAAAAAAAAAAAAAAAAAAAAAAAAAGAATGTTGAACCTCATCTTAACCAATGATCAGATTTCTGTTCTGGAAATACAAGCAAATTAGTCCATATTTAGTTAGTTAATGCATCACTTGGACATTAGGCATTAATAAATAATAAACTGAAAATAATATCAGCCATGTTTTTTGATTCAACTCACACCTTATTTTGCAATGTAACTGCCAAAAGTAAATACATTTTTACATAAGCTAGAAGTTTAATGTTTAATTTAATTATTTAATCATTTCCAAAAGCCCTTTATTTATAGAGAGAACTAGACTTTTAATCTTAAAATAGGAAAAGCCACAATAAAAAATATGAATTATGAAGTTTTAAAAAATTAATCTAAAAAAAGTGAAATAATCAAATCCTATAATATTTAATTTTTTAAAATGAAGGTAAATAAATCAAATAAATAAAAGTCATTTACAATGAAATTACATTTTGTTGTTAACTTTGTGTAATCATTAATTTGACAAAAAGCTATTATTTTAGCCTTGGCATGACATTTTATTCCAAAAACACAAAATTAACACTTTTTATATATAAAATTAAGCAAAAACAACCAAAAGCAGTTCTAATTTGAACTCTGTCAGAGATGTGGGAAAGCTGTGCACAGCTCAATATGTACAGTAAGTACTTGATCTCCACCTGTGATCTCTGGTTCAAAAGAACTAAATTTACATGTTATGGCTTACATTCTGAAACCTATGAAATATAATGTTATAAAACTCCCAACAGAAGTACATATTGAATAAAAACTTCACTTTCTATTACTAACAATGTTCAGTCAACTGTAGGTATAAAGTGAACAGTTCTTATGCATTTTTCTTGGTTTAAAGTTTTAGACACAGTGCGAGATAAAACAAAACATTTAAAAGTAGCGTAAATTCTCGAAACTTACGCAACATAGCTTCAGTGTTATTCTCCAGCCCTTCTCTATTACTATAAATGTATGTTGAAGAAGAATTAGGAGTAAAAAATGAAACCAAATGATCGTCGAATGAGCACACTGCCGTAGTAACTTCAATGCAAACTGTAATATATAACGCTTACAATATAATTTCAAAGACTGTCAGGCAATTTGTCATCAAGTATGTGGTTATTTTGGATTGTCTGGCATACATAAATATTATTAGCCACACAGATGGGAAAAATCTGTTAATCTGTCTGGTCACTGTTCTGAGATCAGGTGTGTTGCCAGTGTTGCGCCAACCATTTGCTTTAACTTAAATACATATGGTTTGAGTGAGCCTTCACAAGCTGCAGTCTAAAAAGGGAGGTACTGGCAACAAATATGGGGCTTGAATTATTTGTTTTTATTTACCACATATGGGATAAGTTATTGTAAAGTTTCTGGCTGCCTGGGTAGAGAAGATCTAAAAACACAGATATATAGGGCACAAAGTTTTCAGATGCTTACTCATGCATATTCACTCACGTGCACACACACACACACACACACACACACACTGTGAGTCTGAGCCAAATGGCAGCCAAGCAAGGCTGTTGGATGAGTAATGGGAAAGAACTACAAGGCAAAAGCCTTGATCCCCCCACACCCCCCCTTCACAGGGCCCGAACACAGACATGCTTAAAAATACTCATACTTAGATGCATAGTGTTGACAGATTCAGATAGAGATAAACACATGTAGTGAAGCTGGGGATCTGACAGCCGTAACTGTCACAGTTGCTTCAGTGTTTCTCGTCGCGCACAGGAACTCGAAATCCACGCTAAACTTCTCATCGGTCCGCAGCCTGGCTTTCCTTTTCTACTCTAAGCCCCAAACACACTTCGAAAATACTTTCCACGACTCAATTCATGTCAGTTAGCCTGTGCTGCCAGCACCATGCCAAAGTAATTTGTCTCTCTCATTACTCTTGGACAGCGATCTGTTTTAATTAAAGAAATACGTCCGCACAAACAACACCATCAATAATCCCCCGTTCCCTACCATGACAAAGGAATTTCTTCAGATCTTATTTGGTGTCATTGCGGTGGGCATACAACATTAATTAAATCACTCCGCGGCCTTTGACTGAAGATGGGTGACACTGTAATTCTTTTCAGTGCTGATTCTTTTTCACTTATGTGAAAGTAGAGGAAGTTATTGTTGATACTAAATCAAATTTTTATGTGTGTAAATAATTTGTGATGACAGGAGAGATTATATCTATATGTTATGTGCAGCTGGGAAAAATCTATTTCATAGGTTTCCTATGAATTAAAAAAAAAGAAAAAAAAAAAAAAACGCACTGGCTACAGAGAAAATTATATTGCGTCTAGTACAATGCTTCTTAAACGTTTTTCGGGTAGTGGATGACTTTATTAATAAACAAAAATGCAAAGAAACAGCCCAAATCTGTGAAAACCTAACTGTCATTAGCTAAGTATGACTAAACATTTACATTAGAGTTAAATTTAGATGCGAAAAACTAAGAGAGAATAGAAACTCTATATAGCTATTATTATAGTTGATTCACGGTTACAAGTGCTTTGTTTTTCAAGATGCCTGTTTTGTTTGCTTGTTTTCAACATCAGCCATCAGATTGAGAACTGCTGGTTTAGTGGAACCAGATAAAACTTCAAGAAAATGTGATTTGTACAGTTAAACTCAAAAGTTTACATACACCTTGCGGAATCTGCAAAGTGTTAATTATTTTACTAAAATAAGAGGGTCATACAAAATGCATGTTATTTTTTTTATTAGTACTGACCTGAATTAGATATTTCACAATAAAAGATTACATATAGTCCACAAGAGAAAATAATAGTTGAATTTATAAAAAATGACTTGGTTCAAAAATTTACATACACTTGATTCTTAATACTGAGTCGAGGGGGTGAAAACTTTTTGAATTTGAAGATCAGGGTAAATTTAACTTATTTTGTCCTCTGGGAAAGTGCAAGTATCTTTCTGTAGCTTCTGAAGGGCAGTACTAAATGAAAAAATATATAATATTTAGGCAAAATAAGAAAAATGTACACATCCTCATTCTGTTCAAAAGTTTTCACCCCCCAGCTCTTAATGCATCATGTTTTGCTTCTGAAGCATCAGATATCTTATTCAGGTCAGTACTTAATAAAAAAAAATAACATGCATTTTGTATAATCCCTCTTATTTTGGTAAAATAATGAACATTTTGCAGATTCTGCAAAGCGTATGTAAACGTTTGACTTCAACTGTATGTAAAATAATAAAATAAATAAAATAATTACAATAAATAATATAATATTGGTACATTAAAATACCAACACTAAATGAATCAACTTATAACAGTAATAAAATTTAATTGCGTTATGCATTACTATTAAAGAAATACATTTATTCAGCAAGGACTAATGAAATTGATCAAAAGTGACAGTAAATACACTTACAATGTAACATAATTCAAAATAATACGATTTCAGTATATTCAAATGACTTCAAAAGGATCGTGACACCGAAGACAAGTAATGGCTGCTGACAATTTTTACAAAAGTTTTTTAAAATTGACAATATTATTGTTTTTACTGTATTTTTGATCAAATAAATGCAGACATGGTGAGCAAAGACTTTTAAAAACAAACATAAAAAGCAGTATAAGATTTTTTTTGACTGCTTTTTCAAAAAAAAAAAAAAAAAAACAGATAAAAAATTCAAAATTCAAGTAATATACATCATATTTTTAGAACTGCAGTTCTAACTTTTTAAGCCTAAACACAGTGCATTGAGGTACAGTTATTAAGAATAATGTGGGGCCTATAGCAGGTAATGTAAGTAAAATAAAGTGTATGAGAGATGGAGTCTCTTGGCAAGCATCGACTACACAGAGGACAAAATGAAGCAACAGAATGACTAAGGAAAGCATACAGAAATAAGCGGTTGAGGTATAGAGAGAGAGAAAGAAAGAAGACTGGGGCTAGGGGTGGAGGGGTAGAGGAGATCTTCCTCTCTTCCGTCTATATTTCTTCTCATCCCTCCTTCCAGCCCCCACCCATCTAAACCCAGCCTTGGACAAAGAACACTACTTTCTGCCAAGTCATTTTTCATAAGCTCATGAAATTGTGCCAATCCTCCACCCCCTCCCCTTTTCGCTCTTTCTCGCGGTAGGACTTCTATGGAACCTATGGGGAATGAACGCACACACACACACACACACACCACCTGCCCCTCTCCAAAACCACACACTCCTCAAGGGAGTCCTCCCGTACACGCATAGGCTTTTCATCTGAAGCACTGAGACGGGTGGACATATGAATCCATCTTACTCTACAGAATAATCACCCTCTGTGTAAAACTAATGGAGAAAGATGTAATCAGAACCATATTGTTATTTCCTCCACACAGGGAAAGCGATCACATGGAACACAATAAGCCACTTTAAAAACCATTTCGAATCGATTAGGTATGACTCAGATTGAATGTGTTAGCTTTGAATGTGTGAACTGTTTACAAATATTCGTTCCACATAACCCGGTTTGAAAAAAATGGTTTTGCATTTACCTTGAAACTACTTTCACTTAGAAATTGCTAGTAAATTTCACAAATAATTACAATGAAACTGCAGTTGACCCACTGAATGAAATTTGAACACATCTGACAAAACACATTGAAATAAAATTTGAAATTTTGACATAAAAACTGAAATCTGCATTTTCTTGTAAATCTCTAATAATCTTTTTATTACATTGTTTTATTACATATTCAGAATATTAGCTTTATTTACATACTCAGCATTTTTGTTTGTTATTATTATTATTATTATTTATTCATTTCTTTGATTTAGATTATTTTTAAGAGTGGAGTTCAACAGAGCTCAAATTTAAAATGTAGGATTCAGTATTCAAAAGGATTCAAATAAAACATATTCTAACAATCATAATATTAGTTTTATTGACATATTCAGAATTTAATCTATTTTATTTTATTTTATTATTTTATTTAACAGTGGAGTTCAACAGAGCTCACATTTAATATGTAGAATTCAGTATTCAAAAGGATTCAAATAAACACTCTAATAATCAGAATATTAGTTTTATTTACATATTCCAAATTTTTTTTTGTTATTTTATTTTATCATTTTAGTAGTTTTTTTTTATTTAACAGTGGAGCTCAACAGAGCTCACATTTAGAATGAGAAAAAAATAGAATTCAGTATTCAAAAGGATTCAAATAAAGCATACTCTAATAATCAGAATATAGTTTTATTTACATATTCAGAATTTTTATTTTATATTATTATTTTATTTTAACAGTGGAGTTCAACCGAGCACACATTTAAAAAGTTGAATTCAGCATTTAAAATGATTCAAATAAAACATACTCTAATAATCAGAATATTCATTTTATTTACACATTCAGAATTTTTATTTTATTTTATTTTTATTTTATTTAAGAGTAAATGTCAACAGAGTTCACATTTAAAATGTAGGATTCAGTATTCAAAAGGATTTAAATAAAAAACTCATAATCAGAATATTAGTTTTATTTACATACTCAGAATTTGTTTATTTATTTATTTACTTACTTATTTTTATTTCATTTTCCAACAGAGCTCACATTTAAAATTTAGGATTCACATTCACAAGTTTTAGGATTTTGTCAAAAATAATATGTCATGAAATAAAACTGACAAGTAATGTAATACTTATTGAATATTCTACATTATTTGTATTATACTATATTATACTGGGTCAAATAAGCAAATTCATGACATTCATCGTGCAAACTCCCAAAGGTCAAAGGTTAGAAATACTTGCTTGAAACTCAAGAGTTGCTTTTAAATCATGCTGGAGAACACGATCATCAGGTTTTACACAAACTTCATGCAGCTTGAGTGATTCTGTCATTAAACAAAAAAAGAGACATAACAAATGTGGAAAATCAATTTGTGAGTCATTAAATATAAATGATATATCAAATTATGAGCGTATTAATAAATAAATAAATAGTCATAAGTTGAAACTAAAAAAAAAAAAAATGACTGAACAATGCAAAAGAAAAGCAGTTTCATAGTGATCTCACACTTTTGGATTCAACTGCAATGGCAAAAACAAAACAGAAACATAATATATTAGAACAATATTCAGTATTTTTCTGAATCTACCTAAACTTTTAGTCCTGCTTCTGTCATTGTTGTAAAATCCACTGTGTATCTGTTTCTACACTCTCTCTTTACTTCTTGTCAGTTACATGATTTATTGCATCATTTTTTTCAAAAGTGACACAATGAAAAAACCTTTATTTCTGCCCAAAATGTGTGCGTATGTCACAATGAATGTTTGTTAGCATTTATATTCCTGTCAGGTGTGTGTGAGAGAGGCTGAGAGGTCAGCGGTGACTAATTCTCTTGCCACTCCCTGATTACGTATGTAATGGAGCACTTATTGGCATGACTCCCTCATCACAGAAAACAAGCCTCCTGAAGAGAAAAATCTATACACATTCCCTCAGAAGGGCCCAATACTGAGCCGATAGGGACCAGATCTTGCAAGAAAAAAAAAAGAAGCACAACCAGCCAGAAGAGTGAGTCTAATGTGCAATTTAAAATCAATATCTAAAAAAAAAAATTCAGCCCGATGTGATGATATTATCTAAATATCAATAGGAACTCTCGTTTGCTTGTACTTATATGCGTGTGTGTGTGCCTACGCGCTCAGGTAAACCTAGATTGTGCGGGCTGTGGGGCAACTCTTGGTGCTTTGACCAGCCAGGATTTGGTCTCAGTCTCTGGACTCAAATAACTCTCCCCTGCTTCTATTTCAATTTTAATACAGCACCAGTCTGTGCAGTACTAGCTTTAATAAAGTAGCGCTGTGTCTGTCAAGCCAGGTGTAGCTCCAATCCCCTCATATTCTACATAAATCCTTCAGAAAGGTGTTGGGGGATAGAGGGAGCGAGGAAGGCCGTGCCTTTTTTTGAGCTGCCGTTGGAATTCGCCTTTTTTCTCCATCCATTCCTTCGTTTTTGCCTTTTTGCTTAAATTCATATAGATTTTTAGTCATTCTTTACATAAATGTAAATATTTAAGGATGTTGTTTTAATATTTTTTCCTGCCAGTAGGTTGATTGCAGTTTAGTCAAAGTTATGTAATAACAATAATAATAATAATGTTAATAATTATTATTATTATTTGTAGTAGTAGTATATTACTACTAATACTAATACTACTACATAACTTTGACTAAACTGCAATGCACCTAAAATAATAATAATAATAATAATAATAATAATAATAATAATAATAATAATAATAATAATAATAATAATTATTATTATTATTATTATTATTATTATTACTATTACTACTACTACTACTACAAATACTACTACTACATTACTTTGACTAAACTACTGGCTGATGATAATAATAATAATAATAATTATTATTATTATTGTTATTATTATTATTATTACTACTACTACTCCTACTGCTCCTACAAATAATAATAATAATAATAATAATAATAATAACAATAACAATAACAATAACAATAACAACAACAACAACAACAACAATAATAATAATAATAATAATAATAATAATAATAATAATAATAATAACAATAATAATAATAATAATAATTATTATTATTATTATTATTATTATTATTATTATTATTATTACTACTACTACTACTACTACTACTACAGATACTACTACTACATTACTTTGACTAAACTACTGGCTGATGAAAATGATGATGATAATAATAATAACAATAGTAATAATAATAATAATAAAATAATAATAATAATAATAATAATAATAATAATAATAATCATAATAATAATAATAATAATAGTAATAATACATATATTATTATTATTATTATTACTACTACTGCTACTACTACTACTACTACAACAACATAACTGCAATGCACCTAATAATAATAATAATAATAATAATTATTATTATTATTATTATTATTATTATTATTATTATTAGCATCTGATTTGAATTTTTATTTTGCACCTGCCACTGGGTTAATTATATTAATTTTATTTTATCATTATAATAATTTTATTAGATGATGTAAAATTAAATACTGTACATATACATATATACACATTATATATACTATGTTTTCATAATTTACATTATACTTCTTTTGCCATTTCTATTATATAATGAATTATTACTGTATAGGATCATGTCAGTGTCATTACATGTTAAAGCTACATATGAGAATTTGTGTGATTAAAACAAAAATGAATGACTTGTGTATCGGATTGAAGGTCAATTCAAGTTCAATCAGTTCAGAAAATGGTGTGAAAATCCTTTCATGAATTATTTACTCAGCATAGATAAATTGTAGTCTAATTCCGTTTCGCGTACTGCTATTCACATTTCAATTTCTGTACTTAATCTTTAAGTAAAGGCAGGACTGTGTTCAACATTCACAGCTCAATGTTTGGTGTTAATTTAAATGTGAGCTTGCTTAATTTTATTTCCACCTACACCGACAATTTTACTCTTCCTAGAAGTATATCTATGAAAACTGTCACGAGAATTAAATAAATTATTTCAGTTCACCTTGAGATGCTCTAGAGACTATATGCATGCTATATATATATATTTATATATATATATAGCAGTCCTCTCACACTTTTCAAACACTATTACTCAGTTACACGGAGGAGTAAGGTTGGATTGAGTTGAAAATAAATTTTCCTCTCATCTAAGTAAGCATATATCTTGCAGCTAATAATGAGTCTATACATCAAACGTGCTCATTCTAGTCCGGGGCCAATAGTTATGGAACATATTATCATAAGACATTTGTTCGTAGCGTGACAATGCTTGGCCCCAGGCCACCTACATGTTTTATTTAATAACGCGGGAATTTTGCAATGTTTGCCTTTCATTACACTGAAAGTTGAAAACAGAGACCAAAAGCCACTTGCTTTAAAGCACGAACTTTGCCGCCCAATGACTGTCAAAAGAGATATGAGCATCTGGATTGTAGAAAAGGATTTTGCAGGATGTCCATCTAATGCGACAGTGTTTAGTTTTCCAACTTTTCTCCCCAGTGACTTCTTTTTTGTTGGGGGGCTGACTGGACGACCACCCGTTGGAGCGGGCCTGCTCTATACGGCTGGAGGCGGAGGGTTAAAGTGGCACAGCAGATTAAGCCCTCCGCCGCAGGGAGACTTACAGAGGGACCGGGATGAGAGCCCCCTCCGCCTGGGAGCCATGAGAAATCCTCAGGAAAGAGCAAAGCATATGTGTGTGAGGAGAGTAAACTTGTTTTTTGTACACCGCTGACCAATATCAAAGGTTTACCATGCTTGTGATGTTATAAGCAATGACTGACAATATTTACAGTCATCATAAATGTTAATCTTTTATTAATTTGGCAAAAGTGCAAAAAAAAATCATGACAAAGCACATATGCGGGATTAAAAGATCTGAGTTAAAGTTGATGCTGGTGCATTTAATGCTAGCTCAGTGTATTTGGTGTTTATGTTACAGTGTAAATAATAACTACTAACATAAATAATAATATTACGTGTGTCTTTATTTTTTAAAAAAAAAAGGTTTTATTTAAATTTTTTATTTAATCTTATTGGCGAATTTGATTGCAGTCTTCACGTTACGGTGAAAATAATAACTACTAAAATAAATAATAATGTTACCTGTGTTTTTATTAAAACACATATTTTTTATTTAATTTTTATTTAATCTTATTGGTGATGTCACAGTGTAAATATTAATTAACAAAAATAACAATAATAATATTACTTGTGTTTTTATTTTAAAAAACATTTTTATTTACAATTTTTATTTAATCTTTTTATTATTATTATTATTATTATTATTATTATTATTATTATTATTATTATTTAGTGATATTTACAGTGTTAGGGAGCAGATATTTCACTCTAAAAAATGCTGGGTTAAAAACAGCCCAGTGGTTAGGTTAAAAGTTTAACCTAACCTAACCTGACCTTCTAGGTAGTTTAATTTAACTTGGTTATTGCTTAAAAATAAATAAATAAATAATAATATTACCAGTTTAATTTAACTCGACTATTAATTAAACATTTCTATATTTCTTGCTTAAAATTAACCCAGAATAGGTTGTAAATTAACATTTATTAATATGTTCAATAAATTAACATTTATCAGTAAGTTAAATGAATAATAATTAAATAATAAACATTTGTTAAATTGCTTATTAATAAATGTTCACTTTTTGATTATTGCTGATGCCTCTAGAAATGTTACATTTGTGCTTAATTAAATAAATATGTTTTAATATGTTTAAATTTTTTATTTAATCTCATTGGTGATTTGATTACAGTGTTCACGTTATGTTGTAAATAACAACTACTAACAAAAATAATAATGTTACGTCTGTGTTTTTATTAAAAATATGTTTTTATTATTTTTTTTATTTAATCTTATTGGTGATTTGATTAGTGTGTTATTGTCACGATGTAAATATTAACTAATAAAATAAATAATAATACTTGTGTTTTTATTTTAAAAACATGTTTACTTACAATTTTTATTTAATCTTTTTTTTATTATTTAGTGATATTTACAGTGTTTGGGAGTAGATGATGAGTTAAAAACAACTCAGTGGGCAATTTAATTTAACTTGACTATTAATTAAACATTACTATAATTCTTGCTTAAAATCAGCCTAGAATAGGTTGTAAATTAACATTTATAAATTTGTTCAATAAATGAACATTTATCAGTAAGTTGAATACATAATAATATATATATATATTTTTTAATTGCTTATTAATAAATGTTCTCTTTTTGATTCTTGCTGTTGCCTCTACTAATTATGTGTCTGATTTTTAATTTACAAACTATTTTGGGTTCATTTTAAGCCAGTGATAGTAATTTATAAAATAACTACCCAGAAGGTTGGGTTAAACATTTAACCCAAGCGTTGGGTAAAAACAACCCAGCGCTGGGTTGTTAGAGTGTACATAATCTGATTATGTTGTTTAAAATTAAACAATTATTTGCATAATTAAGGCATTTAAACATAACATTACTATAAAATTTTATTAAGTCATAAAGTGTATATTTATAAAATAAACTTTACATTTGCTTTATAAAAACCTAACTCTTGATATTTTTCCAACTTGTTAATCCCAACAGCAAAACCTACATTGTAGAATATTACTTTTAAAAAGTAACATTATATTTTTGGATTGCTTTAAATAAAAGTTACTGAATGGGTTACATTATTGCTAGTTTTAAATACTTTAATTGCCACTGTACAGACATCGTGTACTTGTAGCTCGAATCGGTTAGCTGACAGACATTAACTAAACAGAAAAGCAATGTGTGTTACATATTTGAACAAACTGGTGTAAATATCTTAAATAAAAAGGTAAATAAATAAATAGCACATGCATAAATAAGTTAACATGCGGCCCCCTCAACACTGACAAAAACAATCAACTTTTATGAAAAAAAAAACAAAACAAAACATTAAGTGTAATGTTGTTTTTGTATACTAGTTGCACTTTAGTACTAATTTCACTGTAATACAAATGCTGCAATGTAACGTAATGTGACCCATTCGGTACAAGCCGTCCAAGTTACATAACAAGCAATAAATTTAATTTAAATTTAACTTGAGTAGCACTAAATGCAACACCTAGGACGCATTACACTCATGTTCTCTGGATGGCAAAACACAGAACGTTAATTGGTTATGTAGCGCACACTGCATTGCACGTGACACGAATTGCCATGCAAAACGCAAGGTACCTTGAGATTTTAAAGAGTCATACTCTGATGTATAAGATACTGAAATAAAACAGATTATCTGGATTAAATGATAGAGCTGTCAGCCTAGAGTTCCTCCTCTATATCCGTATTTGCGTATCTTAACAGCTTATAAGTGTGTGTGTAGGATGTGGAACAACATGAAAAAGAGGGATAAACAGAGTTGAGATACATAGGGGAGTTGAGATCTGCGTGGAGAGCGGTGCGCCTGGTTGAAAGGTGAAAGTCAGGGTTCCTGTGAGTGTTAAGGTTAAGTTTAGGGTCGGGGGTCAAATGAACGCAGAGGTTGTGGTAAGGTTAGGGTCAGTTTGGGGTCAGGACGTCCACTTCCCTCAGGGCAGAGCAAATGGTCAAGCAAAGATCTATTCCTACCAATTAGCTCTATACTATAAAAAGACCATTTTCAATTGCATTTATATATAACACAGATGTTAGAAAATGTCACTATTTAAATACTGTTTAAAATCTGTAAGATGTTTAAATTTAGTAGCTCAAAAATACAGTAAAATATTATATTGCTAATATATTACATTATTACTATAATACAGTACTACTATTAACCCTTTAACTGTCACTCCCATTTTTGAACACAGACATAAAAATGCACAATCCAGACTTACATTTTTATAATTCTTGAACAAAAACATTTTGTAATATGATTTTGATGTACATTTTTTTGTGGTAATGCAATGTCTGATTTTAAAATGCCTTTCAAAGGATAAATTTTGAGATTTTAAGTTTTGAATTGATATATGATTTCTTATGATTTCTAAAGTGTGAAATGGAAAAAGGCAACGAAGAAAGTCTTTCGTGACAAAGGTCAGAACTCATGTTATGATGTAGATTTTTTAAGTTGCACTCTTGACATATATTAATCTATACTTTTCCTACATAATTTCTAACACAAAAATATGGTAAAATATCTATTTAGGAGTCTTAGACCTTTCCAACAATGTATAGTTTTTCATGATTAGATTAGGATTTATTTGTAATATGGTGAAGTAAACTTAGGTGTCCCACAGGGTGGACGGTGACAGTTAAAGGGTTAATATATATAATTTTTCATATATTTTAAAATGTAATTTATTCCTGTGATTTTTAGCAGCTCATGCTAATCATTCTAATATGCTGATTTGGTAAATGTACTGTACATTCATTATGTGGAAATGAATTGTACTGTTTTTGCTGTATATCTTTGCTATCTGTCTGTGTTGACTCATGGGTGACAGTTGTCGTGTCAGGTTTGTCGAGGGTCAGTGGGAGGACCGGGTCGTCTGAGACAGTGATGATATCTCAGCTTAGCTATGAGTTACAGGCCTTCTGATCTGATTTATTTCGAACGTCAACAAAAATATTATTTATGCTATGATGGTATCTCATTGCAGTTGCTGGTGATGTCATCCCAGCCTGTCACCACCAGACCTGGGAGGTAGCAGCGCTCTCTTTCTCAGAGCGTTGCATTCTGGGAAATTTTACACCACCACCGCCGCAGCTTAATGGTCGTGTCTCCCACTGCGAGCCGCGCTGAGGAAAACACAGACAATATGTCATGTCAAAAAAGCTTACCACTGTCTCCCACCACACAGACAGCAAAGACTCCCGTGACATATTATCATGTACTGAAGGCAAATATTAGTGTTGCTTTAAAAACAGAGTATAACAATCCAACTGATATACTTTATGGCCGTATTATGAAAATATAGAGTGTTCGATTAATATTCAATTTCTTTGAGGAAATATAATTTGTGCTCGAGTAAGACCCTAGTATAATATCTCATTATGTGGTATGATTAGGTATTATGGTGTTCTCACGGTAGCACAAAATATTGTATTGCTTGCGTTCTGTCGTTTACCTTCACAATTAAGCTTTCCATCACATTGTGCAAACAAAATATTAAACTTAAAAAAAAAAAAAAAGGTTTATGTATTTGAATTGCATGTACAATTCCCACCCATTTGGGGATTTTAACCTAAACAAACAAATACATTTAATATGATGCATAATTGTATATAAATAGCTGTATATGAATGAAACCAACACTAATAAACTGTATGTTTTAAATACACAATAACCATGTTTATATATTTATCATCAATAAATCCAATTTGTTTCAAACTGAATATTGCTTCCCTAGTGAAACAAATATACTAAAATGTACTTAAAATACATTAATTTAATGCTACGTATACTACAAATACATTTACATATTGCGTACCTAATGCAATTGTATTTTTAGTATACTAAACTGGTATATTTATATATTTATATTTCTGCTAAATTGGAACAACTAATTTCGTGCTTAATGCACTATTTGTGTGGAAGTAGTGCTGAAGTCCAACTAAAGAAATACATAAGTATATTTGATTGTGCTAAAGTGGAACTACTGCAAGTATACTTTAGGTACACTTTAAATAATTTGTATTTAAAGATATTATTTAAAGATCATACAACCCTTCTCAATAGTGGCATTAAAACATATTTTAGGCTTAATAATAAGTAATGTGCATTGTGCACAAGTAATACTCCAATAAAGTTTCTTTTCGATTTTTATATAAGTAAGTCTCAAACGATAAGTCGAGACTTGAACTATACTTAGTATAAAATAAATGCATTTTAAATCTACTACTTTTTTACTAGGGTTGTTACACAGCTAGCCATATTTTAACCATTTTCATACTTTTTAGCTGAAAAAAAGAGTCTTCACAATGAACAGATTAACAATGATTCTATTCATTTTGAATAAACATTTAAAAAATTTGACTGAAATAAAATAAAATAGATGCAAACAGTTAATAAACTCATGATTTTGTTAGTGCAGAAATCCTACCTTTTAAGTTTTTTTCACGTACAACTGACAAACATGCATTATTAGTTATTAGTTATTATTAGTTATAAACTGGTGCAATCTGAATAAATTGAAATTTTATATGCATTTCAAATGAATAAATCTTAAATCTAGACTTTTTTTGGAGTGGTTTTCCGTAGATGTTGGTGTCCGAATGCTCTTGTTGCATGATGTGGACAATCTAAAATATTTGTGACCCTGGACCACAAAACCAGTCATAAATTAAAATTTATACATCATCTGAAAGCTGAATAAATAAGCTGAAAAAATAATAAAAAAAAGAATTGGCCAAGATGCAACTTTTTGAAAAAATGGAATGTGAGCATGCAAAAAAAAAAAAAAAAAGAAAATATTGAGAAAATCGCCTTTAAAGTTGTCCAAATAAAGTTCTTAGCAATGCATATTACTAATCAAAATTAAGTTTTAATATATATACGGTAGGAAAAGTGCAAAATATCTTAATGGAACATGAAAGAAAAATTGATCATTTTGACCCAATGTATTCTTGGCTATTGCTACAAATATACCCATGCTACTTCAGACTGGTTTTGTGGTCCAGGGTCACATTTACGAATGATCTGTAATGCAAAAACGCGAATATCTCAGAAGATTGCTCAGAACTTTCCGAACTTTTTTGCATCATCTGGAGCATTTGGAAGTTGGACAAGCTGGTGAGATTGGGTGGAGGAATTAATGATCTTTGCTCTTTTTACCCTTCCCTCGGTTTCCCGTTTCTTTTTCTCAATATGCTGATTTATTCCCCGAGGTCTGCAGTTCGTTATGAAGCTTCAAAATTCCTCTTGCGCCGTGACAAACCGGAGAATGACATAGAGCGTGCGGAGGGGAGCGAGACATGTGTTGTCGTTTAAAATGATATTGTCTGAAGTTAATGACTTACACAGGCTTATAGGTATAAATATCTGATCCTTCGTGCTAATTTCATTGGCTGAGAGGGCCCCATAAAAAGGTCATTATGCCTGGTTTGTGTTTAACTCGCATTTAATTCTGAGGAGCAAGAGGTGCGGGAAACTGTATTGATTAAATGACAGCTTAACAACCAGCTGTTTAATAAATCGGCCCACTGCATTGGACCGGAGGGCAGAGAGAAAGAAGGAGAAAAACCGAAAGAGGAAAAGGGAGGGGAAAGCAAAGACGGAAGGGAGTCGCAGATAGACGGAGAGCGAGAGATGGGGGAGAGAAGACAGAAAGCGAAAGGGGAGGGGGAAGGGAGAGCCAGGGGGTTGTCGAAGCTTCATTGCAGGCAGTCGTGATGGAAACCCTTTCCCCTCGCTGCTGACAAATTTATGTTAACAAGCAAATTAGCCACACCGTGCCGAGGCAGCGCCAGATCAATAGTGACAATAAAAAGGGAGAGAGACGGAGCGAGAGAAAAGTTGTTGCTGACCACATACCGTCTGCGAATGTAAACGGCCGCGGCCTGTCCCCAAGGTCCGTCAACAATAACCCACCGCTGAGAGACACAAAAGGTATCGACACGCTGCTCGCTTCAATTTCCCTAGGCGGCGGCTGCTGTCACATCAAAACGCCCATTAGTCACAAATTCAGCAGGCCATGGATTTTGCCCTGCTCTCTTGGGGCACGCTGTCATCTTGAAAGTTGTGCCACCGGCGAAAAAAAAGGACATCTGGTTTGAGTGTAGTGTTTGGAATACCAGAGGACCAGGAGGCTTGTTTTTGATAAAAGGGTAAAAACACAGGCACTTGAGAGCTGTCAGGGTTTGTTAAAAAGAGCAAGCTGAGGAAAGAGAAAGTCGAGGTGAAACTAACCCTGAGGGAATATCACAAGACATTAAATAGATGCTTGATTCTCTCTATAAATTCGCATTTAAACACAGTGAGTATTAAACAACATGTAAGTACTTTTATTTGTTTAAAAATAAATACTTTTTGACCTCTTTTAAAAATATGTTCCATCTACAATTAAAAAAAAGTGAGAACATTTTAATTAGTGTTTCAAAAATGGTGTGAATAATACCAATAATAATTGATGGTATTTATTGTAATTTAAGGCATTAAAATGTTATGCACACATATATACATATTAATAAACTGAGATGTTTCAAAAAGGTTTACAAATAGTGTCAGGAAGGTTAATTTGGAAATAGGTTACAGATTACAAGTTACCCTATTTAAAATGTAAAAAGTACTGTAACTATTTCAGTTACTTTATTAAAATAGTAACTGATTACAATTGATTGCTTTTCTAAATTTAAAAACAAACAAACAAAAAAAAAATCAAACATTTAAAGCAGGCAGGTAACCTTATAGTAGTGCTCAGTACTAATTACTGTCAGATTTTCAAAATCCTTCATCACTTGAATTAAGATTATAATAAATTAATTTTAAAGCACAGACACCACAAAATCAGACTTCAGCACATCTTTTTAGTTTGAGATCGTCCTGAGGTTAAATACTGATTTAAAATCATAAAAATAAATAGTTTAATAGCTAAAATAGTGTTTTTGAAATCAAATCTTTGCATATGACAAGGAACACTTGCATCTAACACTGCCTTGGAAAAAACTGTTAATTTAAAAAATAAAGCAGTAATTAAATGAACATGTTTCCTAAATTCTGTGCCCTAAATTCCTGAAACACTGGTGTCTCATATTTTAGAGCAGTTAATGCAATTTTGGAAAAAAAATTAATCAAGTCTGTATGTGTTTGAAAATATTCAGATGTAACCCCCTTTGTAATCATTAACATTTTAATAAGAAACTGTAATTTACACATTTTTCTCAGTAACTGTAACAGATTACAGTTACATTTATATTGTAATAAAATTACGTAATTCTGTTACATGTAATTAGTAACTCCTCAACACTGTTAACTACTAATAATAATTATTAAACATCAAGACATATTGTAGTGTGTGTGTATATATAAATGAGATATAAAAATTAGATAATGATACTGAGTGAATTCTCCTGACACATAGTATACGTCCATCAAATAGTTTTACTTCAAGCTTGCTAAATTTCAGCCTCAGCCCAATCAGAAGTACCAGTACTTAAATAGAAACCTATACAAAGTAGCCAGAAAGAAATGCTAATTTTAAAGAAAAACGTCAGATGGATTTAGAGGCTTTTGCATCTGAACTCTTCATATATAAAAAAATATATACTCTTCATATATAAAATTACTAAATATACATTCATAAATTAAACATATTAAAACATGCACATTGTAATTTTGTATATTCTATAGTTTAATTTGTCTTTATATATATAAATGTTATATAATTTTATTAATATTTTTATATTTTCTATTTCTATATTTTATTTTAATTATTTATATACATATAATTACTAAATATACATTCATAAATTAAACATATTAAAACATATGCACATTGTAATTTTGTATATTCTATAGTTTAATTTGTATTTATATATAAATGTTATATAATTTTATATAATTTTATTAATATTTTGTATATTTTGTAATTCTATATTTTATTTTAATTATATATATATATATATATATATATATATATATATATATTTTTTATTTTTTTTTTATTTTATTTTATTTTTAACAATTGTCTCATAAAATATATAAATGATCAACTAAACTAAAGTTTTGAGGACAAAAAAAATTACAAGGGGGGGAAATTCAAAATCACAGACTCATGCAAGTTCAGAATATGGCATATATAATTTATTTAAACTTAATTCAAAACACTAACCGTCAACTGTAACATTTTTAAAAAAGACACATGAATAAATCTATGTCTTTGTCAGGGAAAATAGCTAGTTTGCTTGCTCAATATCTAGCTTAGGTTAGACAAGTTAATGGAGTATTTGATCGTTAGCAACAGAAAATAAAGGGAAAACAAAAGAAGAGAACCGCCAAAAGAAGAGTAATGTCAGTAGCTAACAATGACACTAAAGTGGGAACACACACAGTGTTGTGTTTGTGTTCAGACATGCCCTCCAGCACACAAAAGCGTGCTTTAAAAAGCATAAAAATGTGTATTTACATAGTCAAAAATGGAATTGCACGTATATGTTTATTAGGTTCATATGACATCTATATTTATGAGAAAACAGTGTATTCACACTCCTATAGATTATGAGAATATGTAGCTCTGAGCGGTTGGCTGATTGGATGAATAAGCAGTCAGTTTGCCTATAATATCTATTTCACGGCCCGTGTGTTTACACAGTCTCTGTGGGAGCCGAGCGTGTTAGCGGCTGTCGTAGCACGAGCACATATTCTAGCACGGATCACTCAGTGCCTCTCAGCAGGGTGCCAGCGTCCCTCTGTATCCTTCAATATCTAAACAGGTGCTGTCTCTCTCTCTCTTTCTCTCTCTGTCTTCGGCCATCAATCAGTACGTTCTAAGGGTCCTGTCCCCCTTCATTACAGCTCTATTAATCGGCTGACTGTGTGAGAACAGCCCAGCGCCAGCCCGTTAATGTTTAATGGCTCATCTCACGAGATCAATGGGCCAGTTAGTGAAGACAACATTACACTTATGGCTGAACAGCCCCTAGTTATTGGACGCACTAGTTAGGAAGTGACCCATCACTCATGAAGAAGGCTGGCTGGAATAATGGAGACAGACAAACACATGTCATTCTGTTAATGAAGTGGGACGTACTAGTGTTACACATTGTCTACACACTAATTACAGTAATGACTGCATGTGCAAGAGAAAACAAAGGTCAGCTAGGGTGTAAGGGAAAAAAAAATAGGGCCATTGCGATACACAGAAATGAAAGAGATTAGAATCCTGACATGATTAACTGTGTTAATGAACACTAAAAAAAATCCACATTTTTAGGAAATAAAATTATTTTTTTGTTATTTTTTCCATGATAAAAATGTTTAATCAGGTTGTTGACTCTAACATGAAATCAAATTGTGATTTTTTTTTTTATTCAAAAGCTAGAAAAGTGTTTGCTTTATTAAAATGATCATTTGTGTGAACAAGCCTTAATTCTTACGTTATCTTCTGTATTCTTTTTAATAATTTATCATAAAAAAAAATATATATATATATTAAAACTTCCACAATTCTCTCATATATAATATAATATAATATAATATAATATAATATAATAACATACCTGATTTTAAATAAGAAAATAATAATAAATAAAAAGATTTAACATGACTGAGTCATCCTGCATAGGTTAGATCTATTTAAGGTATATAAATAAACAAATAGATAAATAAAAATCAGGTAAACGCATTTCCTTAACAACATACCTTTATGTAAATGAATAAATAGCCAAGAGAATAAACACTGTATCTTTAATTTTTAAAACATGCATATTATTGCAAGAAACAATTTCTAATAATAATGAGCAAAAACTGGTAGATATTAAGAAAATATCTGCATGTACGTAAATAAATAAACAAACAAATTAAATAATCAATTAATTAAATAATACAGGAATAAACATTGTATCTTGAATTTTTACAACATGCATATTATTACAAGCAACAGTTTCTAATAATAACAAGCAAAAACTGGTTAAAGTAATTCCTTAAGAAAATATATGCATGAAAGTAGGTAAATAAATAAATAAATAAGAGAATAAAAATTGTAAAAACTGTATCTTTAATTTTTAAAACTTTTAATTTTTTAAAAAATGTAATCTTTAATTATTAAAAAATAATGTTAAAAAGTCATAAATTATGTCATAAATAAATAAATAAACAAACATTGTAACTGCAATTTTTAAAACATGCATATTAATGCAATAAACAATTTCTAATAATAACGAGTAAAAACTGGTAAAAGTTTATTTTCTTCAGAAAATATCTGCATGAATGTAGGTAAGTACGTAAATAAATAAATAAATAGAGAATAAATAAATAAGAGAATAAACATTGCATCTTTAATTTTTAAAACATGCATATTATTGCTAACAACAATTTTGATAATAACAAGTAAAAACTGGTAAATTTATTTCCTTAAGAAAATACCTGCAAATAAGTAAGTACGTAAATAAATACATAAAGAAATAAATAAGAGAATAAACATTCTATCTTTAATTTTTAAAACATTAATTTCTAATAATAAAGAGTAAACACTGGTGTGAACTCATTTTCTTGTGCATTTTTCATTTTGAAAAGTACATTGGCATACATGTAAAGGAAAGTACACAATGGCAACATGAATACTAATAGCAAGAATAAGAAATAAGCTAAGAAGGTAAGCAGATGTACAGTTGACTGTGTGGATAGCAATCAATATGGCAGAATCTCAAGGACAGTCCAATTAGAGGGTTACTCTCTACATAAAGGAGCTTAATTTTGGCCTAGGATGCCAGCGCAGTGCATCAGGGTGAATATGTATGCTGTTCAATGGGCACATCTTTGAAACCTGAGCTTTTTTTGGACATGCCTGCATATCAAAGGCTGAAGAAATAAAGCTGGTGCGGTGCAGCAGAGACTTGACTTATTAATCAGCCACTGAATCATCTGGGGGCCAAACAAGGAATTTAAATGAGTCGGTGAGCAACGGGATAAAAAGAGGGTGAAAAGTCACAATCAATTTCAGGCTAGTCACTTGCACAACTAAAGAGTGTAAATTCATGTATGTCTGTTTTCCCTCACCGTCTCTTTTACTGACTTTCACTCTCCCCCCTTATCCTCGCCCTCTCCGAGGAAAACAGAGATGAGAAGACAACTCTTGAACAAGTGACCATCAGGGAGAAGCTGTGCAGGCAATCAATGGGCCATCAGTCATTGAGAATGCTTGTTGTGCTCTTGTAGAATGGCCTTTATTAGTTTCTGATACAGATCCCACTAGCACTTAATGATACCACAGCAGAAAAGCTATTGACACTCCTCATGTGATCTTTTTCTGATTATTGGAATTGGGTTTCAATCTATTAAGATCATAATGGCAAAACACAATACATATAAAAAAAAAAAAACATATATTCTTAAAAACTAAAATAGTACTGCACTGTAGGTTTAAAATATTCCTTGCATTGCATTATTATTTTTTTTAATTTGCATTACCTTTTCATCTAATGCAAAATAGATAGATAGATATTATATACTATAGATATTATAGACACTATTTCCTGTCCTGTAGGTGATATCAACAGCTTCCACACTCCTTCCCTCCATCTAATCTGAGAAGACAAGCATCTATAATCTAGGTAATCACAAAAGTTAAAATACTCTATGTCTGCCCTCTCTCACACACACATTAAAAAAGCAACAAAAAAGGAAAAAGTAGCCATACACGAGATATCCTGCAATTGATGAGCTGCGTTTGTGGAATACCCTATTAGGAATGAGGCAGGCCGGCCAGGCAAGAGAGGGCTTTACTTTAAATTGAGTAGTGCCAACGCACATTTATTGGCTCTAATGTGCTACAGCTTGGTCCTGAGCTCGCCTGCTTCGAGGCCGGGAATGGGCCGGCACTGCCACAACCAGAGAACATAATAAGCTTTTTAAGGGGGCCGCTTGTGCAGTCTGATGTCAAAATAAAGACCTCCCTTCAGCTAGTGCTCCACGACCCACAGCATACCAGCCAAATCTTTTCTTATTACACTGTTAATATGATTTTTCTTACCCTTTGCACTTTGATCTTTGCGAGAAAAAAAAAGCAAGATTCCAGTCAGCAGTGTGGCCAATGAACGGCACCATAATTTTGTTATTTTTTTATAAAATATGAAATTTCTTATATATATTTTTTTTTCCAGAATAGCATAGAGCCAGCTGTTCATTCCATGATGTTTTCAAATAACAAGCATTTAAAAATCAAACATTGTAAAAACCACCACAAGGACTTCAGAGAGCCAGTGTGGCCCTGTAATCCCACTGGGGCACCATGCTGACAGTTGGGGGACCCGGTCTGTGTCCTCTCACCCTACCTATCTATCGATCAGCTCATTGATTAACAGATTGGAAATATTAACTGGAGGATGATCCGTCTCAGGTGGGCTGTGTCATTCTCATTAAGCCACAGAGTGAAGACAAGGCTGGGCAGAATAGACCATTCTCTCATTAGCATCCTAATGACAAGGGCATCAGATAATGCTCAATCATTATCTCGTCAGCAATTACACATTCTGACTTATGCCAGCATGCATAAATTGTGTGTTAAATAAATCAAAATTAAAACACTGACTTCTTAGAACTAAATACATATATATATATATATATAACAGCTGTGATGACAGCTCAAATATTAAGTTTACAATAAATAATTGTTCTGAATATATTGATGGGTGCATATTATGAAGGAAGATGAGTCTATACTAGATGCGATGAAGTGACTGCTGCAAACAATTTGAACTTTGTGTCAGTATATCATAAATAGAATGAGGCATCAGTTTACTGACAGGAATCTGTCGTGTCGTCCCGCACCGCATTGCTTTCAGTGTAGACAGCATCACTAATTATAATGGGTTCTATAGTGTTTTGTCACGTCGAGCCACTCGCATCCAGCGTAGGTCCACCAAAGCATTTTTTCCCGAGGCTAGCATATTTTTGCAGTTGTTTTCAATGAGAGCGTCACATTTTTTAAAACGCTGCAAGTGTGACAAGACAGTAATGGTGTGTGCACATCAAAAGCGAATGAAACTATTTGTGCGAGTAGATTACATACATAGTCAATGCAAAGACATGAACAAATGCGAATTCACGCCAGGCAACGCGAATGACACAAATTGCGCAACTCAAATGACACGAACGCACAATATTGCGACTTACGTGCAAGTTAAAAAAGTTTCAAATCTAGCGAAAAATTTGCATCGTGCAAGCCAATTAGTGAAGAACTTATTGACACGTCCAGTTGTATCAGAAAATGGAGGAAAGCATTATGCAATGATTTTATTTGACACGAAAAACATCCCACGAGTAATCTAAAGTGATAACGCAACCAGTATATTCGCTTTGCGTTTGGGGTGCAGGATCTTCAACTTTGTGCAAAACACAGCCACTTTTTAGTCAGCCGTTCAATCACAAACAAATTTCTGACTTATTTGCGTGAGTAAATTCCATACAAAGTCAATGCAAAGACACGAATTTGCACCAGGTGACTTGAATGACGTGAATTTGGGCGACGCCGTGAACGGAGATATTGCATCTTCTGCGAAAGTTTAAAAATTTTAACTCAAGCAGAAAATTTAAGTGACACGTTGTCGCACAAGCCAATCAGCGAAGAACTTATTGACGCCCAGTTTGACACATCCGGTTGTATTAGGAAATAGAGGAAAGCATCACCCAATAACTTTATTTGTGTGAGTGACACAAAAAACCATCCCACGAGTAATCTGGAGTGGGAAAGTCGAATGACGCAATGTCACACAAAGAACTTATTGAAACTTCCAGTTTGACACATCCGGTTGTATTAGGAAATAGAGGAAAGCATCACGCAATGATTTTATTTGTGTGAGTGACACAAAAAACATCCCACGAGTAATCTGGAGCGGGAAAGTCGAATGACACACAAAAAACTTATTGAAACTTCCAGTTTGACACATCCGGTTGTATCAGAAAATGTTGAAACATTACGCAATGATTTTATTCACTTGAGTGACACGATGAGTATTTTGGCTTTGTGTTTGGTGTGCACACAGCATAAGCGCTTTTTAGGCAGCCATCCAATCACAGTGGAGAATGGGTGGGACAAATTTCTGACTTATTTGCGCAAGTAGATTCCATACAAAGTCTATGCAAATAGGCGGATGACGCGAATTGGGCATCGCGTTTGCCACGAACGTGCTATATCGCATCTTGAAGTTGAAAAATTTCAGCTTAAGCAGAAAATTCCCATGACGCGTTTTTGCGCAAGCCAATCAGTAAAGAGCTTATTGACACGTCCATTTTGACACATTAGGTTCGATCAGAAAATAGAGGAAAACACTACGCAATCATTTTATTTATGCGTGACAATGCAAAGAAAATAGTTGCTTCCCGTTTGGTGTGCACACAGCATAAGTGTTTTTTTTTCTCAGCGTTGAGAGTTGGAGATTGTTCAACTTTGCATAAAAAGCAGAACTCACTGTCACTTTTAGTCAGCTGTCCAATCACAGTGCAGAATGGCCGGGACAAATTTCTGACTTATTTGCCCGAGTAGATTTCATATACAGTCAATGTGAAGACATGAATTCTAGAATTCTAGTCACGAATTAGGTGACGCGTTTGCCACAAACGTGCGATATTGCATCTTCCCCGCAAGTTAGAAACTTTCAACTAGAGAGGGAAAGACGAATGACGAATTGTCACGCAAGCCAATCAGCAAGAATTTATTGACACTTCCAGTTTGACACGTCTGGTTGTGTCAGAAAATGGAGAAAAGCATTACACGATGATTTTATTTACTTGAGCGACATGGAAAACATCCCGCAAGTAATCTAAAGCGATAACGTGACGAGAATATTCGCTTTGCAATTGGTGTGGACACAACATAAGCGTTTTTTTTTTTCTCTCTCTCAGCGTCGAGAGTTGAAGAATGTTCAACTTTGGCCAAAATGCCGCACTCATCACTGTCACTTTTTAGTCAGCCGTCCAATCACAGTGGAGAATGGGCAGAACAAATTCCACACCGACCAACCACCACATTCTCTTTGTACAACGGACCACAGCAAGAAGCTTAACGATGGAACAAAATAATTGAAAACAAGGGCCAGAGCACTTTATATTGTACTTTATATTGTGCCAACATTACAGACAGTTATGCTTCTGCAGTTACACAAGTATCTCAAATGAAGAAAAAAATGCTCTCAAGGCCTCACAGCTAGACATTTTCAGCAAAGTCCCTGGCGTTTTCAACTAGCTTTGGTGAACATGCAGCCTTAGCCTGTAAACATTAACCTATATATGAAACACATACGTACAGCACTTTCATGCAAGAGTTTGGCAGAAAAACATGGTGATATTTCACATTTCAGTGTCAGTGTTACACATAAATATAATTAAATTCAACAGCGCATTTTAATATTAATACTGTAATATAACATGCGACAAAGCTCTCAGTTCCAAACCGACCCTGTCAACGGCCTTATTTTATGAGCCCGTTTTAAACAGCAATTCACATTAGCTCAATAACGCCCAGGCCAGCGCTCAGACAGCCCACATCAGATCCGCGCCACCATGCAATTATGCAGAATCCTCCTGCCTGTGATTTAAGAACTCACACAGGCAGCACAACATCCACAGGGGCAGACACAAAGAGCACCTCATTGATTGAATTTTATATTGTTGTTGTCTGAGATCTTAACATGCCTGGAATTTACAACCCTGAGAATAATAATGTCATATAAAACTGACAGGACAAAAGACATGTGACACCCTCCATTCAACTCGCTCTCGGAGGAGGCAGACTACTTCGTTTTCAATTTTCTACCCGAACTGCTGTTGTGACATTTTATGGAGAATTACGCTTGTTGATTTGTGACATATATGGGGATCAGTGGAAATATGTACGTTATGCGAAGCAAGAACGATGCTTTAAATGAATGTTTTCCAGTCAGAAAAGGAGCATTTTAGGATTTAATACAGTAAAGGAGTATAAAATTGCCACATTTAAAAATAAATTGGCCATGCGCACCCTGGCTCAGACAGTGTCCCTCGTCAGAAACAGTGCATTTAGATTGTACTGCACGAAACTTGGAGAACTTGTGAAGGTTACGGTTCTATCGAAGTTCAGGTGCACCTCCTCCTCAATCCAATAACCCCTCACCCCCCTCTTCATGTTAGTGCAGCATAATTACTCACCCCCATCCCCAAAAAATGACAGGACTCTGACCCCGGCCGAATTATTGAATTTTTATCGCCCGCCTTGGGCCATGTCGGGGCTATTCAATTTTAGCCGGAGGAGGACAACCTATTAAGGAGGATGAGTCCAAAACGTCGTCGCTCAAATTGCCACCCAGAAACCATTACAGACACATGGGTTTCGATACAGGCAGAGCGTCCACAGTTTGGCTGGACAGAGAAAACCCCTCCTGCACACACAAACACTCAGTCCCCCCACCCCGTTTTCCCCGTACCAGTGCTAGAGTAGCAGACGCAATTTACATGAGTTGAAGAGAAGGTGACAGGCGGCAATCAGGCAGTGGAATAGGGTCAGAGCCAGAGACGAGCAGACCACATTACAGTCTACCAGCGAATCACTTATGCCGGCCACGACCTCCGACCTGCACTCATATCAACCAATTGCCCTTTAGTATAATTATATGGGGTAATCTTTGGCCATTTGATTGGACAGAGATGGGCTGCAAGCCGGCGTTAATTTATTTTTCTGGTAATTTATTTTTTTTCTCTCCTGCCCTCCCTTTGCTTGTTAATAAACAGTTTAGCTAAAGCCATTTCAGTGTGTAAGTGAAATTCACAAGGAGCCCCGGAGGTCAAAGTTATCTATTTATCAATCTATCTGTCTATCTATCTGTCAAACTCTCTGGCTGTCACTCTTCCAGATGAGATGTAATTAACCCGCGAAAGCCGGCGTGTCCCTGTTTTATACTCGCATTAGAATATTACACCTTAGGCGTAGAGTTGATTAAAGCTGACATCTTGAGTTAATCCATTGGGCAGGTCTATAACAAAATGTAAGCAGACTGATGGAATGAGACATAGTGTACTGATTAATGATGAGCTTGGACCTTCATGTCTCCATAAGTAATACAAATTGCATATGACTAAAATGGTCAAACAAACACTTTCCAAACATTAAGGAACAACACGAGTGAATAAGAAACAAGGAGGGTGGCAATACATGCAGAGAGGAATTGTGGTATGAATTGCGGTCGTTCAATATGAGGATGTAGTCAAGCTCACAGCAGTCAAAAATAAGCAAAACAGAAAAGGATTCACTGTGATTATAACATAAAAATATAAAGATGGTTTATAAATATTGATATTAAAATATAACTAACAAAATAATAAAATAACAAAATATTACAAATATTTTATTATTACTATTATTATACAACACAGATAAGGATTCACCACATTTATAATATAATATAATATAATATAATATAATATAATATAATATAATATAATATAATATAATATAATATAATATAATATATGAAGATGATTTATAAAATTGCTATTGAAATATAACAAAACATAAAATATTACAAATATGTATTATTATTATTATTATACAACACAAATAAGGATTCACCACATTTATAATAATATAATATAATATAATATAATTAGTACTGTCAAGGAAAACACATACAAAAATAATATAATATAATATAATATAATATAATATAATATAATATAATATAATATAATATAATATAATATAATATAATATAATATAATAATAATTAGTACTGTCCAAAAAAACACACACAAATACAGTATATATTTTGAAAATATGTATATGTATATATTTTTATTCAGAACATTATTATATATAAACATATTTAATATATAAACATTTTTTATATATAAATATTTTTCTTAAATATATCCATGCATGTGTGTGTATTTACATATACATAATAAATATATGCAGCACACACAAACAAAAAGTTTTATTTTGGATGCGGTTAATCACGATTAATCATTTGACAGCACTAAATATAATATAATATAATATAATATAATATAATATATGAAGATGATTTATAAAAAAAAATGCTATTGAAATATCACAAAACAAAATGTTACAAATATTTATTATTAGTAGTATACAACATAAATAAGGATTCACCACATTCATAATATAATATAATATAATATAATATAATATATTAAGATGATTTATAAAAAATCCTATTGAAATATAACAAAACATAAAATATTAAAAATATTTATTTATTATTCTTATACAACATAAACATGGATTCACCACATTTATAATATAATAAAATACCAAAACAATAATTAAAAATAATATTAATCGAATATTATTCGACAGAGCTCTATAACTTTCATCACCCCATATACAGACAATGGCTATGCCATTTCTACCTGAACTGTAACTATAACCTTGGGGCTCAAAAGCACACAACCATATGTTTAACCCCAACCCTACAATAAATTTGCCCAGTGCCCCTTATGATATGCCCACCCTGACCCTAATCACAATCGTCTACTGACCGATCCTTTCCCCAGAGAATCAAGCTCATTGAAAAACCCATTCTCACCCCCCTTCACTTCCTATCTCCCTCTTCCCTCCTATTTAGTACTGTAATTTAGAGAGTTGCCACCAATATCTCTACCTCGCTCACCCATCTCATTGTCATGGAGGCTGCAATCTACCTGGCACCTGTCAGTCAAAACTCTACAAAGATATCAGTTTCAGTTATTGAATTATTACATGTTGCAATGTAAATCAACAGCCAAAGTTCAGATACAAAACTATGTTTTGGTAAAACCTACTGTACAGTGGATGGCTCAAAATCAAACCTATCCTGTCAGATCTAAATACGACGATCTGTTCATCCATCCACCCGTTGCTAAAGTGATGTTCCACTCACTTGGCTGCCCTTTAAAACATTACCACATCAATCCAGCACACTGTGCCCTAAGGTAAAGGCTCTTGAGCTGTGAAATCGCATGCATAAATATACCAATGAGTGTGTGCGTGTTTATACCTCGGTGGCTGTACTTTTTTACAGGTCTCTTAGATATGCATAAATGTGCGAATGTGCATGCATGTGATGATCTTTTGCACCTGCTTGTCGATAACACCACTTACCACATATTGAAATGAGCCGTTTACATGTCTGTGCGTGTGTGTATATATATATGTGCATTTCTTTAAGTGTGTGTGGAGGGTTCCCCGCGCCTATCGACTGGCCAGGATTAAGCCGGCCGGTGGAGGCAGTCTCCCAGCGGGCCAGTGGCTGACCCTCCCAGGGCTAAAGTTCAACCCAGGGCGAGGGCTCACGGGGCCAGATTAGGGGCCCAGCTAGTCCCTGCGGACGGATGAAAGAGTGAAATTACATCTCGCCCAATATGCTCCCTCCACACACTTACAAACACACACATTAATTAGAACTATTGCAATAACGCATGACAGGTGAATAAATAAACAATTCCGATGCCAGCGAACGGCTCGCTGAATGTCCAATTTTATCATTGTTATTGACCACAGCTGTGTTATTATTTTAAATGAAATACCAAACTCTAGTGTAATGAACACCACACCTGCGGATCTAAGATACTTTGATTTCTCTGCCTTTGAAGCCGTAATGCGGGAGCCGCCGACCCTGAACTAAGGCTTTTAATTGCAGTGCTGGAATACGGGTTTATGCTTCGACACAATCTCACCAATTAACGTTTCCGTAAATAAAACCGTGAAGTTATAATTAAGGTTTACAGACTCTAAATTAGCCCTTTGTCTAACTGTTTCTTTGAAGTCGCAGAAGGAAAAAAAACAAGGATGTTTGACTTCTTATCATGGGTTATTATAGTATGAGAGAATAGGAGATTAGGGCAAATGAATAGAATCTTTTCAGAAGGAAAAATTAATGAATAAATAAGATTTTTGGGGGGGGAATATTGCATAAATTCTCCAATATCCCAAAAAAAAAAAAAAACATAGCATGACTTGCAAATGAGGAAAATAATTCAATGTAATGAATGGTCCATGCAAATGAACAATAAGGACCCTAAGAGACGTGAAGTGGCCATCTCATCTCCAAGTGACATCCTGACTCTCTCTTTCTCTCTCTCTCTCTCTCTGAGCAGAAAGGAGAAATAATTGGATTTTTTCCCACAAATAATGCTTCACCCTTGAGTTTAATTAACTAGCCCGGTGCAGGCCATTCTCTGGCCGTTTGAGAAAGAAAAAAGAGAAACCTCCACTGTTTGTAATGGCAGAATCATTACACACGCACGGGATGGACTCGCTCCTCATTGCTGTTAGCGCAGCACAGCGAGACAACGTGGCGTGTTATTTTCACAGGCCTATTTTGTATTGATGAAGTCAGGGATGGCCTTTCTGGAGGGGATTACGCCATAATGAGATATAGTTCAAACTGTCAGTCACCAAGTAGAAGACTGTAAGCATCTAAACCTTACCAGCACGTTGCAGGCTCAGCGCAAACAACAACATGCAGATAAACTGAATAAAAATGAATTACGTGTAAGCGTGGCGTAGCACATGTGATGCAGTAAATCAACAATTTTAAACCAACTAACAGTTTTTCAACTGAGGTCTGAATGACAGAGGTCAATACAGTAACAAATACGCACTTTAAAAGCAGCAAACAATGGCTTTTGTAGCTCATCCATCACCGTGGCAAGCTTCAAAGGCTTTTGGCTTGCACATTAACAAGGTAAAAAACCTGTGTGACCACCAGCGCCTCACATCCCGCCGGTCACTCAAGCTGGATTTAAGGCTCTGCTTTTATTACAGTGCGTGGTATTTTATGACTATATGCCACAAAAACCAAACGCTGTGATGTTAGAAATAAAAAATCCCTGCAACAATGGCTTGCGACCACATTATAACTCTTCCCAGGGTCCAAAGGGCCACTCTGGATGAAGGGTTGCCATTTTTGCTGTCACTGTCCTTCTCTTGGGTGCTCTCTTTCTCTTATTCCACACACACACATGCACACACACATACAGAGGCAGGCTTCTAAAGCTGGGTGTTTGTTGTTCCATTCCCCTCAATGTCTCCCTCAGGAGAAGCCCCTCATTTTAATATAAATAGAACGCTTCATCATGCAGTGGCACAAACTTCCCCACGATGCATTGCTCTGACAGCATTACCCATGCTGCATTAGACCGGCAGAAGGGAGAGTGGACATGCCAACGCTTTTAGCCTTGCCAGAGCAAACAAGAATTTTCTAGATTTTGGGATGATCTGACATGTTTGGTCTTGTGAGTCTGGGAGTGTAAGGCCGCTGTGGAGCTCAGCTGCAGTGCTGAATTTCAATTGGCCGTAAAATGGATAAAGAACTCATAAACTGACCATTTATCATCGTTTTAAATGCTGACTTTATTTTAGTTTTTCATTTTGAATTTGTGTTTAAAAGAATTGATAACCACAGGATTTTACAAATTATTTTACTAATCATATTAGTAATATAACTATAAGACTTGGTTGTTTTGACCCAGTGGTTGGGTTAAATGTTAAACCCAACCCTCTGGGTAGTTTTATTTAACTCAACCATTGTTTAAAAATTACTATATGGCTGGCTTAAAATGAACCCAAAATAGGATGCAAATTACAATTAAAAAATGACACATAATTACTAGATGCATCAGCAATAATCAAAAGGTGAACATTTATTAATAAGCAATTTAACAAATGTTTATCATTTAATTATAATTTATACAATTTATTAACAAGTGTTCATTTAATGAACATATTAATAAATGTTGATTTCCAATCAATTTTGGGTTCATTTTAGGCAAGAAATACAGTCATTTTTTAGCAATAGTTGAGTTTAATAAAACTACCCAGAAGGTTGGGTTAAACATTTAACCCAGCGCTGGTCTGTTTTTAACACACACTCTAAAAAATGTTGGGTTAAAAACAACCCAGCGTTTGGGCTAAACGTTTAACCTAGCCTTCTGGGTAGTTTTATTTAAAATGAATCCAAAATTGGATGGAAATTAAAAAGACACATAATTACTAGAGGCATCATAAATAATCAAAAGGTGAACATTTATTAATTAGCATTTTAAAAATGTATTATTTAATTATAATTCATTTAACTTATTAATAAATGCTCATTTATTGATTTATTAATATTATTAATAAATGTTAATTTTCAACCTTTCCTTTTGGGATCATTTTAAGCAATAAATATAGAAATTTGTAAGTTAATAGTTGAATTAAAACTACCCAGAAGGCTGGGTTAACATTTAACCCAAATGCTGGGTCAAAACAACCCAATTGCTTGGTTTGTCCATATTTCACCCAGCGCTGGGTTGTTTTTAACCTAGCATTTTTTTTTTAGAGTGTAGTCTTTAAAAGACAAAAATATTAGATATAAAATGTAACTATAGCAATGTAACTGAAAAAAAAGTTAATGAACATTTTCAACATAATTAAAAATTGAAAATGTAACTATAAATAGTAACTATATTCCTTAAAAAAATGCAAAAATGTGTTATAGTGAGGAACTTACTATAGAAGCAAAAAAAAAAAATCTTAATGCACTAAACTTTTCTAATAAACTTACTGTGATATCAATTTACAGCTTTATTGCTGTGATGACAAAATAGCTAAAAAAAGATCACAAGAACTCAAGAGCTCAAAAAGGACCGCAAAATTAGTCAAAAGGGTAATTTTTTTACATTTAGATTTATATCTGAAAGCTGAATAAATAAGCTTTCCATTGATGCATAGTTTGTTAGGTTAGGACCATATTTGGCCGAGATACAACTATTTGAAAATCTGGAATCTGAAGGTGCAAAAAAAAATCTAAATAATGAGAAAATAACACTTTAAATTTGTCCAAATTAAGTTTTTAGCAATGCATATTACTAATCAGAAATTAAGTTTTAATATATTTATGGTAGGAAATTTACAAAAACATCTTCATGGAACATGATCTTTACTTAATATCCTTATGATTTTTGGCATAAAAGAAAAATTGATCATTTTGACCCATACAATGTATTGTTGGCTATTGCTACAAATATACTCGTGCGACATACGAATGGTTTTGTGGTCCAAGGTCACAAATAGTATACAAAATGCTACAGAAGAATTCATGTGTGCAAGTGCTTTTTATATGTATAAGAAAAACTGTCTTCATTCACTTTCACTGAGGGACAAAATTAATATTATTTTTGTGGCAATCAACACTATGCCACAAATGCTGTCAATTGAGCTTAAGTTAAACCTGAAATACTCCTTTAAAGCTCAATGTATTCAGATGTGCCCAGCTGTGGCAGAAACATAAAGGGGATCACTTTTGCTCAACTTTTCATCGTGCTTCTCTTTCCTTTACCTTTTTTTCCACACTCTCCCTGTCTTGCACAAGCGAGCTCCTTTGTGGGAGTACAAAGCTCTCACACTAGGGAGAAATGAGGAGTGAAGGAGACAGACAGCAAAGAGATGCTGATAGGGCCAGCATCGCTCTCTGCCCTCGGGCGCTAGACCCCGATACCCCACAGCGTCCTGAGACCGCTGATTTGTGGCTTCATACTGAGCTCTGGCTTCATTAATTGTGCTTCAACTAATTGTGCTTTATTTGGAAGGTGGATCCACGGTGGCTAACAAGAAAGCACTAGAGGTCTTCATTTAGCGATCAAGCCGCCGTCCCCTGAGACTAACTCACATCCAGCTGTCCTTCACCATGTCTCCTTCTCCTTCTGCCAATCAACACATCAAACGCCAGTCAATTCATCTCCCTCTCCTGCTTAGAAATAAGAGGGAATTAGAGGGACAGAGAGACGGATGGAGAAAGCAAGAGAGGGAGAAGCGAAACACAGCAGTGAATACTGAGCGTAAGATTTAGCTGGCCTGGCAAGCACTCTGGATTTAGCAGGATATTTATTCTTTTATATCCAGACAAAAGAGATTGCACATGCCCTCTCCGGCTAGCGCCCCTCCTTCAGTCACTGCTCTGAGCCTCGGCAAGGGAACCGGAGTGAATATAATGAGACTCCATCAAGGCTATCAGGTGTAAGATCACATCACATCAAAGCTGGATCAAACGTTGCCTAGCAAGATATATTTGGACATATGTTAAGAGAATTATCAAATTCCCCTGCTCAAAGAGAAAATTTGTAAACCTATAAACAACAAGTAACTTCATTTGCTAACAGGTCTGACATTTTGTTATCAGTTCTAACAAAAAAAAAAAAAAAAAAAAAAAAAAAAAACAAACAAACACACACACACAGCTATTGTATAGATTGAGTATGAATGTCCCATACAATAATGAAAAAAAAATGCAGTGTATCTATGCTTATTAATTATTTATTAGATACAACTTTTGCAAAATTAAGTAAAAGTTTTCAAATAAATCATATACAAAATCTATAACATTTTTTATTATTAATTCTAAAATATATAATTAATTAAAAGAGCCTTGATGCCTATAAATAGTATTAAATGACAATTTGGAATTGCAACAGCAATTTTTTTAAAAAGTTTATTATTTAATTATAATTTATTTAACTTATTAATAAATGCTAATTTATTGAATTATTAATAGTATTAATAAATGTTCATTTTCAACCTATTTTGGGTTCTTTTAAAGCAATAAATATAGTAATTTGTAAGCTAATAGTTGAGTTAAAACTACCCAGAAGGCTGGGTTAAATATTTAACCCAAATGCTGGGTCAAAACAACCCAACTGCTTGGTTTTTCCATATTTCATCAAGCACTGGGTTGTTTTTAACCCAGAATTTTTTTTAGGGTGTAGTCTTTAAAAAGCAAAAATTAGATATAAAATGTAACTATAGCAATGTAATTGAAAAAAGTTTTCAACATTTTCATAATTAAAAATTGAAAATGTAACTATAAATAGTAATAAAAATTTTATTATTAACTCTAAAATATATAATTAATTAAAAGAGCCTTGATGCCTATAAATAATATTAAATGACAATTTGGAACTGCAATAATTAACATTTAGATTAATCAACAGCTTCCATAAGAAATGCACGTCATGAAAAGTAAAGTATGTGCTGCATAAAACTATTGAAAACATCACAACAAGACAAAAACACGAAATATCTTAAAATGACATATGTAGACCTAAAGACTTGGTACATAATTGATCAGTTTAAGCAAAGGAACAAATTCATCCTGACATCACACAACACAACAAAATCAAGATTTACATTTTTGATCAAGTTATAACTGATATAGTAATACTGTGATTATATTTGTTCTTTTCAGAGAGAAGTCAGACACCCCTAAAGACACGCATTATGATACAGCATTTACACTATACTTATGGTTCATAAACAGATGATGTATACAATTATTTATTAAATCATATTATATATGTATAATGCTTCATACAGTTCAATCTAAATCTCATATTAACATCTAACAAAAATAATTTTACTCAAACTGTTCCAAGATTTCATATTCCAAGATTGTCCTCTGTAGCTTTCTTCCATGCTCTCAGAGCAACTAGCCATAACCACATTTCATTCATTCACACAGCAGGCTGAGGATGCATTTAAACACCATTCTAATAACCTCTCCCAAATGACATAATGAAGATGCACGCTAACAACGTATCGGGTCACATTCACCCAGATCAATACAGCAGTACAAAACGCTCAATAAACATATGCGTGGATTGATTTCATCATGTTATTTCCATATAAAGCAACCTGGTAAATATGCAGATAATTGCTGGTGAACCACTGTTGGTACCAGCCAAATTACAAGGGAGTAGGATACACATGGACATGTGTGCTAAAAATGGATATCTAAAAGCACTAATGCACCCTTTTCACATTCCCGTGGTTCTCAGAAGCGGAAGTCGTGATAGTTGGGTAAACTACAACAAATATTTCCAAGCATTTCAATGTTCCAAAAAAAAAAAAAAAAAAAAAAAAATCAGGATAGCTTTTTTTCCCTTCTTCCTTTTTTTATGTATTTTTGGTATTTTTGGCATTTCCCTTTATTTTGATAGGACAGTTAGTTGACAAGAAGTGAAGTGGGGTAGTGGGGTAGTGGGGGAGTGGAGATCGGTTAAGGACCACAACCTGGGACTCGAACTCGGGACATCCGAAGCGCAACAGTGCTATATGTCGGCACGCTTCCCACGAGGCTCGGCACCGACTTATGATAGGAAAAAACATTTTGATAGATTGATTACAGCAGTCAGAACAGAGAAAGATATTGAGTTTGCAGTCATTCTTTCAGCCATTTTGTTAAACAACATCTTATCGGCAGCATTAACCAGTTTTGTATTTAAAAAAAACAGTAGCAGCATTTTAGGTTTTACATCTTAAATCTGTTTTGTATCTTTACAGTACACCAACAACTGCCAAAAAGACAAGCCATCTAGACTCAAAGTTCATCACAAGTAGCTTTTCCACACGTTGAGAGAAAAACAATATATAGAAGGTGTATTGTGTCATAAAAAAAAACACAAAATGGCATCATGGGAACACATGGACACTAGAATACACAAGAAATTGCTTTTACATCCTTAATTTTTTATCCTTGATGCTTTTACATCCTAACCCTAATTTCCATAAAAAATAACAACATAACATATAACATAAAACCCTGAAATACATACACTACCAGTCAAAATTTTTTGAACAGTAAGATTTGTAATGTTTTTTTTTTTTTTTTTTTTAAAGTCTGTTCTGCTCACCAAGCCTACATTTATTTGATCCAAAGTACAGCAAAAACAGTCAAATTCTGAAATATTTTTACTATTTAAAATAACTGTTCTCTATGAATATATTTTAAAATGTAATTTATTCCTGTGATTTCAAAGCTGAATTTTTGGAGTCATTACACCAGTCACATGATCCTTCAGAAATTAAACTAATATTCTGATTTGCTGCACAAAAAGCATTTATTATTATTATTATGTTGAAAACAGCTGAGTAGAATATTAATTTCTATAATTTCTTTAAAACAAACAAGCAAAAAAATACTGACTCCAAGCTTTTGAACGTTACAAAAGCTTTTAGATAAATGCTGATCTGTGGATCTTTCTATTAATCAAAGAATCCTGAACAATTTTTCACCGTTTCAAATATTGATAATAATAATAAAAATAATAATAAAAAACATGTTTCTTGAACAGCAAATTAGCATATTAGAATGACTTCTGAAGGATCATGTGACACTGAACACTAGTAATGATGCTGAAAGTTTAGCTTTGATCACAGGAATAAATAAATTACATCTTAAAATATATTAAAACAGAAATTTTAAATAGTAAAAATATTTCAAAATTTTAATGCAGGCTCAGTGAACAGAAGACATTTGTTTAAAAAAAACATTAAATATCTTGCTGTTCAAAAACTTTTGACTGGTAGTGTCTTAAGAAAAAAAAGAGAGTGATTTAAAAAAAAAAAGTGCTTAAATGCTTCATCACAGCCTTTGAAAAGGGCACATATCTGGTCAAGAGGTGGCTGACATTTACCTTCTGAGTGAAAAAGCTGATTTTTGAGCATTTTTAAAAGTTTAAGCAGACTGAGTCGAACCACGTCAATCAAGCATTAAAATCATCATCTAAACTGAAGAAAGGGCACATACTGAAGAAGGGTTCAAGGATGACTGTAGCATCATCATGGCATGTTTCAATACAAAAGTCCTGATTAAAAAAGCAGCTCAAAGTCTAGTGTGAATCAGTCAGCGAACAAAGAGCTCAGAACCTTCTCTTTTCGAGACCTTGGAAAGATGGCCGTCACGCTGGAGGCCAGCCAACTGCGCTCCATCCCTGAGCTCTCAGAGCAAAGCCATGCAGATTTCTCCAGCCTAATCCCCCTGCAATGACACTGGAGCCCTGGGATAGGATATTGAATCCCCGATCTCTCTCTCACCCTCGCTCTAACTCTTTCTCGCTCGGTCTCTCTCACTCTCTAACAAGTTGAGCTGTTTTCCATGTGGACCATAATGGCACTCAGCACTCTACAATACATGATCCTTCCCCATGCGCCCCGTTGAAATCACACCCCCACGGCCACCGTATAGGCGCATGATCTGGGGATTGCCGACTGACAGCAGGTTTCCACGCAGCTTTGCCCAGACACCACAAAATAAGTACTGTACATCTCTGTCGATCTCTCTCGCGGCTCCTCAAACAATTAGCGTGCAGTGTACTGATATTGAGATGTTTTCCTCCATTTCTCGCCGCCTCTCCGTATAGTCTTCCACACACAAAAGAGCTTTTCCGGCAACTGCGGAGACAGCGGGCCACTAAGCACGCTTTAAGACTGGTCCCAGTCAAGCGGCCTTCTCCGGCAGCCCTCCCTTTTTAAGTGATCATCCTTGTATCATAACAGATTAAGGGCTGCAGCGTGGCTGGATTAGGCCTAAGCTAACCTTTATCCGCCCCCATCCTCACCTGAAACTTACAAGGAGCGAGGAGTCAATTGCCCTGTCCTGATTTACAATGACACTGAGCCCCACTCTGGGCCCCTCATTATTTGGATTAAGAGAAACACTTTTGAGTAATTATTTTCACGTCGGATAAACATTAAGCTTCCACCGGATTTAGACGAGCTCTAGTCCAACACTACGGGAAAGAAGGGCGATATAAACGTGCTTATCATGCGCTACGGGGTGCTATATGCCTTATCGGTAATCACCGACAAACAGAGAACAGGAGAGAAAGACAGAGCGAGCGAAAGGCGTAGAGATACAAGAAATGACCGCTCTTTTGTTTTAAACACAAGGGATTTGAGAGTGTGTACACGAATTAAGGATCTTAACATGCTTGGCTAGGCATGAAGAAGATATTTACGTTTCAGATCAGACTTTGGGGGAATGGATTTCGGTATAGATCTGCAGAGAAATTTGGTATTGCTTTTGGTTTCTCATTTGAGGGTTGGAATTTTTTGTTATTATTATTATTGTTGTCGTTGTTGTTTTGATAATCAAATTGATCCATGATGATTACTGTAGGTTGACATTCACACACTCATGTCTCAAGTTGCCTTTTTCCTATATAAAACACAAAAAGAGTATTTTTTTTTTTTTGCAAAAAATGTCAAAGGTACTCTTTTTCATACAACAGTAATTTTATTTAGTCAAATCAAATTCATGATGATTACTGTAGGTTAACACACTTATGTCTCAAGACCCTATATGACCCTATATGAAACACCAAAGGAGTTTTAATTACAAAATGTCAAAGGTACTCTTTTCAATACAACAGTAATCCATACTGATCCCTCAAATTCAGATTTTAATTCATTTTATTTTATTTTATTTTATTTTATTTATTTTATTTTATTATCTTTTTTTTTTTTTTTTTTTGGAAAATAAAGTTGATTCATGCTGATTACCGTAGGTTAACACACTCATGTCTGAAGATGCCCTTTCCCTGTAACAAAGAAGTTATTATTAAGGTAATCCATACCGATCCCTTTACTTTATTTTATTTTATTTTATTTTATTTTATTTTATTTTATTTATTTATTTATTTATTTTTTTTTTTTTTTTTTTTTGGTCATGTCTTATCCTGGCCAGGGCACCAAATAACAAAACAAAACAAACCACACAATGAAATTAGAAATAAAACAAAACAAAACAAAACAAAAAAATAATAACATTTTCTTTTCTTTTTTTTCTTTTTTTTTTTGGAAAATCAAGTCGATTCATGATGATTACTGTAGGCTAACACACTCATATCTCATGATGCCTTTTCCCTATATGAAACGCCAAAGGAGTTACTATAAAAATGTCAAAAGTTTCTTTTATTTTGTTTTGTTTTGTTTTGTTTTGTTTAGTTTTATTTTGTTTTATTTTATTTTATTATTTTGGTCATGTCTTATCTTGGCCAGGGCACCAAATAACAAAACAAAACACACATTAAACACACAATGAAATGAAAAATAAAATAATAAAATAAAACAAAATAAAATTTGCTTTTGCTCTATTAGCTACATTTTAACCCAAATATTTCATGAAGAAAAATTAGATTCACTTCTTTCCCTTTTTTAATTTTTTTTTTTTACCTTTGTAAATGTTAAGGTGTGTGACACGGTGCAAGTTTGTTTTTCTTATCAAAAAGAGAAGGGTGGGAAAAGCGCTGGCTCAGCCTGTGTTTGATTTCATATATTATTTCAATCATACACAATTACAGGCCGAGATCACATCAGAGGGCCCAATTGAGGGCCAGATAACCTTTTAAGGAGAGAATTCCCACAGAGGGGTGACCTCTAACCTTAATGCTGCTAGCAATCTCCAGCTATACTGCTCAGTCAGAGTGACAGAGGTCAAACACACACACACACACACACACACACACACACAAAGCACAAAGCACATACAGAGAAATGTTCCATCTCTCAATCTCCCTCAAGTGACAAACATTTGATTTCATACAAAAACACGCGTTTACATGTCTAACGTCACAAAATTGCAGTAACATGTTTCACCGACAGGCATTATTCCTTCGCACTATTCCTTCAGATCTTAAATCAGTCTTTAAACGTTTAACTGCTGTTAAGTCAAACGGAAAATCTCAGCCAAAATTTTTAGGCCTCAAACAACAAGAAAAGAAAAGTGAAAGGCTACCATGACATTAAGTGATTTATGCACCGCACTAATTTTTCAACACGCTCCAGGAAGCGTCACAATGTTTCTCCTTCCTGCAGTCTCATCCATCCTGCTGCGCTGGTAATTGTGTACCCTGTTTAAACCTCCCCTCCCTTTCCCCTTCGCAGCCCCACCTGCCCAAGACCAGATGTGTTTCCTCTTTGATGTGGACTGGGAAGTCACTGGGCCTTGGTAGCCACTTTATCCCACCAGCACATGGCTGACAAAGAAGCCAGAGCGGGCCTGGATTGCCACGCTTTTCAATGCAGCTGCCGACTACCCACTGATAAATGGCGCACGGTTTGTCTAGTCTTGACCACACCTTGTAGAAGGCAGATTCGAGAAACCAGACTCTGTCTGTGCTTTGAGACAAATGTGGCTAGAGGACTTCACAGAAGGTTTGAACTTGAGCCTCTCAATAATGGGTGGCCAATTATAAGCATCTGTTGAGGCAGACACAATCTTCAGCACGCTGAAGCATTGTGTGGTGATTTATCACAAGGTCGTAGACGGCTTTCTTCCTTCTAGTCGTTTGAACAGATCTGTCTTTCATATATCTCAAAGCTGAACATGTTTGTGTGCGAGAGACATAAGCCTAATTAATGGAATATTTGTAACAATTCAATGATTAAATACTGTGTTTTTATTTTCCATTGTTAAATGAGAAGAATAATACGGTAATCAAATAACAAAGCCAATGTTATTCTACAGTCAACTCACTGCAAAAATCATATTTATGCACTCTATTTAAAAATAACTATAAAGAACATGCAAAGATGCAATAAATCTGTCATTTAAATATCAAATTTATACACAGCCTTTGAAGCGCCAAACAGGAAATAATTACATAATATCTTAATATATAAATGTGAATTGTGAATATATAGAAGTAAATCTGAATTATACAGTTATAAATAAGAATATATATTTAGAAATCTGTAAATCAGAATATAAAGACACAAATAATAAAATAGAATATATAGAAGTGAATCTGAATATATAGCTTTAAGTATGAATATATAGGTGTAAATTGTGAATATGTACTTATATTTCTGAACATATACATGAAAGTTGCAATATATAGATTTAAGTTTGAATATATAGATAAAAAACTAAATATATAAATGCAAATCATGAATATATGTATAGAAGTTAATCTGAATATATAGAAGTTAGTCTTAAACAGAATTAAATCCGAAAATATAGTAAGTTTGAATATAAAGTTATTATTCAGACTATACAATTGTAAATCAGAATGTATATTAATAAATCTTGAGTAAATGCAATTTTGAAAATACAGTCCACATCTCAAAATTTATATATATTTATTATTAGGCATGTCAGTATAGGTCAATACAGTATGCCTAAGTATCCTGTATATGTATCAATGCAGATATTGTACTATATTAATTATTGTAATTATTGCTGATTTGTATCTATATATTCAGACTTAGAAGTATATATTCTAAATTACATTCATATATTCAGATTTATAAATATATATTATGATGTATGTTTATACATTCACAATTTACTTTCTATATATTCAGATTCAAAATAGCCATACAGTAAAAAAAAAAAAAAAACATTGTGATATTGTGAAATATTATTACAATTTTAAAATAACTGCTTTCCATTTTAATATATTTTAAAATGTTACAATTTTAATTTATGTGGAGAAGTGTCACATGATCCTTCAGAAACCATTTGAATATGATGATTTGGTGATAAAGAAATATTTATTATTCATATAGGTGTTGAAAACAGTTTAGCTGTTTATTATTTCTTGTGGAAACCATGACACATTTTTTTTTTTAAGGATTCTTTGATAGAAAGTTCAAAATCACAGCATTTATTTGAAATAGATTTTTTTAAAAACATCAACTGTTCTTTAAAAACAAAAATAAAAATCTTACTGGCCCAAAACTTTTGAATGGCAGTGTATATTTTATATGTTATTTTTATTTATTTTTGCAAATTCATTGTACATTTATACTGTACATATTCAGCATATTTTACTAATACATACACTTTATCTTTGTATATTTCATACGTTTATGAATGTGCATGAAAGTGCATGAAATTGTATTGTACATTTACCTTAATCAGAGAATCAAAAGATGTAACTTCACTCTATTAATGAAAAATATCATATTCTTGCATATCGCAAATTCTTTCAACATATGAGTACAACAGAGGACTGAGAACAGGCTGTTACTGTGCTTTGCTTTTATTCCCGTTTCCTCTCCCGATCTCTCGTTCCCTCTTTCTGTTATCTTCGACATGTCTTTTTGATGGCAACTGCCCTGACTTTCGTTTGATTTAGGTGGCGTGATAAATTTTGTGTCTTCATCCTTTTTCCTCTTTCTCCATCCATGGTTTCAACAGGAGCCATCTGTGCCTGATAAAGTCACAGAAATAACTGGTCAGGGTAAACTAATATTTAATGTGCCTCTCAAAACATTGCCTTCTGCCTGACCTTCTGAAATGTGTGACAAGAGCCTGGGTAAACTGCACTTATGTTCTTAAGGTTAAGAGAGTTTAAAAATGTTGCATGCATGCTGATTGTTGCCTTAGTAAATCAGGCCCAGGCTGAAACAACAAACTGCTTTCGGTTAGGCTGCTTTAGATTTGAAAGAGGAGGGGAACGCAAGAGATAGAAAGAAGGATGGAGACAAAATGAGAGAATTTAATACTTATTGAAGTACTTTTTTGATTAACAGAAATGCATGTAGTGGGGTCCAAAAGTCTGAGACTACAGTGAAAATCTTTGATTGAAAGTCTAAATGATATATATATATATATATATATATATATATATATATATATATATATATATATATATATATATATATATATCATTTAGACTTTCAATCAAAGATTTAAATATATATATACATATATATTTATATATTTATATTATTTATATTTTTTTATTATAAATATATATATATATTTTTTTTTTTTGTTTTGTTTTGTTTTTTTTTTTTTGGGTAACACTTTACCACAAGGTTCCATTAGTCAATGTTAGTTAAAGTATTAAGTAACATAAATGCATTACTTACAGTATTTAACAATCTTCGTTAATGTTAGTTAATGAAAATACAGTCGTTTATTGTTAGTTCACAGTGCATTAACTAATGTTAACAAACACAACTTTTGATTTTAATAATGCATAAATTGATTTTAAATTATTTTAATGATGCATAAATGTTGAAATTAATGTTAACTAAAATAAATGCTATAGGAGCATTCTTAGCTTGTTAACTAAAGTAGTTAACTAATGTTAACTAATGAACCTAATTTTAAAGTGTTACCTTTTGTATCAAAACCGTAAAACAGTGAAAAATTATTACAATTTAAAATAACTGTTTTGTATTTTAATACATTTTAAAGTATAATTTATTCCTGTGATGCAAAGCTAAGTTTCCAGCATTATTACTCCTATCTTCAGTGTCCTTCAGAAATCATTTTAATATGCTGATTTTCTGCTCAAGAAACATTTCTCAATTTTGAAAACAGTGGAAACTGTAATGTATTTTTCTTCTGTATTCTTTGATGAATAGAAAGTTAAAAATAAATAAATAAATAAATAAATGAAAACAGCAATTTTTTGAAACAGAAAAAATATTCATCATATATAAATGTTTAATTTAAAAATGCTGAATAGAAATATAAATTTCTTTAAAAAAAAAAAAAAAAAAAAAAAAATCTTACTGTCCCATACTTTTGAATGGCAGTGCATTTAATTAAAAAAGTTCTAAACAGATTAAATTTTCACTAGTTGTCCCAGAATTTTCAGACCCTTTCATGTCAGTAATTTTAAATTTTCGACTTGTTTTGATGTCATTTTTTGTTTGTTTGTTTTTATTTATTTATTTATTTGTTTGTTTGTTTTTTTTACTTATTTAGGTTCTCTGCAAATGTAAGTTGTCTGAATTTCATACTGAATACAACAGTAAAAAGAACACTGCAACGGTTTTACAATGTAAAATAAAAATAGCGACATTTATTGCGAATGGGTCGCTGAACATGAAATTTACTGTGTGCACCAGTGAAGAAAACAGCCCTACAGAGAGAGCGACTGACCACGTATCTGTTTCCACAGCAAGTAAATGGCTCAGACGTGTGGCTGCTTGCCCTCAGGCTTTGTGATGCTTTACTTTGGGCGAGAAGAACATCAAAAAAGCAGAGCTTTACAATCAACTCCAATCTTAATTAAGCTGACACTTTAATCAATTGAGACACCAGCTTGGTCTTAAAGGTCAGATTCTCTCTAGCTGCATCGTCTATTGGTAAATACAATAATACACTGACAAACATAAATAGGAGATGAAAAAATTCTGTTGTGTGAGAGAGAATACAACTTAATTCAGTTTCAAATGATTCGCCGCAGCCGTGAGGAATTACAATCACAACATGAATATTCGAAATCTAATTATGGCAGGCTGGAACAAGGAGTGATTTTTAGCATGTCACTTCCTGAACTTTATTAAGCATCTCTTAGGTGGCCTCCTTGAACAAAGCTACGCTCACATGGTGAATGTGTGCAGTGTCTTTCTTTTACCTGTTCCTTATTTACACAGGAAGCACCAGACTGCCACACCTTGTCAATCTACCTCTCAGAGGAATGTGGGTATTTACGGTCAACAGTATGACGTAAATCTTTAACTATCAGCCTCACTTCAGGGGGATCTTTCAAGCGCCATTGACATTGACATACACGCTAAGCCCAACAAAGTAGCACAGAGCTTACTCTTTCCTGCATGTATAATCCAGTAATTTCTTGCTTCTTTTTTCTTGTGTACAATTGCATGTCTAGACTGAGCTTCTTTCTGTTGTTGCCTCCAACAAAGCTCTGGGAAAACTTTAAACTCGCCTTCTCATGCCTTCCTTCCCCCTTCAGCTACACATCTGTAGCCAGAGATATTAGACAAAATGTCTCGCTGCGCCCACGCAAACATACAGTCACAAACCAGCCCACCGATCTCCACCCCCCACCGAGCAACATCAGCACTGTGGACTAACCTTTTTCTGTGCGATCTGCTTCTTTACGGCAAAGATTGGACCTTCCACTCTTTGTTGCTGTTGCCCATCAATCTGTTTTTAAGAGCCCTGTAGGGGGAAAAAAGTGGTTACATTTTTTTGTAAAGAATTTTTGGGGGGTAAAATAACTCAGCAAATGAATTCATAATGCAATAATAATAATAACAATAATTATAAATAAAATAAATCAAAATAGAATTGTGTCTTGAAGAATAAAATAAAATAAAATAAAATAAAATAAAATAAAATAAAATAAAATAAAATAAAATAAAATAAAATAAAATAAAATCAGCATCTCTGTGACCTTATGTAGTACAAGTGGCCTGAAGAATGAATGGGAAAATAAAATAAAATAAAATAAAATAAAATAAAATAAAATAAAATAAAATAAAATAAAATAAAATAAATCCAGCATCTCTGTGATCCTATGTAGTAGAAGTGGTTTGAAGAATGAATGATGAAAAAATAAACTAAAATAAAATACTGTGACCCTACATAGTAGTACAAGTGGCTTGAAGAATGAATGCGACAGTAAAATAAAATAAAATAAAATAAAATAAAATAAAATAAAAAACCTCCAGCATCTCTGTGACCCTACATAGACCCTACAAAGGCTTGAAAAAATAAAATTACATAAAATAAAATAAAATAAAATAAAATAAAATAAAATAAAATAAAATAAAATAAAATAAAATAAAATAAAATAAAATAAATTCAGCATCTCTGTGACCCTACGTAGAATAAGTGGCCTGAAGAATGAATGGGAAAATAAAAAAATAATAATAAAATAAAATAAAACAAATCTACATAGACCCTACATAGGCTTGAAGAAATAAAATAAAATAAAATAAAATAAAATAAAATAAAATAATTACAAAAAAATAAAATAAAATAAAATCCTGCATCTCTGTGAAAATAAAAAATAAAAAATGAATAAAATAAAATACAGCATCTTCTGCGTAGTAGAAGTGGCTTGGAGAATGAATGGTTAAAAATAGAATTAAATAAAATAAAATTTAATTTAATTTAATTTAATAATAAAATTAAATTAAACACAGCATCTCTGTGACCCCAAATTCTAGTACAAGTGACTTGAAGAATAAATGGGGAAAATGAAAATAAAATAAAATAAAATAAAATAAAATAAAATAAAATAACAAAGCATCTCTGTGACCCTACATACTAGTACAAGTGACTTGAAGAATAAATGCAACCAAATAAAATAAAATAAAATAAATTAAAAAAAAACCTTTTGGTATAGCCAATTTCCTTGTCAGATATTAAAAAGAATTAACAGAATGATCAAATAATGTATATATTTTTCTTTAATCAACAAGAATTTTCCCATGAAATCCATTTAAAATGGCAACAGGTGAGCGAATCATGGGAATCCTCTGGGAACACGGTCACCCTGAAGGCCTGCATCCATCAATATCCTGCTTGGACCTCCATACAGACTCGTGCGCAAACATTCGCCAAACCCCCTCCTGCTCCCTAACAGCTCACAGCCCTGATACATGGGCCCACAATTCTGTGCATACAGAACAGCCTGAAATAATGTAGCATCATAGTCATTGATAACAACGAACGACACCTTCAGATCCATTACGCCTGTGCTCTTTCCATTTATTGCGGAATTATTCCTGACAGCCTCTATTGATTAAACGCTTCACTGTTTGCTGTATAGATCAAAAGGTAATTAAAATAGCGATAATATGTCACATATTATTGTAAAATTAAAGGTCAAGCAAGAGACAAATATGTCATCTGCTGAAATTGGAAGATTAATTAAAGAGGTTTCAACTTTGTGTTTTTTACTCTTGAGAGAATCTCCTCAAAACGATCGATTGACACATGACCCGACATTTTACATATAATTTCACCTGTCATTTTAAAAGTTGGCATAAATCAACAGCCTTTTTTAATACTTCATTAAAGGGTGTAAAGGAAAGAACTAATTATTTTTGTTTTTAGCTCATAGGTGAAAAGAGATTTGACAGAGGTGCAGTCCTCCGTTTTCCCCCCTTTTCCTCAACACTCCTGTCCATACAGCAGCTGGTCCCACAACGTCTCCCAGAAGGATAGACGTTTGTGATGGACAATGAGCCTGCAGAGGCGCCGCGCTGTGCCACTGGGAACAGCTTCGGAATGGGAATGAAAAATCTTTAATCTAGAATCACAGCTGTCCTCCCCTCGTTACTGAAGAGCCGCACCAGAACTCAAACCCCCCTCACCGTCCACGTCAACTCAAAGCCAATGGCTCCCCATGGTACCGTTGCATCCTGATAAAATGGGAACTTTCACACAAATAGTTTATGCGAGTTCCTCTCATAAATCGTGGCATGCGCTCTCTCTCCTATCAATAAAACCCTAGTGTTCAAGGGCTGCTCGACACAACCATTCGCCATGGTGTCATTTAATAGGAATCAAAAAGAGATTCTTCTTTTTATGTCTGACTTTATGAAGTTCTTTTTATATGCACACAGGAGTATACAACCTTTCAAAATGCATTAGCACATGTTGTTTTGCTCAGGGTAAACTCTTTCAAAAACTCTTATGCTTTTGCAGTGATATTTACTACATAGGTAATCATAGGCTGTTAACCCCACATCCCTGTAAAAGTTGTGAAAGTGAGCACTGTTTTGTTCTTATGCCTATTCATGTGTTTCACCTCAGATTTTATACATTTTACAAATCTCCCTCACAAATTCTCACACAGGACTCTTTCTTTTTTGTTCTTAACACAAAGTGTTCTTTCTAAACAACTGAACCTATGTTGAGTAACGTTTCATAACAAATGAAACATGAATATTAAAAGTAATGATGGAAGAAAGGATAATTGTAACAGCTTTTGGTTTTGGCTCATTTGTACAGAAAATGTTTAGCCTAAACCTTTGACACTTTTCCTCACACATTTCCCATGACAATTAAATGTATAACTTTTGGATACAATTAAACTACAAGGCAGATGTTTCATTCATAATACTCATGATGTTTACTAATGATGAAAACGAATAACGCGTTCTATTGAGCCACTACAGGGACATGGTTAGCCGCTTGCTAGCAGTAGCCTGTTACATTGAAGCACATTAAATTTCACTTACCACATAAACAGAGTAAGGAGAGATGACTAACGAATGATTTGCAGATCCTGAGCACCACTGATAAACATCTGATCTTGTAAAATGTATTGTAAGTACTGCCGCTCTGTAGTAAACACGGAGCAGGAGAATCTCAAAAGTGAAAGTAAAACGCAAGCCGGCATTTTAAAGCTATTTCAACGCCCCGTATATTAATTGCAGCACCCTGATGCCCGAAATTTATATACAGTATAATTGCCCAACGATAAAATTGTGAGAGAATGTACTGAAATATATTTTTTTCCTCCCATCTCTGAGGTAGGGGGAGGGAAATCACAATGCGGGCTCAACATCGTAATGTCGATCAGCCATCGGCGATGGATCTATAATGGCACCCTATAATGCAAACAATTTAATTTTACAATATATAGGCTACTCAACACCCTAACATTAGTCATTTACACAATACAAACAAATCATAACAGTAGCCTGTGATGGACAAGTTATAACAGTGACATCAAAATAAGTATGGAAAATACACAGACTGCGTCCTAAAGCTCTAAAATGCTACCTTCAGAGGCAGCATTCCAAGGCAGGAAGGCATCAAGGCACGCCCGAATCCAAATTCTGCTTCACTTCCTGTCTCCGGAGGTACCTTCTTCTGATCGAATTTTTAAGGCAGCATAGATGTATCCTTCGGTGCCTTTGATATCCCATTATTCTGTGTGTTCCATGGACCCTTTTCACAAGACTGTGATGACGCGTTTTAACGGTCATCATCATCATAAATCCTTGAATTTTTTTCATATTTTAATTTTTTTTTTATGTAGTACATTTATAACACTATACTTTGTATTTTATCACCTTTTCATCAAGTTACAAAAAGCTAGTTAACCCTAATGCGAGGCTGTTTCTAATGGGAAGAACGGTAAATTTGACATCGCTCTCTCTTCTGACTGCCCATATCAGTCTCTCTCGATTTTTTTCCTTTGATTAAAAGTCGTGAAAACACTAGTTTTACAATAGTTTTTCTTTTGTTATTTGAGCAAATGGGAACGCAAAACACATATTTGTGGTACACTCCCATTTACTGCTCTCGGACTTTACCGAACTATGACAACTTCCGCTATGAGAAACCCGGAAATGTGAGAAAGGTCCATTCAGTGACGGTTGAGCTAAAAAAATAAATATGGCGTCTGAAAGTTGCATTTGGTGGTCCGTTTGTGTGTAAATATATATTTCTTTTGCACTTTTGATGTTATTTCTGGGAGAAATCAGTATTATAGTAATAGTATAGTTTAGTTATCATCAAAACTCATTCTATTTTGTTGTAGATCATTAAACCGTTACACCGCCTCAGAAGTCTGTCCGAAATCAGTTTCATGAGAAGCCTTCGTGCAAAAACACTGCCTGCAAAATCATTGCCTGATAAGGCAACGAGGCAGCAAGTCAGCTGCCTAGGCTTTTGGACCCAGCCACTACAAAAATAGAGGGCTTTCACGACGCGTCATCAGTTGACCATATTGGTGGCACTGGATGTAAACAATGCCAGTGAACCAAAAGAAACTCTGCTGATTATTGCTGCTGAAAATGGTCAATTATTGTCATGTTTTGGGCTGTACTAATTGGTCAGACCGGAAAAACATTTATAGACTGCCAAAATTTATAACAAAACAAGGAGAAAAGTGCAAAAACTTCTGAGGAACAAAAGGCATTTATGGTTGGCCAAACTGAACCAGGATTTCCAGGGCAACAATCTTGGCAACGTTCATATAATTTCCGATCAGGTAGGTGAAATATTAGTCTAATATTTTGATTAATACTGCTTGTACATATCTTCACCACCTATTAACTTCAGTTTGTCAAACTGTTGCGCCCTTTCCTGCTAACTAAGTCTATGTGATTCAGCAGCTTCCACACACTTATTTCCTGTAGTTTAGACAGCATAAATTAGCAGAACAACATACTCAATAGTACATTAACCGTGCAATCCATGCATCCGAGTATTGCCAATATGGCCGCGCACCAAGTAACTGACCAAAATGTGACGTAAGTGCAAACCCTATACAATTCCAAAAATAACATAAGGAAGATTTTTACTTGCTCAAAACTTTTTTTTACACACTTAAGCTGTTAAAAAATATTCCAAGACAACTATATTTGGCTTCTGCACAACCATATGGCACATATCATACAAAATGCAGAAATATAGGTAGTTTATGTAACCCTGTTATTGCTGGTTCCGCAGTGCTGTTATGCGTGGCTGCAAATTCTTGTGAAATGTGTGTATTTGATTATTTTTCTATGCACACGTACGAGGAAAAAAATGGGGAAAACTGAGTAATGAAACGGAGCTGAAACTGCGGTCATTTATAATGTGTGGTTTCATCTTTTGAGTAGCGGTACCACCACCACACTGTGAAAACCAGACCTATAATCAACACCAGGGATGTGCCAGGGGGATTTTACTCAAGTGTTCTCACATTTGTATCAGTGGGAAAAGCTTCACTAGCAGGGCTGCAGACATCTATCCATCACTATTTCATATTTATCATAATATCTCAAAGGCTTATAGAGGAATTCACATATAATTCACTGCATTAGATTTGTTGACAACATTTAAAATCTGAGAAATTTGTTGACAAAAGTGAACTTTTGAAATTTCAGTGCACTTCATAATTTAGGACACTCTGAATAAAACATTGATGTGTACTCAAACATGGAGTCTAGTGTCATGGCAACAGCTGTGGCCCTCATGAACACGTTACGGCTCGTGCCAGTAGGCCAGAGAGGATGAATTAGGTCTTACTTTTTTCTCTGTTTACTTTGGCATGGTGTTGCAAGCAGAAGTCAGTCTCCCCCCAAAAGACTTGGATGCGGTCATGTCCCTGAAATGTAAGGCTTACTAGAGTGATGACCTTTACAGAACTTATGTGCAACAGGTTCTGGTTTCTGATGTTATGCTGGACCAAACGTGATAGATCATGTGGAAACAGGGACCTTAGAAGAAAACTACAACATGGTGAAGAAAAACAATATAAAACAACAAAAAATTTAAACTAAAAAGAATATGTTGACAATTTATACAAGTTAGTATGTTATTACTCACGCATAAAAAGTGCATGGTACATGCATAATACTGAGATGACAACAGTTTAACATAAACAGTTGCCAGAAGTGAGTCGTCCAAAACATCAGAAGTTATGTTGGATGATTTTTGTTTTGATGTTCTGCAAAGTTCCAGAAATATTAAGGATATTAAAGAATATTCCAGAATGTTTCATAAACTTCTAGAATGATCCTATCCTTGCAAAACCATAAAAAATATCTTATCTTTACTGAACTGGTGTTTCATAACTAACAATAGAAGTTACATCCTAAACTAAAATTGATCTGACCTATATTTGGCAAAATGTTGATGCTACATTAAAATAAATAGTACAATAACAGGTAACACTTTATAGTAAGGTTATTTGTTAAGATTAGTTAATGTACTAACTAACATGAATGAACAATGAACAAAACATCACAGTATTTATCAATCTTTGTTAACGTTAGTTCAAAAATATAGTCGTTCATTGTTTATTCAGGTTAGTTCACAGTGCATTAACCAATGTTAACAAGCACAACTTGTGATTTTAATAATGCATTAGTAAATGCTGAAATTAACATTAACTAATAATAAATGCTGTAGATATATTGTGCATTCCTAATATTAACTAATGTTAACTAATGAACCTTATTGTAAAGTGTTACCCAATAATAATTAGCACCACAGAATTACAGAAGAACTATAAAAAAAATTTAAGTGAAACACATTTTGTGTTACACTGTGCAATATGATAAATTAAAAGCATACAATGAGGCCCAAAAGTGAAAATCTCATATCTTGCATGTTTCTAATTTAATCATTTGTGACCTTGAAATAGTGCAGAAGATTAAATAGATAGTTCGCTCAAAAATATCCCTCACGTTGTTCCAAATTTTCAGAAAATCTTTAGGTTTTTAGTCAATGGTAACCAAACTGTTTGGTTGTTTGAAGAAAAGGATGACAGGAATTTTGGTAACACTTAACAATAAGGTTAGTTAACACATGAACTAAGGTTGAACAGTACTTCTACAGCATTTATTAATCTTGGTTAATGTTAATTTACTGATGCATTATTAAAATCACAAGTAGTGTTTGTTTACATCAGTTAATGCACCGTGAACTAACATGAACAAACAATGAATGACTGTATTTTTATTAACTAACATTAACAAAGATTAATAAACAGTGTAATAAATGTATTGTTCATAGTTCGTTCATCTTAGCTAATACATTAACTAATCTTTACAAATTACACTTTATTATAAAGTGCTACCGAAATTGCATCATTTGGTAAGCTCTTCTTCATCCATGTCATCATATTTCTAAATGTTAAAATTCCTAAGACTCCTAAAGCTTATTTACAGATTTAAATTACACTTTGGTCACAGATTTTCAATGTGGTCGCAAACTCTTGGACGGCTTATTGACCAAACTGCCAAATCAGTGCATGTCATGTGATCTGAAAGATGTACCGCTGACATTTATTTCTCGGCGAGAGATGCATGTGTGTCTGACTGCTGTGATTATGAGACGCTGTCTAAGAGTGCAAAAATAAGACTTAAGGGGATTAAATTACATGACACAGAGCTCAGAGAATTTACGTCTGCTGAATCACTCTGATCACGAGTGTATAGTACACTGCTGGGTTTGAATTACAGCAGCACATGTGGTATTTGTTTTGAACATCAATTAATATTGATGATCCATTACAGCATTCTCCAAGCAGCTATTTTTAAGATTTCAATTTAGAAGCAGTTTTATCTTATCTGCCTGAGACAAAGGATTCTATTGACTTATCACTCATATCATAATTATTGCTTCTGCAATATGTTACGCTAGCTTTTTCTTAACATTTAATAAAAGAAAAAAAGCACTAATAAAAGAAATCTTTGTAGGTCTTCTTTGTTATGAAACACAAATCAAGTCTATAAAAAGAACAACAGCATAAATTTCACTTTGCACTTTATAAAATTAGGCAAACATAAAGGCTGAAGAAGAACGCTGCACAAAGAAGCTGAGAAACCTCCCATGTGAACTCTGTATAAATTTCGGGGAATATGGTGAAGTCAAGCACAAGTCATAAAATTGTATTGGCTGATCTTAATAAATTAGGGTACTGGACAGAGGACAACCCAGAGAAAAGCGAGGAGGCTTCCCGGGAGGGAGGCAGTCCAGGCCAAACGAGTGAAGTGTGTGTGTGTGTCGTAGCCACACAAACCAAACTACTCAATCAGTCCTGAGCAAGAGGGAATGGGTCATGCATAAGAAAAATCGAAAGAATTAAGGGGGCTGCAGTGAAAGTGTCCCTGAGTGCTGAGCGAGAGTGTGTACGTGCGTTTGTGTATAGCGCTGAGGACTATATTACCCCTGGGTTGTATGAAGGGGTGTAAATCAGGAGGTCCAACCACACTGTAATGGCCCCTTTGGGTCAGTCCGCTGGCCCTTTAAACGGCTAAAAGCGATGGACGTTGAAGAGAATATACTGCTGAGAGCGATGAGAGAGAGGGAAAAAATAAAAACAGGTGACCTGAATCATTTTGTTTTGAAAGAGTCAAATTTTTTATCAGGTTTTACACACATAATAAAGTGTTGAGATAAAACGCAAGTGTTAAAATGATTCCTTATCACTTCAGGGGTCAGTTTGCTAGCTGAGGGAATAAAATAGTGTTATAGGCTTCTGTGAAATTATTACAAGCTTTCAACAAGCTCTATAATCATCAGTTATGCTCTATATAAAGTATATTTGCGTGTCAATATCCACAACCTTCTATATTTACCGCTACAAAACTAAAATGGACAAAGAACATGAGCAGAGTGCCTAAGATTGCCAACAGAATATCGGTGTTCCATTTTTCCTGTTGTTTTTCCTGTCAATGCATTTTATCCGCTAAAGGTAAGGGTGAGAAAGTATTGAATGTAAACCAAAGATCTGCATTTTTGCATCACCTCTTTTCTTCAGAAATATTTGATATTTGAAGAGTTCAGATGCAAAAGCCTCTATGTGCCGTTCAAATTTTTCTTCTAAAATGATTATTTTTATCAGGCTCCTATGTTTATGTACAGTTATTTCACTTTAATGGCAATGAAAAGATACTATTTATTGCCATTACTGAATTACTTGTTTCAGTAATTTATTAATTACTGAACTTACACAGAGGAGTCTGATAAAAATGCTCATTTTATAAGAAAATTTCAAACAGCACTTTTTTGCATCTGCAATTTGCATTAAACAGGTTTTTGCATCTGAACTCTTAATTTAAACTTTTTTGCACTGTGGAGATTAACTGATTTTTTTAACCCTTGTGCTATGATAAAAATATCTGACCTAGTCTGGTATTCTTGGTCTCAAAAATGAGTTACAAATATCACTAAATCTTCAATTAGCACAGGTTTTTGTATTTCTTTTTGGAATAATTTTTGTTGGCCAGCATTTTTGTGTAATAAGGTTAGTTCAAAATCCTTAAAAAGTACAAAAATGGGAAGTTTTTATACCCTGTGTGAGCAAAGTCAGTCAATCTTAGTTCAGTGTGATAACATTAGCATTTTCAGGAAAAATAAAAATCCTCTCTGGGGATCAAAATGACACAACATGAGGATTAACCTACTACAAATTATTTACGAAACCAAAAGAGAAAAAGAAAAAGCTATTTCATATGATGTTTGATTTCAAACTTTTTGTTTTGATTTATGTTTTAAAGTAGCGTGCCTTATTTAGTCTTGGCAATTAACGGAGCAATGTGTTTGTGCACACATGCGGATTTCTCAAAGACAGTGAAGGTGACAGCCAAATGATTAGCGTTAGCATCGGTGGGGTGGATAACATTAGCGCTGTGCCTCCCCATCTTCCTCTTTCTCCTCTTCCTGTAACCTCAGAGGTGGAGAAGAAAATGAAGGAGGATTAGTAGAACTCTGAATCATCCAAATTACTCTAAATGACTTCTTCCAGAAGGCACAGCCGACGTGTGGCATGTTTAAGATGACATTTCAGTTGTAGAGGTAATTTGCATTCTATTTGACTCCGAACGGCACGCCGATATTAAGGATTCCGGCGGCATTTTTTTGATTCGCTCAGTTCAAAGATACACGCTAAGCAGCCGGGCTTAATCAGGGTAAGCACGACTCCTGTCAATCTGAGACAAAAGACATGGAGCTCCTCTAAGCTCCCGAGGCATTCTGCCCTGTCCACTCATGACACAGAGCAAATCTCCACTGCATCAATTCATCTTATTAAACAAAGATCTCAAACCGAACACATGTATCGGTAATATCGCCGACGAAATTAAAAGAAAGCGCGGGAGGGGGGTAAAAAGGAAGCTGGAGAAAAAAGATTATGTTCAGGTTATTACATGCGGCTGCACATCACGAGGTGTGAGGCTGCTGTGATCCTGTTGCTAAGATACTTGGCTAATACCACGGAAACAAGCCCATATTGCTAATCTAGAGGAATCCATGCATGCCTCCACATATTTTGGCAGTGTGCGCTTGGACTCCATTACATGTCGTCAGTCCCTCACCTAGAGTCTATGGTGTCTCCCTTTTTATCTCCATAAGCCCCCCAAGATCTGAAAGAAATATAGAAATGTGACACACTTTTGCCGCTATATTTGGTGGCCATGGGCAATTTAAAAAGGATTACACTTTGGGAGAAGGTTCTGTGAAAGTAGAAAACATGTGCATCCAGCCATAAGAGTACTTCAAAGAATGCAGATCTGGAAAAAATGCACCTGTTTTGATACGAAACACATTTTGTGGTCCTCTCCATACAATGAGAGCACTTGGGATTTTCAATGCATTACCAATATGCTCTATGAAAATTAGCATATAATCTTGAGATGCTCAGATGTGTTCAGACTCATTGATGCGCAGCGCATTGTGTGGCAGCTTTATCCAAAGGTGATTCGGGCTAATCTGAAGTTTGTTTGAAGTGAAAACCAGTTTTAAAAAAAGAAATAAAAATACAATCAGTTAATCTTACAACAATGTTGGGGGAGTAACTAGCTAAATAACTGCATTACGTAATTTATTTACAAATTACAGTTACTTATGAAAATGTTAACAATTACAAAGAGGGTTACATCTAAATATAAGCTCACATACAACTTGCACATTCTGTTAAATGTTAATTATTTTAGCAAAATAAGAGGGATCATACAAAATGCATCTCATTTTTAATTTAGTACTGACCTGAATAAGATAAGGATACACAATGCATTAAGAACCAGGGCGTGAAAACTTTTTGAATTTGAAGATCAAGGTAAATTTAACTTATTTAACTTATTGTCTTCTGGAGAACATGTAGGTATCTTCTGTAGCTGCTGAAGGGCAGTACTAAATGAAAAAATATGATATTTAGGCAAAATAATTCTTCATTCTGTTCAAAAGTTTACACCCCTGGCTCTAAATGCATTGTGTTTCCTTCTGGAGCATCAGCGAGCGTTTGAACCTTCTGTAATAGTTGCATATGAGTCCTTCAGTTGTCCTCAGTTTGAAAAGATGGATCTCAAAATCATACAGTCATTGTTGGAAAGGGTTCAAATATAGAAAAATGCTGAAAAAAACCTAAAGGATTTTTCTGAAGAACAGCGGGCAGTTTAACTCTTAAGGACAAACAAGGGACTCATGAACAACTATCACTAAACAAAAAAACACAGTTGTGAATCATTCAGGATAACAACAGTATTAAGTATTGCATGTAAATGTTTGAACGGGGTCATTTAATTTTCTCTTGTGGACTATATGTAAACATCTTTTATGTGAAATGTCTTCTTCAGGTCAGTACTAAAAAAATAACATGCATTTTGTATGATCCCTCCTATTTTGGTAAAATAATCAACATTTTGCAGATTCTGCAAGGTGTATGTAAACTTTTGATCTCAACTGTACATACAGATTTGACTGATTTCTTTCCCAAATTGCACCGACTGCTTTAAAATACGATTCACCAAAGTTTCAGGAGTTTAGGACACATATTTGTTTTATAACTGTTTTTTTTATTTCCTTTTTGGGTTTATGCATCTGATTTTTTTTTTTAAATTAGCCTAACAAACTATTTAACCTCAGAAACCCTGCCTGCTTTAAATGTTTGAAAATAATTAAGAGTTTTAAAAAATTTTGAAAAAAAAAAAAATAAAAAAAATAAAAAAAAAAAAAAATATATATATATATATATATATATATATATATATAGAAATTTAAATTCAGAAAAGTAATCAAATGTAATTAGTTACATTAATAAAGTATCTGAAATAGTTACGCTACTTATTACATTTTAAACAGGGTAACTTATAATATTTAACCTATTTTATTTTCTTTTATTAAATAACAAATAACAAAATAGAGGTGAATTCAGGTTAATTGGCATTTTTTTCCAGTCATCTAAATTGCAGATGTGTCCCAAATGACCTGAATCCACCCTACGTAACATAAAAAGCAAGAGTGTACTGCAATTCAAGTTTTAAAATAAGCATAAAAAGGTTTACAGTCACTTTTAAGAGTGTCAAGAGTCTGCTTCTCTAATTCCCTTATATTTTGGCATTGTGTTTCAAAGCTTAGGTGTATAAAAACAGATTACAGCTTCACCTGTCTTTTTGTTGGTAACATCTGGGGCATGAAACCAACATTTGAGAACATAAGACGACGCTCTGAGATATAAAGTTTCAAACAGTCTATAATAGCCTATAAGCGCAAAGCTATTACAAGCTTTAAAACAAGTAAATGTACATTCAAATCAAATTTAAAAGACACATGTGAACTTTCTTTTATAGTCAGTGTTTTAGGCAAATTCAGTTATTTGATATAGACAAATTCTGTGAAAACATAGCAAAAGACGTGCAAAAAACACTATAAAGTTGCAGCTCTATCAATGAACTGGAGGGTTTTGATGTGAAAGCGAGAAGGGATATTCTGGCTGTCACCTGTGTAATGTCTTAGCAGAAGTCCAGTGGTCTTACAGAGAGAGATGGAAATGGACGCACATGAAGTTCAGAGTTCTGTTCAGAGTCATCTCAGCTCAAGGCATTATGTCCTCTGAAGGTACAGATGAGAAGGTACTGGACCGGTTACAGCCATTCTTCAGCAACTCTTCTGACCTGAAACATGAAAAAATACATGAGGTTTAGGCAAATTTCTTGGTAATAAATCTACTAAATATATACAGTTGAAGTCAAAAGTGTACATGCACCTTGCAGAATCTGCAAAATGTTAATTATTTTACCAAAATAAGAGGGATCATACAAAATGCATGCATTTTTTTTTTTTTTTAGTACTGACCTGAAAAAGATATTCCACATAAAAGACATTTACATATTCCAAAGAGAAAATATTAGTTGAATTTATAAAAAATTACTGTTCAAAAGTTTATATACACTTGATTCTTAATACTGTGTTGTTACCTGAATGATCCACAGCTGTGTTTTTTGTTGTTTTTTCAGCATTTTTGTGTATTTGAACCCTTTCCAACAATGACTGTGTGAATTTTGAGATTAATCATTTCACACTGAGGACAACTGAGGGACTCATATGCAACTATTACAGAAGGTTCAAACACTCACTGATGTTCCAGAAGGAAAAACCGGGGGGTGAAAATTTTTGAACAGAATGAGGATGTGTACATTTTTTTTATTTTTCACCCCCAAGTTTTCACCCCCCAGCTCTTAATGCATCGTCTTTTCTTCTAAAGCATCAGTAAGCGTTTGATCCTTCTGTAATAGCTGCATATGACTCCCTCAGTTGTCCTCAGTGTGAAAAGATGGATCTCAAAATCATACAGTCATTGTTGGAAAGGGTTCAGATACGTAAAAATGCTGAAAAAAATGAAGAATTTTTGGGACCTGAAGGATTTTTCATCTTATTCCGGTCAGTATTAAATAAAAAAACAACATGCTTTTTGTATGATCCTTCTTATTTTGGTAAAATAAATAACATATTGCAGATTCGTCACGGTGCATGTAAACTTTTGACTTCAACTGCACATAACAACATCTTTTGATATGAAATGTATTTATTTATAATAATGTCAATATTTCATAATGAAGCAAATTCAGCAGCAACTTTCTTATATTCGACGTGTAGTAGTGCGGTAAGCATCACTGTGTGTGTGTGTGTGTGTGTGCATGTGCGTCCAAGTAAATGTTACTGTGAACACTTTCTCCAGGCACATATTGTTATTGCTGCTAAAGAGTAAACAGAGCAGGTTAGATCGATATGGAGCAGAGCGGTAGGTAAGACAAACCCTTCGCTTTTCCTCTCTACCGCTCCACTCGTTTCTCCCAGTGGCGGCAGAAAGAGCCTTGTTTACTGGCGAAGGGTCTGGCCGTTGATTGTCATCCCCGCGGTAATGGCAATGCGTGCACCAGATCAATAACCATCTGCACCAGTCCTCAAGCAATAACATTCAATAGGAAAATCCATTTACTTTTACTTACCTTTCATTTCTTTCATTTTACCATAAGGACAGCCAGCCTGGGCAGTGGGCTTAGCTAGGAGGGCATTTAGCATGGGACCCCAAACACCACAAGTACCTTAAGCCTGTTTTTTTCCCCACTCAAAATTGGTGGCCGCGTGTGAAAAAGGCAGACTTTTTAAAGAGAGAAAAAGGCAGGCAGAAAGGTAAACACTGCAATACATCTATGCATGTGCAAAATCTATCTATCTGTCTATCTATCTATCTATCTAATATGTATATTTACTTTCTTATTAATATATTACATTATACATGTATATGTATATATACACACACACACGTATATATATATATATATATATATATATATTTGTGTGTGTGTGTGTGTGTGTGTGTGTGTGTGTGTTTAATTTATTTGTCATGTTTAATTCTTAATAATAATAATAATAATTATTAATAAATAATAATAATTCTTATTTATTATGAAGGGAGTATTAAATAAATCAATGTATTTGTACACTCATATGCAAATATATGTGTATATACATATACATTATTATTATTATTATTATTATTATTATTATTATTATTATTATTATTATTATTATTATTAATATTGCCAGTTAGGCGGTGAAGGAAGTATTAAATCAATGAATCTATTTATACACATATGCAAATATATATATTGTATAATTTATATGTTATAAAATATTTATGTCAATATAATAATAATAATAATAATAATAATAATAATTATTATTATTATTATTATTATTATTATTATTATTATTATTATTATTATTATTATTGTTGTTGTTGTTGTTGTTGTTGTTGTTGTTGTTGTTATTATTATTATAGGTATTATTGCCAGAAGGGAGTATTAAATCAATTAATCCATTTATATACACACATATGCAAATATATATATATATATATATATATATATATATATATATATATATATATATATATATATATTTAATTATTTATATAATGTATGTAAATATTATAGAAATAATAATAATAATAATAATAATAATAATAATAATAATATTATTATTATTATTATATTATTATTATTATTGTTATTATTGTTGTTGTTGTTGTTGTTGTTGATGATGATGTCGTCAGTTAAGACGTTTCTACTCTAAGGCATAATTCTATATGTATTTTATAAAATATTTATGCAATATATGTAAATATTATTAAAAATATATACTGTTGTTGTTATTAGCATGCTTGTCATCATCATCATCAGGTTTAGATTATTAAATACATACAAATACATAGAATATGTATGTATGCACTTATGTGTATATTTTATATTTATGTAATATACATAAATAATGTAATGTGATATACATAAATACTATAATAAATATATTCTTTATTGTATTCTATTATTAACAGTAATTTTTCAAACAAAATAAACGAACAGACAGACATAAACAAATCTACACTTATTTCAAATGCCCATTGTGTCTTCAGCGATCAGTCTCCAGAAGCTGGCCTGTATATATGTCTCTGCTTCATAACAATGAATCTGGCTGGCCTCCCAATAACCCTTCTCCCATAGTCTACATTCACCTCCCCATCGTCACACCAGCAGCCAAATATCCATGCAAAAAGCAACATTACCCAGGCAGACCCACTGTGAGAGACAGCTAGAGCAATGATTCAAGCAGTCTACTTCTAAGAACAGACTACCGACCATGCACACACACAGACACAAACTCACACACACCAAATGACTTGTGAGTGTGTTTATTGGAGGGTATGCTTGTTTATGAATCTGAGTGCTTTATATTTGGCTGCCACTGTCATTGGGAATAGGCTGTGCCTTTTATGATTCATATTTATGAGGTATTTTTACTAAAGCGTCACCATGCCTGAAAAGTGTCATCTACATCATCTTGTGGGAATGAATTCAGTGGATCAAACCATATCCCACCCAGTGAAACTATTTTTAAAGCAATACATATGTACTTTTGAATAAAACAGCACATGAGCATCTTGATTTAAAGGATTAAAAGACTCAGTTTTATAAGGAATCTACTAAAATAAATAGGTTAAAGGACACATATGTCATATGCATGTGCACCTATGGCATATGAAATACATACTGTATGTTTATGAGAGTATAAACGTATATAAATATACATACGCTCACACACAGAGTGTATACACAGGCAAATCTAGCATTATTATAGTCCTGTGTTTGTGATTCACAAAAAGCCACTAGTCTCAAGTATTTATCGGATGTGCTTATGTACGTCGCTATTAATATTCTCAGAATATGTGTAAAGACGAGGCTTATGCAAGAATGTTCCTTTGAGTGTTCACACACATCCTTTGGATTACTGAGACTATACCATATACAGAGGCTTGTAAATGCTTTAGTAAAGAGTTGTCCACCTATTGTTATGCTATGATAAATATGGCGCACCATAGGTGCACTTAATCTCTCGGTGAAGGTCACGACCTTACACATGTAACATACGTGTGCGCTCAAAGGGAGAGAAGCAGAGTCTGTGTATCCACATCACCCTCATAATTTCCCTATTGTTCCAGGTTGAGCTTCAAGCACGCTGGAATGCCAGGAGCGCCTGACAGAAGGCCGCTGTACTCCCAGCAGCGACAGCAGCGACTCAATGAAGCATCCCTGCCATCCCGCATTGTAAAGCTCTAGGCCTGGCATCCTCAACTCCACAGTGAGGCATTAAAGCTGGGCCTGGGATTTCGAAGACTTCAGAAGCCACACACATGCAGATGTGTAAACGCCTGCCCGCTGGCAAGATCATGCGTTACTAGAACTGTTTCAACCGTACATAATAAAGCTGGTACACTGGGCTGAAAAACAAACAAACAATAAAAAAGGATATGCTGTATACTTTATACGTGAGCCCAATAATCACAATTACAGCGATTGTAACTTGGGAATAATTGCATCAATTAAAAATTTACTGCTGTGGCACAGCACTGTTTTTCTTAATAAAATATCACACATTGTAACGTTCATTGTTTACAATTCCCCTCGCAATATTAAACCAATTAACATTTATTACTTAAAGAAATACATGTTTATTTCATTGTCCTGAAAGTTTTCAGATGTAATTACACAAATGTAGATTTGAGAAACTAGAGGCAGTACTGTATAACACTATTGGATTTATATTATAATTATGCACTTTGTAAGAACACTTGCCATTTTCTGATGCATTTAAAATAAGAATCTGCTCTGATATTTACTTACGTTGCTGCAAATATTACAAAATTTCCCTTTCCTTTTGCCCAAGCAATTATAAATATTGGATTTACAGCTCTTTCAATTGCTATTAGTTAAAGAATGTAGGAAGGGTTGCTTTATGAGACATGCTGAAATAATTATCAAGTAAGTACTGCCAAATTTAGGAGGGAAACTAATGCAGTAAATCTTTACATTGTTCTGCAAATACACTCTAAAAAAAAAAATCCTGGGTTAAATATGGTGAAATATGGGTTAAATGTTTGACCTAACCTTCTGGGTATTTTTTTTTAATTAAACTATTGCTTAAAAATTACTATATTTCTTGTTTAGAATGATCCCCACATACACTCTTAAAAAAAAATATGCTTCACAAGCCATAGAAGAACCTTTTTTGTTTAAATGGTTCCATAAAGAAACTTTAACATCTGAAGAACCTTTGTTTTTCACAAAAGGTTCTTTGTGGCAAAAGAAGGTTTTTCAAATTATAAAAAGTTAAGAAATAGATGGTTCTTTAAAGAACCTTTGACTGAATGGTTCTTTGTGGAACCAATAATGGCTCTTCTATGGCACTACTGTAAAGAAAATCACTTTTATTTTTAAGAGTGTAGGTTGAAAATGAACATTAATTAATATGTTCAATAAATGAAGATTTATTAGTAAATTCTTTTTTTATGCCAAAAATCATTAAGACATGTTCCATGAAGATATTTTGGAAATTTCCAACCGTAAATATATCAAAATGTAATTTTTTAATAGTAACATGCATTGCTAAGAACTTCATTTGGACAACTTTAAAAGCGATTTTCTCAATATTAAGATTTTTTTGCACCCTCAGATTCCAGATTTTAAAATAGCTGTATCTCTGCCAAATATTGTAACCATTCATCAACGGAAAGCTTATTTATTCAGCTTTCAGATTATGTATAAATCATAATTTTAAAAAATTGACCCTTATGACTGGATTTGTGGTCCAGGGTCACAAATGTTCACCTTTAGATTATTGCAGGTGCCTCTAGTAATTATATGTCTGGTTTTTAATTTATAACCTATTTTGGGTTCATTTTAAGTCAGCCATAAGTAATAGTTGAGTTAAAAAAAACTACCCAGAAGGTTGGGTTAAATATTTTAACATTTAACCCAACCCCTGGGTCAAAACAACCCAGTCGCTGGGTTTGTCGATATTTCACCCAGCGCTGGGTTGTATTAAACCCAGCATTAGAGTGTAAATGCCTCTTCATAAAGTGTGGAAATTAAAGACTTGAGAGATATTACTTTAAAAAATAAATAAATAAATAAGGTTGGAAGATCATTAAAAGATGACTGAAAATACAAAAATCAAGTAAAATATTCTACCTGCCATTTTTAATAATCTAATATCTTGTTTGTATGTGTCTTAGGTATGGTTGTTTCTGCCCCCTCAGGAGTACAGTACATGACAATGCACTGTCGTTTTTTAAATGAGCCTTGAGAATTAATCTAACACTCTACAAAGTGAATATATACAAGCATAGAGAAAATGTAAGAATTATTCCTCCGTATTTGCAAAGGAATGTTAGCAAAATCCCTCAGTTGTAGAACAGATAAACCAGGGTTGCTTTCACAGAGGATGCTCGCTCTCAATCGGCTGCTGATGTTCAAATGCATTTGAAGTTTCAAGCAGAGAAAATCTACAGGCAAATGACAAAGGAGTAACAGAGCACCAATTTATCTGAGCTACTATTTATCTGATTCATTAAACACAATGTAAAAGTATGATCTGTACATTAAAACCTCACAAACAATACATGTAGTCCAATTTCAGTTTCACACAAACCCAATATTCTCACAACTGCTTTCAAATTCAAATACAAATCCTGTTGTCATTCCTTATTATTTGACTGTGTCCCGGCATATTTCTCATGACGCATGACGTGTCCTGAAGTGATCTGGTCTACAGTGTTGGCCTGCGTCTGTCGGTGAAAACACACACACCAGATCTGCCGCTCTGTCTAATTACCTCATACAGCATGGCAACTTCAAAAAAAGCAAGAGGTTGAACTTTCATATATATATTGATCTTAATTATTTCGGCCCCAGAGGGTTAAACAAACTCCAAAGTGGAAGCAGAGGGGTAGCTGTGTTTTTTTCAAGCTTTACTGGGATTTGGTTCAATTGGTATAGAGGTGCGCTGCAAAAGAGAGAGACGGGAAAAACAGCCTCGGGCACCTAGCTGAGGATTTGACCTGCTCTTGCAGCCCGGGAGAGAAAGAAATGGAGAAGAGGGGAGAGACGGAGAGAGAAAAAAGCCTGCTTTCCCACACTCTCCAGGTTGGGTTTTTTAAGGCTGGATATACCGCTGCCCCTATAGGTGTGTGCATTTCCAGCACACTGCTAGTGCGTGAGATGTTGAACAATTCAAACACTGTGCTGCCGTGCCGACCCCAAGGCTCAGCTTACAGCCTCAAAATTAAACAAATAATAATAATTAAGAAAAAAATCTCAGCTCAGAGTCCCTGCACACAGAGGCCTCACACGTTCAGCCGAGTCACGCGATGCAGCCCGGTATGATAAAAGCGAATTATAAGCTAACGCTATCTGTGTTTGTTGCTAGAAGTTCAGAGGAGCAAACAAGTCATATCACGGACCTTTGAAGTTTATCAGCTTGATACTTTTGGTATAAGTTGTGAAAACAAACAGAAGAGGCTACATTTTTGGAGATTTTTAAATAGCTAAAATAACAACAGTTCTGTTTACATTTTTAGTTTTAAAATCTACTGTTGCTAGTTTTAATGTCATTATTGAGTCCATTTCAACTGATAATTCAGTATTTTTTTAAGTGTTGCAAAAAAGTCACTTATACATTTATCAAGAATTTAAAAATGCTAGTATTTTAAATATTTGGCAGACCAAAATTAGAAATGATAATACTTACTTTAAAAAAAAAAAAAAAAAAAAAAAAAGTATCTAATTTTGCCTTTCTCCATCATTATCAAATAAAAATCTTATAGTTTGAAAGAAACTATTTGAAAGAAGCACTGTCGCTTCGTACTTTAAATTCCACTACCGGAATCATCAGAACATTTTTTTTATACCCCGTGTATTCTTGCTCTCTCCTACATTTCTATTTTGCTGGTATTTTTGGAGGAGAGTTCTGCTCTACTATAGTTATGATAATTTGATCGGCGAAGACATAGATATTTGAACTGGAAGAACAGGAAGATGCAAATCCCCCCGTAAATCCCTATGCCATACAAGCCTCAGCCGACGGTGCAGTTTAATATCTGCAGCCATGATTAAAAAGAGAAGGTGAAGCTCCATTGTAGTAATAAGAAGGATGAATGTGCAACACAGGGGCTGAGAAAAGAGGGGTGGGGGAGTTTTTTTTTTTTTTTTTTTTGATGACCTTTCATCTCCCCATGTCTATGAATTATAATTCAGAGGATATGAAATCTGACAAGGAACTTTTGTTGTCCCTCAAGGCTCCAAATAATTTAGAATATTGATTCAGGTACAAACATTTTATAGAGGGTCACCGGTATTCTGCATTCGCACTGGATCGCAAAACGCTTTGCAAATTCTTTATAAAAACCACATAAACAGAATTAATTTAGATTTGTAAAAACACTTTTAGTTCATTTTTCAATGTAATCCATTTGGTAGGGGCTTCATCAAATTTCTGCAGTTTGAACTGAACCCAGGCTTTTTCTCTTGTGCCCACATACCGAAAAGACGAGCTTTGGCCCTGGCTTTGATCATACTTACCAGGCCGCAGTTCAAGGATGGAATATTTGTACAGGCATCTTTTATACTGAGTGAATGTGTAACGTCTAATGTTGACAAGACGTCCTTATGAAATAATTGACAGTATAAGACTTCAATCTGACACGTCACTGTAGGACTAAACTAGTCTGAAAGAGCAAGGAAGCAGAATAAACAGGTAAGCAAAATTTTCACATAGATTTTTCCTCATTCAGGAAATATATACATTTTCTGTGTGCTACCAGGCAAGGTGAACCATTATAATCAGAACTAGTTATATTTAATACATAATTTAATTACAAAATAAATGTAACTGTAATATGTTAAAAATGTGTAATTAAATTACAGTTACTTATGAAAATGTTAACAATTACAAAGATGGTTACATCTGAATATCTTCACACACATACAAATTTGATTGATTTCTTTCCCAAACTGCATCGACTTCTCTAAAATATGAGACATCAGTGTTTTAGGAGTTTAGGACACATGCTTTATTTTTTAACGATTAACTGTTTGTTTGTTTTTTTTTCCTCAAAACATTAGTAGATGCCAGTGTTTCCTGTCATAGCTGTGTAAAGATTTAAAAAACAGCATTATCTATAAAACTATATCTTATGATTTTAAATCTGTATTTAACCTCAGAACGATTTCAAAGTAAATCGGTGTTAAAGTCTGAATTTATGGTGGCTGTGCATTAAAATTTTATTTTTAGAATCTTAATTCAAGTGATGAAGGATTTTATGAAGTCTGAGTACTACTGTAAGGTTAACCCTGCCTGGTTTAAATGTTAGAAAAATACATTAGAAATTCAGAAAAGTAATCAAATGTAATCAGTTACATTAATAAAGTAACCGAAATAGTTACACTACTTATTGCATTTTAAATAGGGTAACTTGTAATCTGTAACCTATTACATTTCCAAAGTAACCTTCCCAACACTGATTATAATGTAGCGGAAAAACTGTTCCTTTATTCTTCTGCATATAAAATAAAAATAAAATAAAATAAAATAAAATAAAATAAGAACGATATAATAGCAATAGTGATTAACTTATTATTTTGTCTATATTGCATATGTTTGATAATTTCAACAGAACAGATTTTAGATTTACTGAATTGCTGAAAAAATATAGAATTATTATTTTTACTATAATATATTCATCTGTTCATCAAACTTTAAGAATTGGTACTTCAAAGCTAAATGCACCTATGAATGATTTAAAAGGTCAAAAAATAAAGTAAAAAAAAAAAAAAAAAAGCTAAGCAATGCAATTGTTATGTGTATATATTCAAATGATAAGAACTACAAGTTGGCCGTGGATGATAGTTGTTCACGGTGCACTTTTTTCACTTTCAGATAGCGTCTAGATTCAGTCTTAACCACCATTCCATTCAATTCAATAGGACATTAAGACATGGATGAGTCTTTGGGTCGATAGTGTCAGCAGAACTATAGCAAACTCTCTAATGGAAACCAAATTGGGTGGCTGTTTTATAGCAGTGAGGCAGAGGCAGACGCACGGAGGTTGAGGGCAATAGACTGAGGTCATACAGGTCAGAGATCAGAGCATTCTCCTATCATAAGGACAGACATCAGATTTACAATTAGACAGGCAAGTAAGGGGCTACAAATATTCACACACATACATCAATAAATAAATATTCAAACAAATTTGCAAAAACAGTTTCATAGGCCTATTTGTTAGAATAAGTAAAGTTTAACAAGAAAACATCAATATGTTCTGCATTGGTTTATATGCACTAAAAGAGTTAGGAATTGCAATTATGTCTAACAATATTAATGCATAATAATATAATATAATATAATATAATGATTATTCAGGAATATTGGATGTCACTTAGAGACAAATAAAGCAATTTCGCAGTGTTTGAGCATTTGTGTTTGAATGTGTGCGTTTACCGGTGTGAAATGACTTCCTGTCACTGAGATACACTCCACAGCCAGGTTGTTTTCTTCTCACACATTTATGTCAATAAAAGCGCTGTGCGTCCGTTCTGGGGACTGCCAGCGAAAACACTATAAGTAAATTAGACACTTCAAGTGGCATGAATCACCAGTCTAGTCTCAATATCGCCGTGGCGGAAGAAAGCGGAGGCTTAATGATGTAAACCATGTGAAGGTCGTCCCTCCTCTGTCACCAGTAACAGTCAAACGTCACTCTAAAATTCCCACTTCTAACAACACACACATCCTTGGACTTTCCAGGTGTGGTCAAGCCTTTTTTATTGCTTTATTTTTAATTATTATTTATAATGCCAACCCTTGAGCATTTAAAATTCTTAAATATATATTAACAGTTATTATTTATATAATTTGGAAACTTTTAAAGTCTTAACCCCAGAGTTTGGTAAATATTTGTAAAAGGTTTAATGTTTAAAATATGACTCCTCACCGTGCATCATTAAAGAACTGGAGCTGCTGATATTAAACTTAAATCTCAGAACCGACGTTATGATTCCTGATTACAATCTACTCAAATTCCACTCTTTGTTAGGCTTTTGTCTGCTTCAAAACCAAGTAAGCCACTTAAGAAAACACCCCTCACTGAGTCAACTCAGCACATGCAGTGTTTGATTACAGTGTTAGTTTCTACATACGTTTGTGTTCATAAACTAACAGTATCTCTTTTTACTAAAAACAACAGTGTTGCAGCTTCCTGGAATGTTAAAAGATTACAGTGAATCACATTTATACGCATCATTTGTGTTTCTAAGCACAGACTCTCTCCTCAACACCACAGCTGTCATAGTTGCTGCCCCCTGGAGATAGTGACTATGAAGTGCCTAAATTGGTAGTGACAGATATACACTTACACGGACAGAAATACAAACAAAGTGTACATTTACAGTATAAACTTTGTAACTTGAGTTTAAACTTTGTTATAAACCATTATAAATTATCTTAAAGATTCAGTGAAACAGCTTAAGGATCAAAGTTTTCATCCTGAAAGGTTTGTTAACTGCTTGTCAATTGTCAGAATTTCCAAAGAAATAAAAAGCATACGATGCAACATTAGTTATTAATATGTATATTTGTAGCAATAGCCAGCAACACATCAAATAAGATTTTCAATCATGTATGGTTTATTTGTTAGGATAGGACAATATTTGGCCGAGACACAACTATTTGAAAATCTGTAATCTGAGGTTGCAAAAAAAAAAAATCTAAATACTGAAAAAAAAAAAAAAAAAAAAAAAAAAAAAAAAAATCAAGCTCTTAGCAATGCACATTACTAATCAAAAATTATATTTTGATTAGTATATTATATTATATTTTCAGTATATTTACGGTAGGAAATTTACGGAATACCTTCATGGAACGTGATCTTTACCTAATATCCTAATGATTTTTGGCCCATGATTAAAATCAATAATTTTGACACACACAATGTCATTTTGGCTATTGCTACAAATATACCTGTGCTACTTAAGACTGGTTTTGTGGTCCAGGGTAATATCATATCTCAAAACTTAATTTTTGATTAGTAATATGCATTGCTAATAACTTTATTTGGACAAATTCAAAGGTGATTTTCTCAATATTTTGCTTTTTTTTGCACCCTCAGATTCCAGATTTTCAAATAGTTGTATCTCTGCCAAATATTGTCCTCTTCGAACAAACCATACATCAATGAAAAGCTTATTTATTCAGCTTTCAGATTTATAAATCTCAATTTCAAAAAATTGACTCTTATGACTGGTTTTGTGGTCCAGGGTCACATTTCTTAAAAGTTTGAAAACACACATCAAGTCAGGTTTGAAATTATCGTTAAGTGTTATTTGAATATCTTAAGCAATAATACATAAAATCCTGACAAAAATTAAGAGATGCACATAAATGCTGATGTATTACTCTCTCCCTATCTGGCCATCTCTTTCAACTCCCATATAAGAGGGTCAGAGCAGATATGAGGGCAGCTGAGCTCTGGCTGTCCAGAAATGGTTTCCTTCACAACAATGTATAAAGAAGTCAAGGTGAAATTCCCCGAGAAGCTGTAACTTTTCAACATGCAGTTGTATAGTCAGATAGATTTACACGCTTCCGTGACTGGCTAACAAGGTCAAGAGCGGGAAGCTAATAAAAATGAAAAAAAGAGAAAAAGAGAGAAACAGAACTCGTCTCTCGCCTCGTGATCGCTCCACATTTACTCGTGAGATCAGAAACTTAAAAAGTTAGAATGACTGTACAATCACATTAAGGAAAAGTCTGTTGCATGCTAACTCCGAGGACGCTCTAAATCCAGCTATTCCTTTCTTTCGGCCCTCTCTTTCTATTTTCTCTCACGCGCTGACCCGCGGCTTCCGATGTCACAGACACATTAAAGGCGAGTTTATTATCAGGCCGGAGAAAGACAACACACTCAGTGCCTGAATTATGACGACAGTTGGAAATCCGTTGTCTCAAGCATGAAGCCAAATGGACTGTATTTCTTCTCTCTGTAAAAACATACATCATTGAGGGCTGAAGGGCAGACTCTCAGTAGGTAAGCGTTCTGTAGTCGTGGCCCTCGCTTAACCAGCACTGGGGGCCAGATCACTCTGATAAAGCAACTATTTAACCCCGACTTGAACTCCCACTGAAAATACAACCCTCATATGGCACTATCTCCGAGAGGTCGAGAATAAAACAGCGACGGGAAAGAAAATATCACGTGCGTCCGATGAGCCAGAGAAAGCAAACATTTGCTCAAATTCATAAGCTTGTTATTTGGGTTTGCCTAAGATCTTATCACCTATCCTGATCCAAAACACTTACAGATAGTAAATATTGTCTGGGGGACTTAAACATCTCATTTTTGTCACCCGATTTATATAAGCTAACTGCATGATTTTTTGTTTCGGCCTCTAGAAATTAACAGCATTAACATTTCTGATTGTCCTCACACCCACTCAACCGAAACGCATCTTAAACAAAAACCTCGACAGCTGTCAATCAGGCGTCTGTCACTAGTAAGTTTCCCAGGGTTGGGCTGTGTGCTGGCATCCCCACGGTGTTTTCAGATAAACAGTTCCTATTACACTGCAAACAGCTCTTCGTGCCCTCCCCTCCCCCTCCGAAAACAGAGTCATAATTCAAAACAAATGATTCCAGGCTTTGATGAGAGCACTTTTATGGGTCACAGAGAGTGAACCTCCCTACCGACATCTGTTTGATTTTATCTACTTGAACTTTATCCTCAGCCGGAGATTTATCGGCCTGCGCTGGACCGAGCCTGTTAAAGTCGCCGTAACAGACAGGGTGAGAGAGAGACCGGGGGCTGCGGAGGGGTGATCGTGAACGAGCATGCGAGTAAATGAGTGTAGGAGAGCAAGTGTGTGAATTAATTAGTCGCAACGAGTGAACGAGTGATTAGTTGTGCGACTGAGGAAAAAGAAATGGCCAGTAGGAATGCGTGAGTGTGGACCAGAGGGCAAACGATGACAGGAATAACGTAAGATGTTGTAAGGCCTGCACAAAAAAATTATTGGGAGAAGTAATTCTATATTAGTACATTTTAAAATGTCATTTATTCCTGTGATCAAAGCTAAATTTTTAGCATCATTACTCCAGTCTTCAGTTTCACATGATCCTTCAGAAATCATTCTAATATGCTGCTTTGCTGTTCAGTATGCATTATTATTATTATTAGCAATATTTAAAACAGTTGAGTACATTTTTTTTTTCAAGATTCTTTGATGAATACAAATATCCAAAGATCAGCATTTAACTAAAATAAATAGCTTTCGTAATATAATACAATATATCATTCAAAAGCTTGGAGTTAGTATAATTTTTTTTTTTTTTTGGAAAGAAATTATAGAAATTAATACTTTTATTTAGCAAGGATGCTTTAAATTGATCAAAAGTGATGATAAAGACATTTAGAATGTTACTAAAGAATTAGTTCTTGAATGCTGTTCTGAACTTTCTGTTAATCAAAGAAACAAAAAAAAAAATCTACTCAACATGTTTTCAACATAATAATAATAATAATAATAATAATAATAATAATAATGAATAATAATAAATTGTTTTTGTACAGCAAATTAGAATATCAGAATGATTCTAAAAATCACAGGAATAAATAATATTTTGAAATTAATTCAAATAGTAAAAATATTTCAAAATTTTACTGTTTTTGCTGTACTTTGGATCAAATAAATCCAGGCTTGGTGAGCAGAAAAGACTTCTTTAAAAAACACCAATTATCTTACTGTTCAAAAACTTTTGACTGCTAGTAACAATACAAAGTTTGGGGTCGATACGATTTTTTACAATGTTTTTGAAAGAAGTGTCTTATGCTAAACATGCCTGCATTTATTTGATTAAAAATACAGAAAAACAGTAATATTGTGAAATATTATTACAATTCAAAAAACACAGTTTTTATTTTTTAATATTTAAAAAAAATGTATTTATTCTTGTGATGGCAAATCTGAATAATATCCTCCAGAAATCATTCAGATATGCTAATTTGGTGCTGAAAAAACATGTATTATTATGATTATTATTATTATTATTATTATTATTATTATCATTATCAATGTTGAAAACGGAAGTGCTGGTTAATATGTGGAAAGTGAAAATCCATGATGATTTTTTTCAGAATTCTTTGATAAAATGTTCAAAAGAACAGTATTTATTTAAAATAGATTTTTTTTTTTAAACTATATAAATGTCTTAACTGTCAACTTCGATCACTTTAATGTATTCTTACTCACTGTAAAAAAAAAAAAAAAAAAAACTATCCTGTTAAATTTACAGTAAAAAACAGTGAGTTCAAAGTGTCAGTCTTTCATCTTCAACTTTACACTTTTTAACTACAGTGGTACTTGCAAAAATACTCCCCAAAAAGTGTCTTTAAAAAATGTCTGTAAATTCTGTAAATTCTCTCTTCTGTTCCTCGTGCTATTAGTGTGTGTACTAGTTGTTCAGTTGCTGTACGTGTGGTTCAGGCAGCAGGTCAAAGCCCTGGTCAGAACTCTGAGATTCCCAGACTCTAAAGGGCCTATAACTCATTCCCAAGCCTGCCTTAGACCCAGTCTCCTCCTGGCTCTTTCCAGCTCTGAAATATCCTTTCAAAGGCCTGGTGCTGGAGACAGATACTGAGGTGTTTGAGATAAGGTTGGAGATGCATTAAGGGATTTTCCCTTTTAAAGTTGTCAAAGATTTTTTTTCTCTCTCTCTGTCTCTCTCTGCAACCCCTTTTCAGTCATACATTTTTCCCAGAGGCTTGTGAAAGGAAACTGAAAAAATAGGTGAGCCAAAAAAGAGAGAGAAGCAGCATATTAAGCACGGGGGGCTTAGGCTTGTGGTCACTTCACAGCTCATAAAGGATATGGAGGGAGACTGTGAAGAGGGCCCAAATGCTGAGACTTAAGGGACAGGCAGAAGAAAAGCTCAGCTACATTTAAAAGCAGCAGTGGAAGCCAGGTCAGAGAAAACCTCTCCTCAGGTAGATCGCTGAGACTCCAGCCAAATAGGGGAAGAAAACAAGTAACACAATCTGCAACAAAGCACACTTTTTGTACAGAGTTTTATTAAAGACTCTGGGGGGAAATGTCAGACGGAAAGCCAACTTTGCAGACATTGCAAAGAGAGTCGAATACTTCAGGTGAACAGAAAAGTCCGAAGGGTTTTATGGAAGAGTAAGTTCTTCCGTTTTCTTTTGTGGAAAATTAAATCATTGTGTTTGCAGATTAACAAACAACCTTTTTTGGTCTTTCTTTAAAGGATGGTTCACCCAAAAACTAATTTACCCATCCTCATGTCATTTTTAAACTTACTTGATAGGTCACATTTTATATAAAAACAACACTTACATAGACGTGAATCTATACTTCCAAGATTTTACTTTAACAAGCCTCAGATATCAACAAAAATCTCTGCTTTTACAAACTAAAGTAGGCCTGGCATAAGTTTGTTGAAGATGGAGGTGGACTGACAATCTGCTAATGCTATGAAGCTACTCGAAACGGGAAGTTGAATCAGAATCACGTTGAATCACTATTAAAGGCAGCTGAATTTGCTACATGTGAAACAGTTTACTAGTTTGTGAGTGGAGATTCAGGGTTTGAGTCCAGTGTGACAGTTAGCATCTATCGAAAAGCCGTCAAAATACATCTTACTCCACATAAACAGCCTCCTTGTCTTCTCCTTTGTCTTCTTCGCTCTCTCTGGAGTGGTTTAGGGGTGGTTGGAAGGGGTTTTGTCCAGCTTGAGCAGAGATTAAAGTTAGACTGTGATTGGGAGCGTAAGTTGACTCTGAGCATTAAGTGGGATTAAAGTTGGGCTGGCTGTGGCAGGACCTGAACACATTCACTGTTATGCACTGTTGCAGACCCCCTATTCATCTAAAGATTTTGAAAGCACGGAAGAGAAAGAGAGAGAGAGAGAAGTGTGTGTTGGAGGGGTTCTGCAGGCCCATTTGTTATTTTAAATGTGGCTGTGAGTGTCTGAATTGAGGGACGAATTAATCCATTAATCCAAAATTAGTATAAAAGATCAGTTCTTGCCACTGAAGCATAGCAGAGCCGATCATGGGGCAAAGAACAGCATGCACTGGGTGACTGAGCATTTGAGTATGTTTTGAGTGCACGAGAATATCATTATATGCGCTGAAGTGTGTATCCGAGTCAGTCGGCGTAGCGTGCGACAATGTAAAATGCAATAAAACGTAATTTTTAACTCCACTTTTCATGCAAATCTGATATGAAGAAGTATTTGCTCTATTCTGAATTTGTTCAAATTTCAGCATACTTCTGGTTTAATGACCTATATTTAGTTTGAAAGACATGAGGGAAAACAAAGGCCCAAACATGGCTGGAACGTCTCCTGACAGCATTGCTGTGTCATGACTGGTTATAATCAAAACAATACCATGAACACAATACTGTGACTAAAGGTTGGGAATTAAAAGCATCTTAAAGATATAATTCACCTGTCATCATTTACTCACCCTAATGTTACTTTCTATTGTGCAACTAAAAATGCTTAAGATTTTTTTTTTTTGTGATAGTTTTCATGAATCCCTTGTTTGTCCTGAACGGTTAAACTGCCTGCTGTTTGTCAGGTCCCACAAATTCTTTGGGTTTTCATCATTTTTGTGTTTTTTGAATCCTTTCCAACAATGACTGTATGATTTTGAGATCCGTGTTTTCACAATGAGGACAACTGTATATACAACTATTACGGTAAGGTTCAAGGCATTTAGTACTGCCCTTCAGAAGCTACAGAAGATATTTACAGTGGCTTGCGAAAGTTTGGAAACCCCCTGCAGAATCTGTGAAAATGTTATTTTTTTATCTAGTACTGTCCTGAGTGAGATATTTTACATAAAAGATGTTTACATATAGTCCACAAGAAAAAAAAAAAAAAAAGTAAAAGCTGAAATTATTAAAATAACCCCTTTCAAAAGTTTGGGAACACTTGGTTGTGTGTGGTTACCTGATTGATCTACGATTGTTTTTTTTTTTGTTTGTTTTGTGATGGTTGTTCATGATTCCCTTGTTTGTTCTGAACAGTTAAACTGAGCACTGTTGTTCAGAAAAGTCCTCCAGGTCCTGCAGATTCTTTAGGGACTTTTTGAATTTGAAGCTCAAAGTAAACTACTTAATTTGTCTTTCGGGAAACACGCAAATATCTTCTGTTGCTTCTGAAGGGCAGTACTAAGTGGAAAAAAAAAAATAGATTTCCACAAAATAAGAAAGATTTGGACATCTTCATCCTGTTCAAAAGTTTTCACCCCCCAGCTCTTAATGCATCGTGTTTCCTTCTGGAGCATCAGTGAATGTTTGAACCTTTTTTAATAATTGTGTTTGAGTCCCTCAGTTGTCCTCAGTGTGAAAAGATGGATCCTAAAATCATATATGTTTAAATATTTCAAATATGAAAAAGATGCTGGAAAACTGAAGAATCTGCAGGACCTGGAGGATTTTTCTGAAGAACCGTGCTCAGTTTAACTGTTCAGAAGAAACAACAAACAAGGGACTCATGAACAACTACCACTAAACAAAAAAAAAAAACACAGCTGTGGATCATTCAGGTAACAGCACAGTATTAAGATTCAAGGGGATGTAAACTTTTGAACGGGGTAATTTTTTATAAATTCAACTATTATTTTCTCTTGTGGACTATATGTAAACATCGTTTTTTGTGAAATATCTTATTCAGGTTAGTACTAAATAAAAAATAGCATGCATTTTGTATGATCCCTCTTATTTTGGTAAAATAATTAACATTTTGCAGATTCTGCAAGGTGTATGTAAACTTTTGACTTCAACTGTAGCTCACAAGTCAAATGGACCACTTTTATTGTATTTCTGCATTTAGTTTTCTTGTTAGATTCATCCATAATTGCATGGGAAACAGTAAGATAACTTTTCTTTAAAGTTTCCTCTTTAGTGTTAAAAGAAGTTATACAGTCTGGAACTACATGAGGGTTACTAAATAGAGAGATTTTTTTTTTTTCCCTGAATGATTTCTTTACTACACCTGCTAAACTTTCACACACATCCATGTTGATCATTTGTTCACCAGTAATAATTTGTTGCAAATGGACAGGCCACTCATAATAGTTTTTTTTTTTATTTTTAGTCGTTTATCTTTCTCGCACACCTGTTGGTGTGTATATAGTTCAGTCGTCGCCGGCCTGCTGCTCTGACAACAGCTATTGCTTCTCTTTCCCCTAACATTTTCAAACAGTCTCCTCGAGCGATTAACAGAGTGAATGTGAGTTCATTCTCCAGGCATAAACGCCCAGCATGTCTACATGGGACATTTCCTGTGCTAATGAAATCCAGAGCAGAGCAGTCAAAACTTAACTGACCTCTCAGCATGAGGAATCATCTCCAAAAACACCCTAAACATTCCCCTTTTCCAGTGAGCATCTAAAAAAAAAACGCCCCCCATTTCGTTTTATGATTTTCAGCTTGTTGGTAACAATAAGCAATATAAAATGTGCAGTAAACGTAGTGCTGCCAAACTGGCTGTGGCCAGTGAAACTGAAAGGGGGGAAAAGGAAAAAAAAAAGAAAAAAAAATTGGACAGACTTCCACAATTTGTAAAAGAAGGAAGGAGAAAAGCCATAAAAAATGTTGTAAATGCATGAGAAATGCATCAAAAGTACATCAGCCAAATAAAAAGAAAAAAAATTACATAGACTAAAGCAAATGAAAAACAGAAAATACCACACATCACTCATTTACCCAAACATGTCATTGCTGCAAAACTAGTTAAAGGCTGTGTTAATGCTCTTAAAGCATTAGTAATGAAACCTTCAAAGTGTCTATCAATGCAGCGCGTATAAGGAAGCCGAATTTTACAGTCCCTGGCGTTGGCAAATAGTTTCCGAAATACATATATGTAAGCATTTCTCTCTTTTATTATTCAAAGAGATTTATAGAGCTGGAGTAAATTACAGTGGCCTTGAAAAAGAAACCAAAAATCATCTCCTCCATCAGTTTGACTCTGCGTGTGCCAAAACTTGGCCTTTTAACTCCACAAGCCTCTCTCTTTCTCGAGCCCCCTTCTCTCCCGTCAGCGTACGCAGCATGTGAACAACAGATCTGACATAAATGAAAGAGCAGAGAGGCATAAAACAACACAGCTCTTTCTGCTTTCGGAGACTTAATACCGCACTGGGCCGCAAAACCCGATCCCACACACATGCGCATGCAAACACACACAAACAAAAACTTTTGATATGCATTCAGTGTGATACATGTATATTATCGCTGCTTTTTCGTTTGCAGATGTGATTGCAATGCAATTTTGGCTACAAAACGCAAATGCTGAACAGATGAATGGAAGACATGGCAACAAACACACACACACACACACACACACACACATACACACGCACCCCCTCGCAACCACCCGGCATTTGGGCTAAGATTAGACAAATTAAATAGTATTATTCACGTCAGTGGTGCAGCTGTGCTTTAAAGTGGCTTCGTGTTAACTATCAAAATGGTTTGCTTTGAAAGCCACAGTCTTTCCCTTCATTGGCTAAATGAAAAAGCCCTCCTGCTCCCGTTGGGTGGGAAGATTTTTTTTATTCGCTCATGCAATGGAAAAATCATGGCTGCCTTTGACTGCACCAAAGGCTTTGGAATGACTCGAAGATCAGATGTTTTAATTCTCTGGATGAGGTTTACAGGGTGGTATTGGTTTTTCATCAAAATTGACAAGATTTTTTCTTATGGTGCATTTAAGCGATTATGAACATGTATAGTGTATTGCAGTTTGTTCTGTAAATGTGCACATACTGTCTAAATCTCCCCGCTGTGGGGACAGATGAACATGTCAGTCTCTATGTGCTCTCCCTCTGAGCTAAGAATGGATGTTCAGCTAGACACGAGCCAGAGGGATGTGTATGTGCAGTCCAACACCAGCCAGGGACAATGATGGATCTTCAGGCATATCATCACCTGCATGCATGTGTAACACGCTGTGTCAATGTGTGTGAGTATAAAAAAACGTAAAAGAGAGAGTGCGTGAGAAAGAAATGGAGGGAAACCAAGGAGAATGTAGATATGAAAGGTTCCGGAAGACAATATATCATTAAAGTCAACATGAAATCAAAATTGACCTTATCTATTTTCTTAATGCATGTTCCTGGTCTTATTGTGAACGATTTATCAGTGCGTGTTATTCCAAAGAAAAACAGAAATGTCTGTCCTTACAATATTTCATTAAAACGTAACATGTTCTCCCTCTAAGAAAACCTTCCTTTTCTGCTGACATCACTTTGGCTGCACAGGCTATTGGATAATGTTAACCAATAGTCAAATAGCTATTAAGTCATTTAGTTTTAGTAAACTCACAGTCAGTCTGGCTCCTTTCTGATATGTAACACCCACTTTTCACAATACAGTCAGGTTCTGGCCTAGATTTGTCTTGCTGAATAGCTTGTTAAAATTAAATAAATAGTCAATATTTATACAAAATAAATTGATAAAACTTAAGTTTGTTGTTAGAAAGATGAAAGTGTTTTACGGCGGCGTTTTAGTGCCACGTAAAAAAAAAAAAATAATAATAATCTAAAATTCAAAATATTGTAAGAATAACGTCGAAATTATGAAAATAAAGTCAATTTTTCGAGCATAAAGTTGAAATTACAAATAAAGATGGAAGGTTTCACAATAAAGACGAAATTTACAAGAATAAAGTCAAAATGTTTCAAGAATAAAGTCGAAATTATGGGAATAAAGTCTAAATGTTTTGAGAATAAAGTCGAAATGTTTCAAGAATAAAGTCAAGATTAAAAGGATAAAGTCAAAATGTTTTGAGAATAAAGTCGAAATTATGTGAATAAAGTCGAAATTACTGGAATAAAGTCGAAATCTTTCGAGAATAAAGTCGAAGTGTTTCGAGAACAAAGCCAAAGCGTTTTAAGAACAAATTCGAAATTACAAGAATAAAGTCGAAACGTTTCAAGAACAAATTCGAAATTACGGAAACAAATTTTAAATGTTTTGAGAATAAAAGTGAAATTACAAGAATAAAGTCAAAATGCTTTGAGAATAAAGTAGAAATTACAAGAACAAAAAGTCGAAATTACGTGAATAAAGTCAAAATGAAAAGAATAAAGTCTAAATGTTTTGAGAATAAAGTCGAAATTACGTGAATAAGGTCAAAATGACTGTAATAAAGTCAAAATGTTTCGAGAATAAAGTCAAAATGTTTCTAGAACAAAGTCGAAATTATGAGAATAAAGTCAAAATGTTTAGAGAATTTAAAAAAAAAAAAATGTAAAAAGAATGTAAAAAAAAATTTAGTTATAACATTTTATTTATTAACAGACTGAACAGCTTATTATCTTAACATCAGCTCACACACCCAATTGACATTCCTTTGGGGGGGCGATGTAGCTCACTTATTTAACCCTTTTTAATACACAAATATATGTGGGATTATTATCAGACATCATACCATGTGTCATACTGCAGGGACAGTATGCTTGGAAATAATATTTCATGTCTTCGATTGCATTCGTTATTTGTAGTGCACCAGCCCCCCAATAGCAATAAGCTTTGTGCTTTTCCTACGTTTAATACAAAACAAATTCTCAGCTTTCAAAATCTGTTTAGCCTAATATAATGAAATGAATGTCTCATTATTGTAATCAGAAAGATGATTTACTCACAAATATTGCGATCTGTCGCGCCAAATTAAAGAGCGTGAAAAACCCATTATTGTAAGACATAATGTTTGTATTTCACTATAAAACTGGCAGATTTTGAAAGCTGAAGCTTTTAAATTTCTCCTATTGCATGCGCAATAGGCTAGGATATACTCTCAAAATATAGTAATTTTAATCTCTTAATTGCTACAATTTAATTCTCGTAATTTTGACTTTATTCTCATAATTTCGACTTTAAAATATTAAAAAGAACCCAATTAAGTGACCCAACAAGCTGAACCCAGCATTTGGATTAAAAAAAAATAAAATAAAAATAACCAAGCATTTTTTTAGAGTGCAACTTAATTGTATTAACTGAAACTAGTATGGGACTGCTATTAAAGCCTTATAGGCTGTTTATTTATTAGTATTAGTCACATACTTGCAATTTTTATGCATGTTAAGTAAAGGGAGGTGGTACTTGTGTATGTGTGTCAACAATTTTTGTGAAATACATATTTTATTAAACAAACAACATTTCTCCTGAAAAAGTGGGCTGCGGCTTGATGACCATGGGAAAATGTGGTTGTCATGGCCAAACCAGTTGAGAACCACTGAGATATATAATATGCTAATTATACCAGATTATAGATTTAACATGGTTAAGAATGTAAAATCCTGTTACCATGCTAAAAACAAATTAGCAACAGACATTTGCTACTGAAGTGAGTTGACAAAAGCAGTTTTTAGTTAAATGAAATGGATTGATTATTCACTCACTGAAACACAAATCACAGGGCACTCATTGCTGACAGAGGATGTAGTTTTGCAGACCAGTGATTTGGACTGGACAATCCTGTGGGGAGAGTCAGATTAGTATGTGGCTCAGCCAGTACCCTCACACTCTTGGCAGCCTCAGCAAGAATCCTTGTTTTGAATGAGGATGTGCTTATGTTTTGGAGCTGAAGTTTATGCAAACGTCCTGCTCGGCTGACCGACATGATCAAACGAAAGTAATAAGCATAAAATAATGTGTTGTGTGTTAGAGAGTGCGGTCCGGGCAGAGCGTTTCCAACACTTGATTGAATCCGGCCTTCCTCACGCCTTGGAGAAACTCGAGCCGGCTCTCCGTCTGCCCAGCACCCCGCCCAAAGCATAACAAAGATTTGAGTCGCAGTTTCACATTTACTGAGGGATTATTCACCCTGTCTGTGTGCTTGGATCCCAGAGCTAATAATTTTTACTTTTACTGCCTCCATTAGAGCGAGGGGGTGATAGCAGTTAGGCTTGTATTTATTTCACAGAAAGCCAGTGTGATGGTGTGTTGTTCGAGGCCCATGGTAACGTGACAATTCAAAGTGAGTCAGAAGTAAGAGTTACGTAAAACAAGGTACCAAGAAAAACAAGTTGAGCAATTACGTTCCTGAATCACTTCACTTAGAAACGATGCAGCTGAATGAAATTCAATTCCAGTGTTGATTTTTATAGTTTTGTCTCTCGAGGCATTGTAACTGCAGGATATTATTAATAATCATATAGGCCAGCATACGCAGTGGCGAGAATGATGACAATGCAAATCACAATTCCAGAGGAGAAAAACACCCACGACGTTAAGCGAATGGGACTATTGCCAAAGACAAGACTTGTGGCGCTCGGCTTCCTGCAACACAAGGAATCTTTCTTCGGTTAGTGGTTGTTTGAAAAGCTGATAGTCCCTCCCAAATGAGCCATTAATGATTGATGAGTTTTTTTGTCACCATAACACATACACAGCGTTCATTCAGCGGTTTAATGTACGTATTAAGAGCACTGGAAAGAGCGTGGGCGTGTGCGAGAGTGTAGGCCCATTACTAAACGCGTTTTTACACTGTCGAGTGTATGGGTGGGGCCCAACCGTTCCCCACCAACAATTCAGCATGCGTGCCTAACGATGACTCCCAGAATATAAATATTAAATTTTTATGAAATGTGGGGTGTCCATGTGCAAGAGTAATTATGTTCATTTTCTGCATCACTTAAACATGTATTGACAAGAAAGGGAAAAAACAGCAAACGAAGTGGTGAATACGAATCTGTAGCTCACTAATACTTCATATTGATAGTCAGATTGCATGTGCACCTCTGTAAACACACACACACACGTGCATGCACACACGTTCAAAAGTTTCTGATCAGTTTTAAAATTACTTTGTAAGAAGTCTCTTATGCTCACAAAGGAGGCACTGATTTGGTTAAAAACACAGTAAAAACAGTAATATTGTGAAATATTATTAGAATTTAAAATAACTCACCCCTATGTCATCAAATATGCTAATGTCTTTCTTTTTTCATTCGAAAAGAAATTAAGGTTTTTGAAGAAAATATTCCAGGATTTTTCTCCATATAGTGGACTTCAATGGGGAACAGCGGGTTGAAGGTCAAATTGCAGGTTCAGTGCAGCTTCAAAGGGCTCTACGCGATCCCAGTTGAGGAATAAGGGTCTTATCTAGCAAAACGATCTGCCATTTTCTAAAAAAAAATTAAATTTATATACTTTTTATATCACAAATGCTTTGCAATGTGATTCTACAACTTCACGCGTTACACACAGGCGTAAATCACGGGGGGGACGGGGGGAACCCCCCTATCTGAGGGTTGTCATGACAAAAAATGATGATATCCAATGTATTTTTCTATGAGCGATTGTAAGGTCACCAAGCTTAGCTTGTTTAGTACCGTAGCTTGTCACCCACTATGACTAACACGGTGAAAAGCCTGTGTGTGAACTGATATTAGGCTAATATTGTAATGTAGACCTACCGATGTGTTGGGTTTTGCTCAGTATGATGTTAAGTGGCAGATCAGTGAGTTTGGTGTGGTTGAATATCTAAATAAGAGACGTCCTCACTCCTCAGTCCCAGACGAAACCTAAAATACTATGTGGAGGACGCAAAATATTTCAATAATTATAATATGACCGCGTGGTGAACCGAACTTGTACTTAAACAGGTCTCCATGCTATGTACGCATGCTGTGTACACATATCTATTCTTACAAGCACAATTTCGGCTGTATTATTTGTGTCCCCTTCAAAAATTGCTCTTGAGAAATTTAGTGTTTATTGTAGGTACGGAAGGGTGAAAAACTCCATCTCATTTTCTCCTCCAACTTCAAAATCGTCCGACATCCTTGTTTTACTTTTTTTGTAAACACAGGGTCAGTACTGCCTACATCATCCGTGGCCTTTCCAATGTGACTGTAACGCGTGAAGTCGAGCTAGTGCAACACGAGCATTTGTGGTTAAAAAGCATACAAATTGTTTTTTTGTTTTTTTTTTTTAAATGACTGCTTGTTTTGCTAGATAAGCCCCTTGGGATCATGTATAGTCCTTTGAAGCTGCATTAAATTGATGCAATTTGGACTTTTAACCTTCAAGTCCACTATATGGAGAAAAATCCTTTAATGTTTTCCTCAAAACCTTGTACATCTTGAATGACATGGGCGTCATAATTTTACAGTTAAGAAATTATTCAACCTCCTTGACCTACAAGTCATTTAGTTGCAGAGAACAAAATTTTGTGAAAACAATTCAACAAAGGCATCATTACACTATTGGAGAAAGTTTATTAATACACATTTGAGTAATACTGAGAGCGTAAGTTGATGAATGAATAATGACCAAAAAAAAAATAACAATTTGTGCAGAATCTTTTATTCTTTAAAACCACAAATAAAGGCTGCTTAGAAGTCACCTCTCTCATTCAACCAAATATTTTCAATGAGAATTAAATCTAGAGACTGAACAGGCCACTCACGAACATTCTATGACTGATCCCTGAACCAAGCATAAGTCGATTTGGATGTATACTTTTGGATGATTGTCCTGCAGGAAAGTCCACTGATCATCAGCTTCAGTCTTTGCACAAAAGGCATCACAATTCTTGCCAAAATGGCCTGAGACGTTAAAGAATCCATGATATTCCTTCATACGGTAATTTTTTCCACTTCCTGCTACAGTAAAACAACCCCATAAGTGGACTGGCCCACCTCCATGTTGGACCATAAGACATTTGCTTATAAGACATACCGATGATCCATAGGTCCACAAAGTTCCAGTTTTGTCACATCATTCCATAAAACATTCTTCCAGAACTCAGGTCTATCCAAATGAATTTTAGCATGTTCAAGTCAGCCTTTTTGTTCTTCTTGGTCAAGAGTGGTATTCGGCAAAGAGTGGTTTTATTCATGCCCCAACATGAAAGCCAGACAATTTTGACAATTTTGTTCCCTACTATAAAAATAAATGACTTAAAATGTTTAATACTTATGACAGCTGTGTTATTAAAAAATCGTATAACTCAAAAGCATTATTTATGATGCTTTTGATGATATAGATGCATTTTTATAAAGTCCTGGATCTTCAGAAAAGCTTGCATTTGTAAACTACTCTAGTCTCTGAGAAGTTGAATATTCTCGAACTGTAACACTGACATTTCACAAAATAAAAACTGCTGTCTGTAATCTTACTGCGGTGCATTTTGCTAAAGCGTGTGGCTTCATGATTGTAAAAGTGTGCTAAAAGGGGCTATTTGAAAAATGATATCTGCAATTGGTTTTGTATCCTCTGGATCACAGTGTAAAAATACATGATATCACTATCAGCTTTAAATTTCGTAATCGGCGCACCCCTAATAGCTACTAAAATTGTGACCACAGAACAGTGATACACAGTGTACTGCGAGAAATATGAACTGTTACACCCCTAGAGTGCTCATATGTGAAAGCGGGATAATTTCAGAAAGAGATTCAAAAAGTGAGTCAGAATGTTTGTGAGTGTGTGTGCGTTTTGGATAGAGTGGAATCATCTCCCTCCGCAGGCTGTGATTTATGCAAGGCACACTTGAACGTGTGAGTGGAGTCAGCGTTTTGAAGATGGTTAAAAAAAAAGTAGGGGAAAAAAAGAGGGGTGACGCTAGAACCGCACTGTTTAACATTCACATGTTTTACATTTCCAGCCTCTGCGAGGATGACATTTCATTTCTTACTACAAGTCATCTCGCCCTGCCTAATTCAATTTACTCCACAGCCTGTCCCCCATTACCATCCTCCTTCTGAGAAGCCTCTTCAATCTCCAGAAGAAGAAAAAAATGTAACACATTATGCCGTTTTCATCGCCCTGAGTTGAGAGCTGAGTTGCAAATGAGTGTGTAAATAAAAATCGACTTTGCCTCTAATTTTATCTTGTAGTTTGACTGTCCAGGCCAAAGGCCTGAACAAAGCAAGCGCAAAGGTTGCTAATGCTAGCAGGTTAAGGGCCACACATCTTTCTCTAGTTAGGTGGATTGCTGAACAGGGTGGGTGATTAATGGAGGTTTTTGGGGGGATTCTTCTCTGCGGTACATTCTCTCTCAAACAGCCCCACACACCCTGCTGTTCGTTTGTCTATCTGTCTGTCTGTTTGTCTCTCTTGGTGTCTGTAAAACTTGCATTCAAAAACCATGCTTTGAGCTTCCAAACTGTCTTATAAACTTGTCCAGTTATGTTTTTACAAAGCCATCTTTTCAGTGATAGTCCATGTCAAGCTGTCTTTGTAAAGCCATCCTACCAATACCATTTAATTTGTTCCATCCCTCACACAGATTCACTTCTGAAGGTTAAAGCTAATCTAAAACATGGTACAACCATTACCAGTACATTCAGTAGAAACATCAGTATTGGCTAGACAGACAAGAATCACATGCTAAACATTGACATGGAGTTAGAGATGGTAAATAATGTGTTCGCTGCATTATGTTATAGTACTATTGCAGTAAACAGTCATTGAAAGTTGAATAAAATAAATTTTTTTTTTTTTAAAAAGGCTTTTTTAAACATACAAAATTTAGGGTTGGAAAGTTTTTAAAAGAAAGTATCTTTTGCCAACCAAGGCTGCATTTATTCCCGATTGGAACCACATATCTTTTTATATCTTATATTGGAATGTGATATCTTTGCCAAACTCAGAACACTTATGTAAGAGCTCAATCTATTAGAGGGAAAAAACATTAAAACTGCAAAAGATTTGCCTTTTCAACATGAAAATTGGCGTGCAAAGCCTTGGTCCAAAGTGCCACAAGTGTCTATAAGGACAATTGCGTATCTCAAAAAACATGGCCGCCATTGGCCAATTTAAGCACCAGTTAAACAAGGTTGACGGAGGCTGATCGGAACGAAAATCGGTGGGCCTGTTTGACTAACGGCCCCAAAGGACTGAGAGAAATTTGAAAGAAATCAGCCAATGAGAGGTGATATCACTTTTTTCAAGGGCGCAAACGATTGTATGTTACGCATCATGCGATTGAACTCCTCATTCTGGACAACTTTGCATCTAGAACCACTGCTGTCAATCAAATCATTTGTTAAAGCGCTCCTATTAAGCCTTTTCAAATATTACCTTTCATGCAGTGTTTCATGTAGCTGTATGTGAACATAAACTATTTACAAAGTTGTGAAGCCGACAGTGCACGATAAATAAAGTTACTGTCTATCAAAAAAAGAGTCGTTCATAATCGCCTGAATGAGTCGTCAGGAATCTTTTTCTGTTACGACCACACGTCACAAAGTAACACATTTGCATAATGTATTTGGACCGGCTTGCTCCTCTTAACCTCTAACTGTAAGTGTGATTAATAATTGATGGTTGTATTTTCTAGCGATCGTTCAAAATCGTCCTATATCGCTCATGGGGGTGAGTAAATTATCAGGACATTTTTATTCTGAAAGTGAAGTAATCCTTTAAAACTTGTTGCTCTTATGTAACATTACTCTGTATCATGCAAAATACGTATTTAGTTGTGAGTGTGTTGTGTTTGCTCCGCGCAACTCATAGGTCTCTGGCTAACCGGCTGACAGCTTTATCTGTTCACTCGCTATTGTCTAGAAACGTGTCGATGAATAGTGAATGTTTGTCATTGTTATTATTTGAAGTTCTGATGAAGAATAGAACAATACGTTGGTGTACTAGCTGCAGTGCTTAATCAATACGTTTCTGCATTGGGCTGACGTATATACTATGGCTGTTTAGGTGTTGTTGTTTACCACCGAGTTGTGGGCTAGAGTAACGGTGATGGGCGTTCCCTGTTTGAAATTCGCTGCACGCAGTAACGTTAAACCAATCAAAAGACTGGGCCATCGGACCAATCACCGCAGATTAGTGTCACGAAAAGGAATGGTTTGGACAAATGATTCGTGAACACATTAAACACATTAAAATTCTAAACAAGATCAACTTAATGCATCCTAGCTGAACAGAAGTATTAATTTCTTTGTGGAACCAAATTCGTCCTGACCCCAAAGAAATATTATGCCGTGGATCTTGAAACCTCAAATATAGAAATAGTGTCAAATCATTACAAAACAGAATTATTGTATTTACAATATCATGACAAAATAAAAGGACATTAACAATTTGTAGAAGTATGTTACAAAATAGGTGTTTTGGGTAGACAATTCTACAAGATTCTACAATTCAGAAGCACTTCATTGATTCAAGCAAAAATTAGTCACCTGCAAAGAGGTTTAAGTAGGGCTGTCAAACGATTAATCGCATACAAAATAAAAGTTTGAGTTTGCCTAATATATGTGTGTGTACTGTGTGTAATTATTATGTATATATAAATACACACAAATTAATGTATATATTTAACAAGAAAAATATGTTATGTACAAAATATTTGTATTTGTATATAATATAAATGATATAAAATTTATAATAAATACATATACTTGTAAATATTTCTTGAATATTTACATGAATGTGTTTGTATTTATATATACGCAATAATTACACACAGTACACACACATATATCAGGCAAACTTTTATTTTGTATGCGGTTAATCGTAAAAATCACAACAGGAGCTTTGTAACTGAAAACTTCGACATTTTTTTATTAAGTTTTTTTTTTTTTTTCCCGAAAAATAGCATAACATGCTTTATAAACTTCAGATCCCATTTCTAAACATTACATGGGCATTAGTGTTGACCCTACTGCTGACCATATCCATCTTATCAAGTTGCAAGTTTGGAATCTTTGCATGGAACAAGCCGTATAGTATTCGTAACCTCTGTTTAGACTATAGAGCTGACAAAATGCTAACTTAATCTGCCTTGACACAAGCGCTTTGGGTCTCCGGCGTAGGGGGTCGTGCAAAAGTGTTAGTGGGGTTAAGTGCGTAGGTTAGCAGTAGGCCATATAACAGGCGGGAAAGAGTGCAACAAAGCAGTCAATGCACAGACTCGGGCATTTCTGCTTCAGTTTAGTCTGTGACAAATTAGCAGGTTCTGCTACCATCAGATGCTGCTTAAAACAAGGAACAGGATTACTTTTTCATTTTGTCTCCTTACGCTTCAAAAAAAATGAACTATGTTTGCTTTGTTTTTAATACTCCGCTCAGGCAGAGCGTCAAATAAAACCAGGTTGACTTTTTGCTTTTGACTTCAAAAAAAGCATGAATATCAGATTCAAAGTGTGTGGTGATCTCTAATGTGTGTTTGTGAAAGGGATTAGCAACATTGCTTCACAACTACAGAAACAACTGGTCTAAATCTGCACACTCTTTGAATACGAGAGGTACTAATGAAACATTTTACATAGCAAGGGGAAAACAGAGAGCTAGTAAAACCAAGAGAGAAAAAGTTTTAAAGGCCTCAAGAAGGAAAGCTGAGAAACCAAACCCTAGCATATGCTGTGCCAAAAACTGGTTAGCAAGCCTGTTAGCTTTTCCTAGGTTGTAACTTTTCTATGCTACTGCCATGTGTGCTTCGGGAAGCCAAGTTTTACTGCTAACACATTTCTGAGCTGCCTCGGTACGTCCACAACACAAAACGCGGCCCTAAATGTCACTTTTCCGAGGCTAATGCCGAAAAAAGATCCACGTTTATGAGTAGATCTTTTCTGAAATGCATTCTAATATTTTAATTCCAAAAACATGTCGCTCGCGAGCTATTTATGCACGTCATGTGCATCGGCGGTTTGTCGGCAACAACTTGAACGTGCTTGGTGGCGAACATTTGTTTGTGTTTTTTTGTGCAGACGTGCTCCCAATTTCAAAGGGAAGCATGCGTGAAACACTGTGTGGCTCAGAGTCCCGCTCCAATGAGAAACACATTTAAGCATTCAGCGCTGAAATGTCAAACCCAGCGCTGTGCCAGCACAATAAGGCGAATGAGAGAATAGATTAGTGTTTGAACCCTGTCTGTTGTCAAATGATGGAAAATAAATCACAAGGCTTTAATCATTGAGATTGTACATCTCAAATCTTCTACATCCCAAAGCGGGATGCACATGAATGATGCTCAGAGGGAAATTTGCATGCATACACACAAACTTCGTAAGGGAAATATGCGCAAGCACATGAGTTTATTCGAGGAGCTGGAGAAAACTAGAACTATATCTGTTTCAAGACTTATTTCATGACCTCCGAGTTTGATTATTTTTGCTGCAAGGACATTTGGTTTAACAGCTTTCAACACACCTCAGAGACTAATTACTTGAGAGATGACAAGCAATGTCATTGGCAAGACCACCAGGACTCTACTTTCATTTTGAGGGGAAGAAAAAAACTGCGTATGAAAAAGCAAAGACATTGCTCAAACTTAAATTCAATTCAGAATTATTAATAAAAGGGTGTGACATTTCTCATTAAAATGTATAACACTGAAAAAAAGAAGCAATGATTTTTTTTTCTGTTTTAACAATGGAGGCACTTCAGTGTAGAGGGTTTTAAAATTAAATTAGGATCCTCTTGAAGTCACATTTACCACGGCTGACATTTAACAACATCCTGTGACCTGATGGTTGACAAGCTTTTCATTAAGGACTGCTGTGCTCTGCTCGTGCATATTAAAGACATCTTATTTCCATTAGTAGAACTACAGAGTAACTCACTGAAATTCACTGATTTTCACACTACCTAAAAAGCTAAAAAGCAACCTGAATTTCTAGTAAATATCCATATATAGTAAATATAAATATATAATTATAAAATATATACTAACATAAAATCTAAAAATGAAATATATTAAAATAAAATATAAATATGAAATATATATATAATTTTCTTGCCTAAATAAAACGACAGCTAATACATAATAAAACAGGCAAAAATATAAAAAATAACTTTTTTGAATAATTCTTTTTTTTAATTAGATTTAATTAGATTTTATAATTAATTCAATGTAACAAATTTAGACAATAATAAAATACTAAAAATAATAATAATAAAAGCATAAATAATATTAAAATTAAAGTTAAATAATGACATTTATTTTAACATGAATGATAATGAGCTTTATTTACTACCAGTCAAAAGTTTTTGAACAGTAAGATTTTAAAAGAATTCTTTTCTGCTCACCAATGCATTTAGTTGATTCAAAATATAACAAAAATACAGAAATATTTGTACTATTTAAAATAACTGCTTTCTATTTGAATATATTTTAAAATGTAATTTATTCCTGTGATCAAAGCTAAATTTACAGCATCATTACTCCAGTTTTCAGTGTCACATGACCCTTCAGAAATCATTCTAATATGCTGATTTGCTGTTCAGGAAATATTTATTATCATTATTATTATTGTTATTTTCAATATTTAAAACAATTGAGTAACTTTTTCAGGATTCTTTAATGAATAAATAGATCCAAAGATCAGCATTTATCTGAAATAAAAAGCTTTTGTAACATTATACACTATACCATTCAAAAGCTTGGAGAAATTAATTAAAATTCATAAAGAATTATAGAAATTAATAATTTTATTTAGCAAGAATGCTTTAAAATGATCAAACATGATGATAAAGACATTTATAATGTTACAAAAGATTTGTATTTCAGATAAATGCTGTTATTCTGAACTTTCTATTCATCAAAGAATCCTGAAAAAAATTCCACTCTGCTGTTTTCAACATATTAATAATAAATGTTTTTGAGCAGAAAATCACAATATTAGAATGATTCCTGAAAGATCATGTGACTGGAATATTGATGTGAAAAATTCAGCTTTGAAATCACAGGAATAAATTACATTTTAAAATACATTCAAATAGAAAGCAGTTATTTTAAATAGTAAAAATATTTCAAAATATTACCGTTTTTGCTGTACTTTGGATCAAATAAATGCAGGCTCTATGAGCAGAAGAGACTTTGTTTAAAAAAAACAAAAAAAAAAAACATTAAAAATCTTACTGTTCATAAACTTTTGACTGGTAGTATATAGTGTGCTTGGCACATAAAAAGGGATTTGGAAAGATAGGTGTCAAAGGAAAAAGGGACAACGGACAGTGCTCCGAGTCCCGGTCCTCTCCCATTGCTTCCTGTCTGACTATTCTAACGAATAAAAGCAAAACAGCTAAAAATATGACTACGGCCTAGCACACATTCACAGGCATCTAAAGTAGAGAAGCACTGGAAAATAAAGCTTCTGTCATATTGAACACACATACCCTTCCTAAAAAGTCTGCCTGCCTTAATTTCACTCAAGGGGAGATTTGGGAGAAGATCAGTGACACTAAACCCAGGACTTACCCTCCACACAGGCACACACACACACACAGTCTGCAAATGAAATGCAGAGGCCCGAGCAAAAACATGCTTCCCCACACACAAACAAACGCTGGCATGTGTACACACGGTGTGCTATTTAAATCATCCGAGACCCGTACAGTGTTACAACAGTGACAGGCAGAGCGTGTTGATTTACCCGAGAGGAAATGTCAAATGATTGACACACCGGCCCACCTATTACCCGTCACAGCGGGGTCTCCGCAGCCCGAGCCGCCCCGCCGATCGCTACCATCCGTTTGCGCAGGCGGATTTATGAAAAGAAAAGAAACAAAAAAGGAAAGGGGGAGGGGGAAAAGTTCTGAAACTAAACCCAACGCCCACCTGTCCGTCGGCTGAGGGGGGTTGGACAGAGCTGAAATAAAGTCCTTATGAGAGCACTGTGATCATAACCTTCGCAATCCACAACCCTTACAGCTGTCTCTCACTGGCCCCGAGACCCCGACTTCACACACATACATAAATGCTCACAGACAAACAACCACAAACCACTACTTATAGTATACACTCTACACATCCTTAGGAGAATATATATTAACACATACTTGTCCAAGTATTCAAATTTACAGCTATGATGGAAATTAATAGCCCAATGAGTATTAGAAAAGGTCTTTTATTTTTAGTCACCACTGTAACAAGCACTGCACTCTTTAGTGTCCCTACTGCACACACAACACACACTACCTTAAAATAGCTAAAGCACATCCACTTATCCTGCGAAGGGGATTTGAACCCCTAAATAAAAAACGAGGGATGTTTACTCATCCGTAACTCACCCTCTGCTCTCTCCGACAGGGGGAAAACAGGCGCTAAGCCCCAATCAGGCTCAAAAAGGCTGCGAGTCTGTGCGCCAAGGCTCCGAATAGCAGAGAGGGCAAAATGCGCCTCCTGAGAACGCGCCCCGCTTCGGTCGAATTAAAAGTTGGCCTTCGTGCAGAAAGAATGATTAGCACTTTTGTGTGATAATGTAATTGGCAAAGTGGATGCGAAGCGGTGCACCTCTAACATTTTGCGTGTCAGTCAAAGCGAGGGGAAATTTTAACTATATGGAAACTTCGTGAAATGTTTTGGAGGGATGGATTGACTTTCACTGCGAAAGACAGATGTCCTGCTCGTCACAGATGACAGAATGTGCTTCGATGGGGAGCTGATACTGATATGAATTATCTCACGTACTAATTCAGTCATTCAGAGAGCATTTATGACAACTGATACAGTGGGATTCAAAGGTCTGTCTGTGATGGTTTTATCTGGCTGTTTATGTTATTGTATTTATAATAGTATTTTATATCAAATTTTGTAATGTATAAAAAAGTTGAAATGTTAAATACAGGTCAGGTCAAGTTTACATACATCTTTTTAGAATCTACAAAATGTTAATTATTTTACCAAAATAAGAGGGATCATACAAAATGCATGTTATTGTTTATTTACAGTAGTACTGACCTAAATAAGATGTTTCACATAAAAAGATGTTTACATATAGTCCACAAGAGAAAATAATAGCTGGTTTTATAGAAATTACCCTGTTCAAAAGTTTACATACATTTGATTCTTAATAGTGTTGTTAATTGAATGATCCTCAGCTGTGTTTTTTTGTTTAGTTGTGCATGATTTGTCCTGAATAGTTAAACTGCCCGCTGTTCTTCAGAAAAATCCCACAACTTCTTTGGTTTTCCAGCTTTTTTGTGTATTTGAACTCTTTTCAACAATGAAATGTATGATTTTGAGATTCATCTATTCACACTGAGGACAAGTGAGTGACTCATATGCAACTATTACAGAAGGTTCAAACATTCAATGATTCTTCAGAAGGAAAAACGATGCATTAAAAGTCAGGGGTGAAAACATTTGAACAGAATGGTTATGTGTACATTTTTCTTATTTTGCCTAAATATCTTTTTTTTTTTTTTTAGTACTGCCCTTCAGAAGCTACAGAAGGTAGTTACATGTTCCCCAGAAAACCAAAGTAAGTTAAATTTACCCTGATCTTTAAATTCAAAACATTTTCACCCCCCGGTTCTTAATGCATCGCTTTTCCTTATGAAGCATCAGTGATCATTTGAACCTTCTGTAAGAGTTGCATAAAAGATGGATATGATGGATCTCAAATCATACAGTCATTGTTGGAAAGGGTTCAAATACACAAAAATGCTGGAAATCCAAAGAATTTGTAGGACCTGAAGGATTTTTCTAAAGAACAGCAGGCAGTTTAACTGTTCAGTACAAACAAGGAACTCTTGAACAACTCACTAAACAAAAAATAAATAAATAAATAAAAAAAACACAGCTGTGGATCATTCAGGTGAGAACACAGTATTAAGAATCGAGTGCATGTAAACTTTTGAATAAGGTCATTTTTATAAATTCAACTATTATTTTCTCTTGTGGACTATATGCAAATGTCTTTTATGTGAAATATCTTATTCAGGTCAGTACTAAATAAACAATAATGTGTATTTTGTATAATCCCTCTCATTTTGGTAACAATTAACATTTTGCACATTTTGAAAGGGGGGGTGTAAACTTCTGACCTCAACAGTATATAAATTAAACAAATTAATGTTATAATATGTTACATAATTATATGTTAAATATAATATTTTATTATATTTATTGAATTATAGTCTGCACTTTTATTTATTTATTTATTTATGTAAAAAAAATCTGATTTTCATTGTAGTCTCAGACATATCAACTCCACCGTTGTTTCTTTTTTCAAACATTTATTTTACTTCTTCTTCTGTCTATAAACATGCTTACAATTATGCTTCTCATAACTAAAGATGAGTTCATCAGAATGCCTTTTTTCCCATTTATCAGTTTTTTTAGTCCCTCAGTTCAGCTGCTGTGAGTATGAGACATTCAGGGAATGATCCATCTTCAGGTCAGGTTATTTTTTGCCATCTTCCCAAGTGGAAATTCTCAGGGGCAGAGTTTGATTTTCCGTCCAGTTTGGAGGGGATTACCTGAGCTTTGGACGCTCACTCAGCCGTTGCCCACCTTCCATGGGCTGACTGTGCCGAGACGTCTTGCGGCCGGGGCGTAAAGTATCCGCCATTTAGCAGCTAAACGTCCCCTTGCTTTCCACAGCGCCTCCTCCTTTAACTTTCTCTCTTCTTGGCCCCTACTTCTCGTCTGACATCCCAACGTGTTAATAAGGGAGATTTCAGAATAATTCAGGCCAGTTGTTGGCTTCCATAATGGCCGTTACATTGCTTTCTGCTGCCTGAGCTGTTCATTACTGTGAAAAGAAAAAGGATGCTTCACATTCCACACAAAATGCTGGCAAACATCTGACAGAGCTGTATCTCTGCACTGGTGACTTTATTATTTTTCACCATGAAATGGATGGCGGAGATGTGCAGGCTGTCTGCCTTTTTTCTTTCTCACTGTAATAACTCATCTCTGTCTTTGCAGTCCAGCGCCGTCTCACAGAAGCTCCAAAACAGACCTAAAAAATATGGCTTATGTAGCTCAGTTTAGGCCTAGCTTTAGAACAGACTGCATCTGAGAACTGACTGAAACCAATGAGCCATCACTTTCAAGTTACCAATTTAACCATTAAAAGACCTGAAATTAACTTGTGAATAACTTTGACAGAGTTCTGAAGCAGTACTGCACGTCCATGTTTCCTGAACATGTCATCAAATCTCAGGAAATCTTTAGTTACGTAATTCTATATTGAGCACATCTAATACTTCATTTATAGTGGGGCACAGGCTATTTGTAGTGTAGATAATATTTCATCACTCTGTGGTAAAAAAAAAAAAAAAAAAAAACTAAATAGACCCAAAAGCCGGCGGTATGTGGGTGCCTCTTGCTTCGCTTGCTCCACCTCTATTTATTGCTAGTGCAAAGGGCACGTTTGACGTCTCGTGTTGCCTCCCAGACAGAGAGTAGAGACCTCATAAAAAAGAAAAGAGAGCCCGTCTCACCCACCTGTTGTTGCTGAGGCGGGATGCCATAGTATGGCTGTGGCGTGGGGTCTTTAAAACCCACCTGCAATAGAGACGCAAGAGCAGGAACATGGAAACTTCATCTGCCCAGAATACGAAGATGAGTGGAAGTCCACTTATTTACTAACTCATATGCTCTTATAAACCATCATTAAACACAAGTTCACTTCAAAGGCTCTCTGAAGACATTTGTGTACAACTGCTCACAGGATCACATAAAAACTTAGCTCACACAAGAGTTTATGATTCTTGATAATTTACTCATCCCCATGTCATCCAAGATGTTCATGTGTTTCTTTCTTCAGTTAAAAAGAAGTTAAGGTTTTTGAGGAAAACATTTCAGGATTTTTCTCCATATAGTGGACCTCAATGGGGACCAGCAGGTTGAAGGTCTAAACTGCAGTTTCAATGCAGCTTCAAAGGGCTCTACACATAGGCGGAAGTACCAACGCTATCTCATGACCAATTCATACATATTTTATGAAGTAACTAATTTGTATGACCTCACTTGTACCACCTCACTCGTATGATTTCGTATGATTTGTCTAGATCCCAGTGACAGGTAGCTTTAGGTCGTGTGTGGTGTAGGCGGAAGTACCAACACTATCTCACGACCAATTCATACGTATTTTATGAAGTGACAAATTCGTACAACCTCACTTTTACAACCCCACTCGTCTGATTTCTAAGGATTTGTTTAGCTCCCAGTAACGTGTAGGTTTAGGTCGCGCGTGAGTCATGACATCAGCAGAAGTAGCAACACTATCTCAGGACCAATTCGTACGAACTCACTCATACGATTTCGGATGATATGTCTAGATCCCAGTGACAGGTTGGTTTAGATCACGCAAAGTACCAATGCTATCTCACGACCGATTCGTAAGTATTTTATGAAGTGGCGAATCCGTACAAATTCCTACAACCTCACTCGTACGATTTCATATGATATGTCTAGATCCCAGTGACACGTAGGTTTAGGTCACACATGACACAGGTAGAAGTACCAACGCTATCTCACGACCAATTCATAAGTATTTTATGAAGTGACGAATTCGTACGAACTAGTACGATTTCGTATGATTTGTCTTGATCCCAGTAACACTTAGGTTTAGGTCACGCATGACATAGGTAGAAGTACCAATGCTATCTCATGACCCATTCGTAAGTATTTTATGAAGTGACGAATTCATACAAATTCCTACAACCTCACTCATACGATTTTGTATGATTTGTCTAAATCCCAGCAACACTTAGGTTTAGGTCACGCATGACATAGGTAGAACATTAACCAATGCTATTCTCACGACCAATTCATAAGTATTTTATGAAGTGACAAATTTGTACGAATTAGTACGATTTCGTATGATTTGTCTAGATCCCAGTAACACTTAGGTTTAGGTCATATGTGACATAGGCAGAAGTACCAATGCTATCTCACGACCAATTTGTAATATTTTATGAAGTGACGAATTCGCACAAATTCCTACAAACTCACTCATACGATTTTGTACGATTTGTCTAAATCCCAGCAACACTTAGGGTTAGGTTGCGCATTACATAGGCGGAAGTACCTACGCTATCTCACGACCAATTTGTACGTATTTTAAGAAGTGATGAATTCGTAGGACCTCACTAGTATGGTTTCGTATGATTTGTCTAGATCCCAGTAACACGTAGGTTTAAGTCACAAGTGACATAGGCGGAAGTATCTACGCTATCTCATTACCAATTATAGGTCATTTATATGAATTCATATGAATTGGGGAACTCGTAAAATATGTATGATTTAGCAAATATTGTACAAATTCATATGAGTAAGGTAATATGAATTCGTACAAATTAGCATTCTCATAAAATATTTAAGTCAAACGCTCTTTACAAAAAATAAAACAACATTGGACGATTTTGAATACGTAGAAGAGAATGAGATGGAGTTTTCGCCCTAGCCTACCTTTTGACCCGAAGTACAGAGACAAAGAACTAACCATGCATGACCTTTCCAATGTGATTACATAATGCATGAAGTCATGGATGTGCACAGCAGAGCTAGTTTTTTTTTTTTTAAGAAAATGACCGATCATTTTGCTAGACAAGACCCTCAGCTGGGATTGTGTAGAGGCCACTGAAGCTGCACTGAAACTGCAATTTGGACCTTCAACCTGCTACTGTAGTCCACTATATAGAGAAAAATCCTGGAATGTTTTCCTCAAAAACCTTAATTTTTTTTTCAACTTAAGAAAGAAAGACATGAACATCTTGGATGACATCTTGGAATTCAGTGTTTGTTATCACACTAACACATCTTACATTGCCACAAAGCACATGAATATTTTTGTCCTCCTCATTCTTCCCATTTGTTGAGAAGTCTCTTTGACATTGATTAGTTTTTATGGGACACTGTGACTCTGAAACCTTAAACGGGTCGTCGGCAGCCCCCTGCAGTGAGGTGAGTCATCCCTCTGTCGCTGGTGGATGGAGGGAATGGGAACACATGACAGACGAGCTTGGGCCGCACTTGACTCTCTATATGTTTGGTGATGTGACTGTCCGCTGTTGGAACAATAGCAGGATTACAACAGAGGACTATTAAAAGACCAAAGCATCCATGCCGAACAATGTAGGGGTTGACTCAATCACACTGGAACGACCATGATCTCCACCATCTGCCAAGAATGCCTCTAGGGCTCCCTTCTCACTAAACGAACAGATAAGTGCTGGCAAAAGTGTTTAAGCAAAATCAAGGTCCAGAGTCCAGAGTGTGCATGTGTATTTGTAGACTATCGATTCAATTTTCTGCTTCTTGATTGTCTTTGATGTTTCTCTTTTTGTAATGTTTATGTCTTTAAGTGCGCATATGCGATCTGGAGTCGAGGCGGAAACCTGAGATGCACATAAATTAATCGCAAAGAAACTTTGGCAAATATTCAAACGAAAAGCTCTCTTATTTATTACGACAGAGAGACTGACCCATTAGGAGAGTCATAACTTCAGCCTGTCATGGCATTGGCATGTTTTTAATGGAGGAGGGACTACCTCTCTCCAAGTGTCATGACAAGTATTGATGGCTGAATGAAACCTCGTCCAGACAACAAGCAAATAGGAGCCACTTGTGCTGCATTGTTTCAAAGCTATCCATGCCACTTATTTTTAGCTGCTTATACAAACTATTCCACAGGTCCTCAAATGGTCATTCTTGCAAGCTTCCACATTTTCATTGGGACACAGTGGGATACCTAACCATTTGTTTCCACTCATCTCTATTGTGTTGCGTCCTCTGGCCTTTCCCTTTTCCACATCTCTGCCAGGTCTTTAAATAAACAGATAAATACATTAAATTCAAACTCCCCTGGGCCCTCCAGGTCTATGATTTTGAAATTGACTATTATAGATAAGATGATATCTTCAAATTTCAGCTGTTCACCATGATTCAGAGTTCATTCACAGGTTTAGAGTTTGACTTCAGGGTTCATTTCACACAAATTCAGACTTGACAGCTGAACTGCACTTCATGTGTTAAACTAAATAAACAAATTAAAAATAATAATATCAACTCCGTCTAATGCTATTGATGTTTTGACTGTATAAACTTAAGCCTCCCCACACAAAATATTAAACTGCTTGCCATAATTCTTGACAGTAGTTGATGAAGTGGGGCATTCAATGAATCATAAAAGATGGAATATTACTTCAAATCCGTATTGATTCTGCTTATAGAAACAAGGTGTTGTGTGGGTGTTGAGTCTGGCTCTGAAAAACTACACAGCGTTAGGAGGTATCGCTTACAGTGGCTCAAAAAGAAACATCTGGACAGGCACGACTCCAAAGAACACAAACCCTGCTGAGACTGGAGGAATATTGGAGACCTGGCAACCCACACAATTAAACTCCACCTCTTACTACATGTACATAAACACACAAAATGTACAGCTTTCTGTACTGCCGCTCTTTTTTTTTTTTTTTTTTTTCTTTTAGAATTTGCTAGGATTACTATTCAGTAGGTGTGCGTTTTACGTTAATAACTAATAAACCTGAAATATTAGATGATTTGAGATCGTATACAGTACATCTGTTTTGCGTTTGATTCTGGAGATATGTCAAAAGGGTGCAGCTAATATAAACCCCACGTTCATGAGGATAATATATTTTAGCTACCAAAGCACGAAGAAAAAAAGCCTTGAGAAATGGAAATTATATGAGAAACATTAAACTAATATCTCACATTGAAACTGGCAGATGTTTACATAATTGTATTGATTAATTTTCATGTATCTGCTATCATTTAAAGAGTGTTGATAGTTGATGATGAATAGGGAACAGTAAATGTTTAGCCACTGGATTACTAACAACCCTTTATTGAGAGGCAGAATTACTAGTTCTCATAAACACTCTTTTATTCTGGCTGTTAGCCCTCTGCTCTTGTTCTGCACACCACCTTCCTCAGAAAGGAAAGGATCTTCCTCTCCAACACTCATAAAACTTACTCGGGTTAAAACGTGCGACCACAAAGCAACATCACTTAGCCGAGCCAAACTGTCATTAGCATTAAGAAAGACAAAGAGATGTGAGGGTTCAGGAAGGGAGGTGTTAGACCAGAAACAGCATTTGCACAGCAAGCTGTAGTTCCTAGAAAGCAAAGTGTTAATGCACGGGGGTCAGTGTCACTATGTTTGACACTGATGAGGACAAAGGGAAAGCTTATGTAATGCAAACTGCACACATAGTGTTTTTCCCCTCAGCCTGACCTGATTCCGCTCAAAATAGACCAAGTCCCAGAGAAAGGAAAGAACGAGGGATCTACAGAAGAACAGCTAAGACCAGCAGAGAGAGGAAACATTGAGGAGGAGGAAAGCAGCAGGATTCTTGGAACGGTTTCTACAACTCTGACACGTCGGGTTGTTTGATTGACCGCAGAAATCTGGCCGTGAACCGCCACTGCCTATTATTGTTGTATGGATTTTCTTTTCTTTTTCACGACTTTCGACTGCAATCGTTTACTGCAACATCAGCATTTTCCTCAAAATGACATCTGAGGGCAGTCCTTACGCATACCGAACTTCTAAAAGCTGCACTGGAGACTACTTTGTGGGAGCAATGCTACATTTCACTGCTATAAAAGTGAAAGTGACTCAGTCAGCAGTCAATGAAAGCCCTTGTGAACCATTTTTAACCATACAGTCTATGAAAGAACAAGACGGAAATAGAGAGAGTAAAACTCTGAGCACTTCATCACAACTTGCATTCAATACAATATAATATTATAAATACACACATTACTCTTTACAAGAGCTTTCAATCTCACTGCAGTGCTTATAGTAAAAAGACTGCATTTGACACTTAACTCTTAAACCGGGTGTCATTTAAAAATCAAGAACAACTATAACCATGTACATGCACCTCTTCATGAGAAAACGAAAATGTTTCCTGGCGAGACACGAAGGCTTATTTCAAATGACGAAGGCTTCTGGTCCGCAGAGCACAGGCTGTGGGCTAAGATTACAGACATCTCAAGTTTAAAAATGCCACAGCACTTTCTCGCTCAGCCGGCAAACTGCATCCCGCTGCACTTTTGCAGACGCTTTACAAATTAATCGCGTATGAGCATTTCTGATCTGGCAACTTCTTTGTCCACTAACAGATTGAGAAACAATTTGTAGAAAGCTGGCATCTTTCAGCAGCAAATTTATGGGTGAAATTTTCTGCTCTTTTTATGTTTTACATGCTCGATTTTTACCAGTTTACTTTGGCAACGTTCAGCGAGGAACATGACTGCCTAAGATGTAAATGACGAAATTGTCCTGTTAACATACATTTAGCGATTTTGTGGCGAGCTGCATTTCATATTGATAAAGAGACTTATGACTTACTCTTAGTTCATCTCTCTTAGTTCATCATCTGCATATTCTGGTTCAATTAAGAAAGGCAGGGCAAAAAATTGCAAGTCATCCTCTCTTTCGAAATCTTAAGACATGTTTATGAAGACCGTTTTATGTACAGCATGCATCCAGCTGCTGTGTCAGCAGTTCCACATGTACGCATCATACTGTCATGAATGTGCGTCGAAGACTGACATGGAAAAACAAAAAGTATTCTCCTAGCAGTGTTGCCAAGTCTACGGTTTTCCTGTGGAATTGGGCCATACTTTAACACTGTTGCCACCGGTTGTTTTTTATGTCAGCAGGTTGAAGCGACACCAATAACGTAATATTTAACCCCTCGAATGCTAATTTGACCAGGGTAACCCTGGCTACCCTGTCTCGTAGCTTTATAAAATTAAGGATGAACCAGTGATGAGGCTGGGCGATTTTTTCAAATTTTATCGATTAATTCAAATTTAATGTTTTGCCACAATTTTATTTTTTAGAAATCGAGGAATTGCGATTTTGACTAGAAATATTTCCAAAGGTTAGAATTAGACACTTTGACAATATGCCAATGATAACAGTAAAGAGAAAAAAACGATCAAACCACGTCGGCGCACATGATTAACCACTCACGTGAACCGCTTATATCGCTATAGGTGCCATTCACGCCAAATCTGCTTTTGTGTTCACAAAGATGCAATGCGGGCAGTGGAATAGGAATAACATGTAATAAGATGGGAGTGAACTTCTTTTAACTTGGGCGCTGTGTTTTTAGAAAGCCGTTTCATGCATGAGAGGCTGCAAGAGACGTGAGTGCAACAGTCAACGCGTCCATGTTTACACTGAATAAACAATGGAAAAGCAACGCAATCTAATAAAAAACCTACTACTACTCTATGTCTGATATTTCGTGTTTGCATCATGGTGACAGGCAGAAAGCTGCTGTTTATTGTTTTTACAGAACATTTATAGTTAATAATAGTCTACTGGTGTTATACCTTCAGTCATTTTGAATTTCAATTACCTTGACTTTTGGAATTTCTTTTTTAAAGCATTTTCCTTGTTTTACCTTCATTGTTAGACACTTCTTTTCCCCATGACTTGTTGGACAATTTCAAAACAAACTTTGACAACAAGATAAACTTTGCTGTCATCTATTCAAAACTGCTGAAAATTATGCCTTTCAAGATAAGTGCAATTGCAATACTTAACAGTTTTTTGTTGTTGTTGTTGTTTTTTAAAGATATTTTGAGATAAAAACAAATCTGGGGTTCTTTTATGTCTGTCACACCGTAGGACATTACGTCACACTAAAGGACAGAAATGGTAGTTATTAAAGTATTTCTATTTAATTTTGAACATGTTAAAGGAGAAAGAAAGTTTAATTTTGTTATAAACAATATCAACATGTTTTTTTTAAACAAAACAAAACTCAACAAAACTCAGTCTCTTTCAATCGGTATGCTATGTCCAAAGGACAACAAAATGTAACATTTTGCAGTGGTTCCAAAAAAGTGAAATATTTGAACAGTTCTGAGACAAAAACTGACCCTGTGCAGATGGTCATGGGCTTGACAAGGGGCTTCAGTAACACGACCATGAATGGGGTCCTTCAACTAATCATTTTTTTTTTTCTGGAATTGGCAGATGTAAAATCAGGATATGGTGTTACACCAGAGGACATGGTTTTCAGAGACAAAAAGTATCAATTTCCTACACTTTCAGAAATATATAAATGAAAAAAAATGATTGCCATTTACCAAAATAGACGCATGTACAATAATGCCGGAGGTGTTTATTAACATTTTTATGCTTTTTTTTTTTAATATACAAAAGTTGTAATTTAGTGAACCACGCTTGAGACATATTAGGACACCATAGGACAAATTTGATATTTGGCTCAAAAATAAAAGAAAAATCAAATAACACTGCAGCTTTTTTAACAACAGTTCCTTCCATGTAGGGCTAAGAAATGTTTAACAATTTACTACATTTTTAATAACGACAATATTAATTATATTCATTTTTATCTTGTGGGACAGTGAAAATGCCATGTCACATCAACAACCCATTTACATCATGTTGACACCTTCATGTGTGGCGCACATATCGTAAAAAAAAAAAAACAAGAATCTGTTGAACATTCTGAAAAAAAAAAAAAAAAAATCGATATTTTAATTTTTTTTGCCATATCGCTGATGTCACATGGACTACTTTATCAATGTCCTTATTACCTTTCTGGGCCTTGAACGTGGTTGCATTGCTGTCTATGCAGGGTCAGAAAGCTGTCTGATTTCATCAAAAACATCTTAATTTGTGTTCAAAGATGAACAAATGTCTTACGGGTTTGGAACGACATGAGGGTGAGTAATTAATGACAGAATTTTCATTTTTGGATGAACTGTCCCTTTAGCAGCAATCAGAACTTGAAACCGGAAGCATCTAATTATTTGATTCCCATCCCTAGTTGTTTGTTAATCCAGTGCTGGCTCAACAAACAAAAGCAAAAGCATAAAACAGCCACTCAGGCTTCTTATTAAAATGACTGGTCTTCTGGGATGTAAAGGTTGAGCAGCAGCATCTGGGGTTGTGATCTCAGATATGGAAAATAATAAAATACAGACACTAAAATATTCCCTTGGCCAAGATGTTCAGCCACAGCATCACTCCTTTTCCCTTTCCGCACAATCAACACTTTTTATAACTTCCTTAAAGCTGTCAGACTAGCTGAGAGCAGTGAGGAGCACTCAAGAGTGGAGTGGAGGAGGAAAAGGAGAGAACGATCATCGGCTACTGCTGCTTAAAAAGAGGGAGAAGAGGGAGGAGAGGAGAGGAGAGTCTGCCAGTGCCTCTCTGACCTCCACAGTTTGATTTGGCAGAGACGGCGGATAATAGGTCAACATCAAGCATGTAGAAGAGGGTCAGAGCGAGGCAGGAAAAAACAAAGAAAATGGAGATGAGACAAAGTCTGAAGATGGAAAGAAATGAGGCAGACTGATAAAGAGAGGGGGTACGGCGTCCCTCTTGTCTTCTGGCCCCCTGCCCTGCTGGTGTCTTCTCGGCAGTGTCGGATCTCTCCTTCACACCATAGACAGCTGGAGGTGTCAACACTTGACTGGGCCTAAAGCTCTTCTACCCACAAGCCCAGCCTCTGTTTATGCTCACAAAGCAGCCGCCTGTCACAATACACACACATCCCTCTGATGCAAAGCCTTGTGTATCTTGGTGTAACTCTGTGGGTCTGTAGGCCCCTCCCTGACATGAGGTATCATTTACTTTCCAAGCAATTTCATGACTGTAGCTTTTCAGCGTCTTTGTCAGAAAAGCACAGAGATCCCTGTAATATGTTTGGCTATACGCCCTGAGTTGATGAATTTCAAGTAGATTGCTCAACAGATATTCTTTTGTTGGGCAAAAGACTCAACTGCGGCGCTAAATGTCTGACTGTAGCATCTGTAGAGGTTTTGCAGCACAAGCCGCACATCTCAAAGCTACAGAGAGTAAGGCTATCGCCGTGAGGGGGCAGGAAACAGTTTGGTGATGCCAAAGACAATAACATTAACATGAACTATCTGAATCCAAGCTATCGCTTTCCTGTCAGGGCTCTGCATCTACAAAAGCCTTGATACTAGTTAGGGGTTAAAGTTCCTACTACAAATCACACTGTGTGGGAACACACTTAATATACTTTCTTAATAGGTTCCAGAGAAGAAAATGTCTGGTAATCAAATGTGCTTCCTTGAAATGCGTCCCATGTACCTTTTAGTGCAGACGGCCCAGTGAGGAGAATAAACGGGAGAATGACAAAAATGACAGATAAAGGGGGGGGGTTATTTCCAATGCGCATTTTAATTTAATAATAAAAAAAAATGAATGCCTGACCTTAAAAAAGCGTGTGCTGTCTTGCCACAGAGTAAAAGAAGATATGGAGAAGAAAAAAGTGGAGGACAGCACATTCCTGTGGAATGAGTTGGACTGGCTGGCAGAGATGGCCCAGAAAAGCTGGGAGTGATGAATACCATAGGCACTTGAAGTGGAACAAGACAGAAGGAATCCTTACGACGCTTCCCCAAAACCATTATACCAAAGTCATACCTTAAAAAATAAATAAATAAATAAAAACTCACACAATTACATAAAATAAAAATAAAGAACCATGAACTCATACACTAAAGATGCTCTAAACTGGCTGGATGTTGGACCAATTGCAGCCCAGACGAGCAAATCTCCAAAACCACAAGGATTAGTTTCCAAATCAGTATGAGATCTAAATCGAATGGAAGCTTACAAAGCTAGAATTCAAAAACAAACTACACTGTTGTTTCTTCAGGTAGGTACAGAAGGAACCCACTTTAATGAGATCAAAATGACAGAAATGTAACTTGCTGGTCTATTTTAACAATGTCCTTACTACCTTTCTGAGCCTTGAACGTGTCAGTTGCTGTTGCTGTCTATGTAGGGTCAGAAAGATCTTGTATTTCATCAAAAATATCTTAATTTGTGTTTTGAAGATGAACAAAGCTCTTACAGGTTTAGAACAACATGAGGTTGAGTAATTAATGACAGAATTTTCATTTTTGGGCGAACTATCCCCTTTAAGATGCTTGCTCACTAATGTTAAAACTCGTATTGGTTTTCTTTATCGTAACGGATCTTGTTTTAAGCATTCTTCAAAACAGCTTCTGGATAAAATGACAGTACTTCCATTTCTGGATTATGGTGATGTAGTTTACAGGTCTGCTTCTAAAACTCTCGTTATAAAATAAATAACCTCTTCTTCTTGGCCAGGTTATCATTGTAAATGAGAACTGGTTTTCAACTAACTTACCTCCCACTTTAAGGAGATCAAAATGACAAAAATGTTTCTCGGATTGTGAAAAAAAATAAAAAATTTTGTCATTATTTACTCTACCTCATGTCACTCCAAACCTGTATAACTATATTTCTTTTGTGAAACATAAAAGAAGATATTTTAAGAAATGTGTTTTGTCCATACAGTGGAAGTCACTGGAGTCCAAATATGTGTGGTTATTAATATACTTCAAAATGTCATATAGGTTTGAAATGACATGAGAGTGAGTTAAAAAAATCTTATATAGGGATAGTTCACCCAAAAAAATGAAAATTCTGTCATTAATTACTCACCCTCACGTCATACCAAACCTGTAAGACCAGCAACACAACTGACATGTTCAAGGCCCAGAAAGGTAGTAAGGACATTGCTAAAATAGTCCATGTGACATCAGTGGTGCAACCTTAACTTTATGAAGCAACAACAATACTTTTTGTGCGCAAAGAAAAGTAACGACTTTATTCAACAATTTCTTCTTTCCCGAGTCAGTCTTCAACGCGCATTCACAAGAGTAAGAGTAAGGTTGAACCACTATGTCACATGGACTATTTTAATAATGTCCTTACTACCTTTCTGGACCTTGAACGTGTTGGTTGCGTTGCTGTCTACGGAGGGTCAGGAAGCTCTCGGATTTCGGATTTCATCAAAAATATCTTAATTTGTGTTCCGAAGATAAACGATGGTCTTACAGGTTTGGAACGACATGAGGGCGAGTACTTAATGACAGAATTGTAATTTTTGGATTAACTATTCCTTAAATGTGCAGATTTTAATACATATTTACCAATCCAGGCTTCCCAAAAACATGACAATTCCCAATCAATGGCAATCCTTGGTTACATTAGTGAAACGTAGCACTGGGAAAAAGAAAAACTCAAAGAAACCTCTATGATAAGATTTCATCTTCACCATCATCTCTGCAAATGTTAGCTGAGAGGTAGATATATGAAAGGGATGTTATTTTTAAGAAATGTCTTTAGAAGCACTCTTAATGTAAGATTTATCTTTCTAAAAGTCACAATAAATGTGTGAGGTAAAGCCTTTAAATACCACTGATGCCATGGCTGATCAGTTTCAACACGGAGAGTGATCCTTTTTGATCGATACATAAGTAAAATTAAAATGTTTTTTTAATTACTCAATGCACATAAGCAGATATATTTTCAAAACCTTGACAGAGCCTGACAAAATTTGAATCTAATCTCTTGTGATATACTTCCATTTCCAACATTTTGGCCCCGCATCACCTATACTCAAGTCATCACAGGGACACAATAAATAATAAATGATCCTGAAATTTCTGATGGAATTCCCATTTGCTGTGCGGACGATTTTTTCAGCACTAAGGATTACTGTTCATTTCATGCGGTGTCCTTTTCAAAAGTATCTGCTTGTCGGCAAGCACAGAGATCTCTTACAATCACCAACCACAGCACAAATTAAACCGAGCACACAAGCCTTCAACACACTTTTTAGATTCAGGTTCAGACATTCTTAGATATGATTTTAGATGAAAGTTTCCAAGATGCTGGAAGCAAAGCCACTTTCTATGGATCACTCCCACTCAGATGCTCAGACTCATTTTCATTAGGGATTCCCACCCTTTTGAAAGACGAGGTCACAGACTGTTTGCTAATTCCTCCTTGAGATACATATTTCGGTGTTGTGGACGTGATGAAGCACCAAGAATTTCCAATCAAGAGATGTGAAATTCTTCAGTCTAACTATTAGTCCAAGACAAGAGCCTACAGGAAAATAACCATGCGTCATTTTACATTCTTTCAAACATAGAGTCTAGACCTGAATCTTCAGCTTTTATCTTGTCATTAGAGGAAAGTTATTAGAATACAGTATGTTCTAGTCCTCAAGGTGCCATAGGCTGGCCAACAGGGCGTTCGGAGCAGCAGGGGTGACAATGATTGATTGAAAGATGATTGATGACTGCAGCTGACCGTTCATCTCAGATTTCAATTGTTGTGGTTCAAGCTCTTCGCACCTTGTAAAGCACTTTGAGAGGAGCGTGTTGCATGAGAGAGCAAGGGAAATGGAGGAAGGCATCGGGTCCAACAGGTGCCAGTCTAGCCCCCCAAGTCATCAGCGTTTTGCCATGGCGCCATTACTACCCATTATGTTCGTTGGGTCAGCAGCAGGAGAACCCACTGTGGACAGGACACGACGGGAAAGAAGACAACAAGACTTGGAAAAACAAAGCAGAAATATAAACTGTGAAACTTCTGTAAGAAAAACACCAAGGGTATCAAAGCAGACAATCACAAAATTAAGCTCAGATCCATCTTAGATTCCATTTTTCACAATTTTTGGATGTCATAATCACAGTATTAGCCATCAACCAAGTTCACTTGCTTGGCTGGAGGACAATGATTTCCTTCAGTGATGTCTGTATGTTATAATGAGGGACAGAGAACATTGGATCGATTGGCCTCTTCTCTGGATGGGATTGTGCTGAGGCAGCTGGTTCAGGGCTCTAAAGTGACCCTGCTGGTGTCACAACTGGCCTCCATCCTTCAGTAATCAACCCCTGAGAGAGGGGTCAGGGGTTATTCAGCGTCCAGCAACACAGCCAAGCCCACCACAAGCTGAAGGATTTCCACGTATATGACACAAAACCAGGTTCATGGGGCCGGAGGTAAAACCAGTGTACGAGTCAATGACATGAAGCTCATTTTTATCCATTAATTAAATATATATTTTTTAAATTGATAAAAAAAAAAAAAAAATTAAAATGGCATTAATTTTATATATCATAGAATAACTAAAGATCATCATACTGCGTTCACATCAAAAAGTTATCAGATAATTTGACACACTGTAAAAACAAAAACAACTTAAAATAATTTGTTACCCTGCTGCCTTAAAATTTTAAGTTCAGTCAACTCAAATAAGTTTAGTCAACTTGAAATGTTAAGTTGTTACAACTTAGATATTTGAGTTAACGAAACAAAAAATTTGGTTTGTTAAACTTAAAAGCCAGCTGCCTTAAATTTTTAAGTTGAATCAACTCAAATATACAAGTTGTCACTTAGTACAACTTAACAATTCAAGTTGACTAAACTTATTTGATTTTTTTTTTCTTATTTGATTAAACTTAAAATTTTAAAGGCAGCCAGGTAACAAATGATTTCAAGTCGACTCAACAAATCGTTTTTTACAGCGCATTTATATAAAAAGACATGGATAGTTCAGGTTGTAAAATGTCATGTGGTGCGTCTACTGTTAAATTGTTGTTAAAGGGATAGCTCACCCAAAAATTAAGATTCTGTTATTAATTACTCACCCTTATGTCGTTCCAAACCTGTAAGACCCTGGTTCAGCTCAGGAATACAAATGAAGGTATTTCTGATGAAATCCGAGAGCTTTCTGAACATGGTAGTTGCATTGCTTTCTATGCAGGGTCAGAAAGCTTTCAGATTTCAGTAATTAAGCGTAATTAAAGACAGAATTTTCATTTTTAGGTGAACTATCCCTTTAAGATGTGTACATTAGGTGTAAGGACACCATCTTTTACTTAACATTTTTCAAGCTGTCAAGAAAATTTTAATCTTTCTTAAAAATAGTATAATGGTACAAGTTTTTTCAAAGCCATTTTTCATTTCTAAGAACTTTGCACATATGTTTTAACTAAAATAAAAATAAAAAAAATCTTTCCTATTGTTTATCATGGACACTCTTAAACAAATATTTTACTTCATATACAGGGGAGAAAAATGATCCAATTGCATGTTATATTTGCCTTTGATTTGCAATGTAATGTATGATTCATTCCCATGTACATTGAGCAACAGAGAAAAGAATTGGACAGACATTGAGGTTACAAGCCTAAGGTTGGGTTAGGGTGAAAATTAGACTTTTCCCCCTCTCTTAAAATCATGTGAGAGCTATTCATCTGCAATATAAGTCCAGCAAGACGAGGCCAGAAATATCACCGAGCATCCTCCTCTCGAATACCCCTCATTGTCAGAGTCCAGATAACTCTATCAAGATACACAAGGTGATTTCAAAGACTTGTCTGCTGTACAGACTCACGCCACAGGAATGTGAGGCAATAAGAACAAATAATGACAATAATGAAATTTCTTTCTTGTCAGGGTACCTATTCATCACGTAAGAGAACGGACACACGAGAAAGTCCCGCTGGGGGTGACTGTGGTCAGAGCCAAAACTTTTCACCCTCTTCCAGACATGCAAAATGAAGTCATTTTCTACACAGATGGACCTGAAACAGAGAGGATTCATGCCTAATTTGATGAAGCTGAATTTTGGCTACGGCAACCACACGTGTGAAGCTTTCGAGAGCCTTTGAGAAGGTGATAAGTCTAAATGCCCTTTGGCAAATCACTGGTGTGTAAGCACGTGTGTGATGTTAGGGGCACGCAATTGTGTCCTTGTAACTTTAGCATCACAGACAAAAAGACACGTTTGGCATGTGCAGTTCCACACACCTTGAATTGCATCTGTCATCTTTGAAGGGCGCTTGGACAGAAGCAGAACTCTTCCTGTTAGCCAAGTAGTGGCGTGACAACTCACATTGAGCTATTGCCACACACAGGGAGCAGACTGAACACTCAAAGTAGCCTTGAGCGTTGTATTCCTATACACCAATAAGAAAGAAGCTATGCTTGGCAATGTCCTCCAGTGCACTTAGCGAAAGGCAGATGTGGCTTTGAACTGAGCAAACCTTTATTCACAGAATGTCCCATTATTGCTTTGAAAGATCAAGAATGATAAAAAAAAAAAAAAAATTATGTATGTGACCCTGGACCACAAAACCAGTTGTAAGTCGCACTGGTATGTTTGTAGCAATAGGGTCAAAATTATTGATTTTTTTATTTTATGCCAAAAATCATTAGGATATCAAGTAAAGATCATGTTCCATGAAGATATTTTGTAAATTTCCTACTGTAAATATATTGAAACCTAATTTTTGATTAGTAATATGCATTGCTACGAATTTCAATTGGACATTTTTAAAAGGTGATTTTCTCAATATTTAAATGTTTTTTGCACCCTCAAATTCCAGATTTTCAAATAGCTGTATCTCGGCCAAATATTGTCCTGTTCTAACATACATCAATGGAAAGCTTATTTATTCAGCTTTAAGATGATGTATCTCAGTTTCAAAAAATGTACCCTTACGACTGGTTTTGTGGTCCAGGGTCACAATTTGGAAAAATATAATTAGAATTTAAAACTATAATAGTAATGTAGAAGCTAGTACAAACATCCGCAACCTGTTTAGTACAAGTGAGCATTTAAATATACCACATGCCGTTGCTGCTTCCAGATAACCTACCTTATAGAAATACCTCGCAGTTAAAAACAACTGAAAACTTATTCTTGCAAATGAACTCGGGGGGAGAGTTTGTATTCCAACTTCGGAAAGCCCCCCTGATGTCTGACTGCATTTGGTACATACCAAGGGTTACTTGCCATGCGAGAGAGCAAGGTGCCATCAAGACCCCTTGGAAACATTTTATTTTAAGCAAAATTTACGAGGTCAGCACCTGCCATCAAAGTAAATTATGATAACGCTTAAGCTCGGCCCATTAGGCATTTATTCAGAACTATGTAGCACTCAACAAATCACAGAGAGTCAGAATGGAATTTATGATGCCCGTCGTGCTTCATGCATTACGGCTATAAACTTTCAATGCATTTGTTGTGCATTAAATGACACTGGTGTGACTTCAACATTTTTAGATCTTTGATGGTTGCCCTTTATGGTGATGAATATTACTTGGGGAAGCCTATATGTAATACTGTAAAAACTCTGTTCACATGCATGGTTTACCTTCTTTGATCATTTTTGCTAATACACTAATTTTATTAAAATTGCACACAGTGTTTGGTCACTACCATTAAAGCAGTCAATGTGAACAGACGAGGTTAGTAAAACGGCCAGTCAAAAGTTTTTTAAAGAAGTCTCCTCTGCCTACCAAGCGTGCATTTATTTGATCCAAAGTACAGCAAAAACTGTAGAATTTTGAAATAGTTTTACTATTTAAAATAACTGCTTTCCATTTGAATATATTTTAAAATGTAATTTATTTCTGTGACTTGAAATCTGAATTTTTAGCATCATTACCCCAGTCACATGATCCTACAGAAATCATTCTAATGTTCTTATTTGTTGCTCAAAAATGTTTTTAAATATATTATTATGTTGAAAACAGCTGAGTCAATTTTTTTCAGGTTTCTTTGATGAATAGAAAGTTCAGAAGAACAGGATTTATCTGAAATAGAAATCTTTTGTAACATTATAAATGTCTTTATAATTACTTTTGATCAGTTTAAAGCATCCTTGCTAAATAAAAGTATTAATTTCTATAATTTCTTTCCCAAAAAAAAATAATAATAATAATTATATATATATATATATATATATATATCTTTTGAATATATAGTACACTGTATATATAGTACACTTTGGATTTTCTATTCAAAGAATCCTGAAAAAAATTACTCAACTGTTTCAAATATTGACAATGATAATAACTAAAAAAATGTTTCTTGCACAGCAAATCAGCATATTAGATTTCTACAATCTAGATTTAAAATTTGTTTGAATTTATAGAGCAAAGCGTATAAAGAACCTATGACTGCTCACCATTTTTCACAAGGTTTTCACCATTTTTAACATCATTTGTTGTGATTAAAAAAAAAAAAAAAAAAAAAGTAGAGTAATAGATTGTTAACTGCACAAAAGTGTTTTGTCAAACTACTAGCATGTAGTGAATAATTACAGTATGTACAGGAGATTCACTAATTCCAGCTAATTTGTTTGTAGCCATCATATCAGATATTCAACCCCAAAAACACAACAAAAATTGAGGAGCAAAGTAGTATTCACAAGCTTTCAGTGTTACCGTTATGTTGCAATGCAAAACACTGACACAGATAACCAGGCGTATGTTTAAACTTAGACAGGAACATGTACTAAACATAAATACATTCTGCCAACAAGCTTGTGTCTTTAGCAAGCAGCACCCTACTTATGTGCCAAGAAAAACTTCTTAGGTTTGGATATTTATAGTGGCTTGGTGGGTTTCCATACTGGTCGCAGTGCAGTTATCTAAAGGCTGATAAAGGCAAAAAGATCTTGCAGTGATTTTGCTCATGGTAGTGCTAAATACACCAGTAGAATCGTTCTGGTTCAAATATGCATACGCATAACCAATGTTATTGAAACATCCTTGCACCATTAAGCAAAGTCAAAAACAATTCACCTATAAGCACATAAGTGGGTCAGATACTTCAAACGCATTGCGGTGATGCTTGTGAGTGAAACATCATACCAACAATGAACAGGCTCAGAGGAGCAGGCCATGCTAGATTAAAGTCTGAATGATGCTTAACCCTGGCCTCTGCTGAAATGAACGCGACTTTAGCTCTCGCTAGCACACACAACACACGCACCCATACACCAGCACAAAGGCTTTGATCCACAGTAAAGTGGCTTTGATGGCTGAGGTACAGGAGCCTTGTGGAATCATCACAACCTCATCTAATCTTAGCAACCGATGCTTATTTGTACTAAGCGTCTTAGAGTTACAGTGTCTTACTCTGAGATACTACATTCATATGGGTCCCTGTCCAAAGATAATAGCACAGGCTTGGTCAAATTTGGGTTTGGTAAATTAGTGATGTGTATATTATTAAAAGGATATGTGATTTGTGCATGTGTGCATTATTTCTGTGTGCTGTTTATGTAATTTGTGTATTATTGTTTGTGTGTCACTGGATAAATTCATTGGTAATTTTTATATATATATATATATTACAACAGAAGTCAAAAGTTTACATACACCTTTGCAGATTCTGCAAAATGTTAATTATTTTACCAAAATAAGAGGGACCGTACAAAATGCATGCTTTTTTTTATTTAGTACTGACCTGAATAAGATATTTCACATCAAAGACGTCTACATATAGTCCACAAAAGAAAATGAGAGATGAATTTATAAAAATGACCCTGTTCAAAAGTTTACATACACTTGATACATAATACCATGTTGTTACCTGAATGATCCACAGCTGTTATAGGAAACACAATGCATTAAGAGCCATGGGGTAAAAACTTTTTGAATTTGAAGATCAGGGTAAATTTAACCTAATTTGTCTTCTGGGAAACATGTAAGTATCTTCTGTAGCTTCCGAATGCCAGTACTAAATGAAAAAATATGATATTTAGGCAAAATAAGAACACAAATGTACACATCTTCATTCTGATCAAAAGTTTTCATCCCCGGCCCTTATTGCATCGTGTTTTCTTCTGAGGCATCAGTGAGCGTTTGAACCTTCTGTAATAGTTGCATATGAGTCCCTCAGTTGTCCTCAGTGTAAAAAGATGGATCTCAGAATCATACAGTCATTGCTGGAAAGGGTTCAAATACACAAAAATGCTGAAAAAAAACAAAGAATTTGTTGGACCTGAAGGATTTTTCTGAAAAACAGCAGGCAAACAAGGGACTTTTTGTCACTAAAGAAAAAAAACACACAGCTGTGGATCATTCAGGTAACAACGCATTAAGAATCAAGTGTATGTAAACTTTTGAACGGCATCATTTTTATAAATTCAACTATTATTTTCTCTTGTGGACTATATGTAAATGTCTTTTATGTGAAATGCCTTATTCAGGTAAGTACTAAATAAAAAACAACATGCATTTTGTATGATCCCTCTTATTTTGGTAAAACAATTAACATTTTTTAATGTAAACTTTTGACTTCAACTTTGTAATGAAAATTACAGTAAAAACTGTAATATTGTGAAATATTTTTACAACTCATTCTAACAGCTGATATGGTGCTAAAGAAACTTGTTATTGTAACATCATATATCTTATTACAAGGTTGAAAACAGTTGTACTGCTTAAAAAGTAACTTTATAAATGTATTTTCTGTCACTTTTTTCAGTTTAACGCATCCTTGCTAAATCAAAGTTTTATTTCTTTTATTTTCTTATCTCTTTTTTTATTACAAAAAAAAAAAAAGGAAAGCACATATGCCATTCTATGTAAGATATTTTAATATATTGCTGTATTTTAGGCGCTGCACTCCAGATGTAATATTATCATTGTCTTAGATTCCCCAAATTATTTCAACTTATGACCCTCACTACCTGAAATACATCTTGAGGAGTTTATCCAAAGGTCTGTGGAAACTAGATCCAAAATAGAGAACCAACATCTTAAGATTTTTTTTCCCACTCTCTTTTCCACTTTCTTTTAGTGCTCCAGGAACAAAAAAGAGGAAATTATTTAGTTACTACAAGTAGAATTTGCTCTAATTACCAAAAATTATGGATGTTAGTGCTCTCATTATTACATGATGACACACACACATCAACACAAGCTATTAAACTGCTTGTCCTGTGACAGTATATGAAACAGAATCATTAATCTTAATAAGGGAAGGAACTGTATATTTTGCTACGTCAAAAGGTAAGGCTAAAATAAACCATTCAGCTCAACGATATCTAATGAATATCAACCAAGCCACTTTACTCAGCTTTTGGGGCATTTGTTAAAACTTTAGCTGTTGTGTTTCTGTGACACTGGCAAACATTTAACAAAACAAAAATCTTAGGGAAATGACATAAATCACGGGTGTAAGGAGTAAATACTGATCCATCTCACTCTCTCTCTCTCCCTCTGTGTGTGTGTGTGTGTTAATCTCCTTTATCCTCGCATCAGGGCAGGGCGTGTCTCCCTGTCTCCAGTAATAGGCAGCAATGAGAAGCTTGAGTAAACACAATCAATGAGAAACAGTACAGCACACACAGGCAAGATACACACTCTGACAAACATGAACACACATATGAACACACCCCCCGACTCTCCCTCACCCACTGCACCCGTCCACAACCACTTCCACTGCCATATTGCAACTATCGATCGGTAAAAACTACCCAGCCCAAAGAAATGATTGTAGTCGCTACCGTCAATTTAGAGGTAGACTTAAAATAAAAACTGCACCGTCGGAGAGCGACTGTCCCCCTCTCACACTTTCTTTGATGATTTCAGATTACAATGTCTTCATCCATTATTGATGAAGTTAAAGTAGTGGCATGCTGAATGTGTTGCATAGGAGATTTGGGGCTAATCCAGCAGAAAACAGGCACAGGCACATAATGAAGAAAAAAAGGCACAAATGTCAACAGTTTCACATAGGGACTGGATTAAGCAACCCCCCACAAAGAGACTGTCTCTCTACCGTTCATACACAAACACTCACACCACGTCTCACCCGAGGATTAACGCATAACCAAATAGTAAACCTGAGCTGATTTGTGTGGGCCAAAGTACCTCTGGAGGCACCAGGATGAACGTAACGCATATTCTCAGCATCAAGGTAAAAGCACAAAAGATGTTTGCATTGTCAATATTGATAATATGACCTTTCCTTTTCGCGTGACGTCTCGCTGACTGTCTCTCTCAGTCACAGTGGACTAATTAAACTCTAAGTTGACTCTAGTGGAGTTCTGTGGTGCACCTGAGCAGTTGTTTTCAATGGTTCAGTAACCATCTGATCTCTTTTGCTGATGACCGGGTGCTGGCGTCCATCATGTTTGTCTCATTACCTCAATTTCATTCTTGGACAATTTTCCCTCCGGCAACCCAGGGGCATCACCGCGGCTAACCATTTTCACTCGCTCACTCCAGCTGTTTATTGGTCCCCCTGCATCGGTTATTAACACTGTGTGCTCACATTGAAAAAAAAAAACTGAGCAACTCTATTTAGTCATATATGGAATATACATAATTATAGAAAATTTAGAAATTATAAAAAATGAATTGTATAAAATTATATTTAAAGTCCATGTAAAGGCAGTTAAGAGAATTGTTACTAACCCCATCCATCTTTTTCCTCAACACGGAAGTAAGCCTATGGGTGAGACATCCGGTTCATTTTCCGCTATAGGGAAATAACCAGAAGAGTAACAGCGTGCAGTAAACAGTAAAACTGTTTGCACTACAAACCAGTGTGTTCATAATTAAAGATAATACATTAAAATAAATGGTAAGGCACACCGATTTGCAATATCAAGCAGCAAAATAAGTTTTGTACAGCTAAAAATAGCTGGACGCGGATGAGACCGGAAGCCACACCCATAAAATTTAGAAATGGCCACGCCCACTGTTACGGGAAGATAAAGGTGGATAGTAACTAGAGCGCGTTAGCATCAGTGGTTGGCCCACTCAGTCGCGAGTTACTGTCATTATTGTTAGTTACTGCAGCCTACAGTTTGCTAGCTAGCTATGCACTGATCAGTGAATAAATAACGTTATTGGGGTCGCTTCTACCCGCGGACATGAAAAACAACCCACGGCAACAGTATTAAAGTAGCCCAACTCCGCGGGAAAACCGCGGACTTGCCAACGCTGCTGAGAGGCGGCAGTTTTCCCGCGAGTGGACGTGTTTTCCGCGCCGACAGCGTTTGAGAGAAGACCTTATTTCTCAAGATTCTGATAACTTTTTTACTCGACGGTTTTTTTATCATTCAGATTTGGGTGGGTGGTTAATAACACATTTTTTCTGTGGTGTGACAAACTCAGAACACAATATTTAATATTGCTTTACACGGACTTCATTTCTCTAAATAAATAAATCCTTTTATAATTTATTTATAATGATGTAATAAAAATGGGAAGACTAGTTTAACCTGATGCAATGCTGCCTTATCCATTGCACTAAACTAAAAGATATTAAATCATTTAACATTCAAAACCACATTACATCAGTGAAAGTTTTTGCTACCATGGTAAATGAGATGTTAATAGCATATTGGCCCAAGACAAACAGTTGAGTGTTTTTTAAATATATACTACAGCGTTGCTGGGTTCAGTGTGGCATGTGTGTGTGTAGGTACTGACTCCTACTGCTTGCCATATTTGTCCTTCATAGGCCTGGTCATGACAGTAAATGTTAACCACAGTGCATATGTAGCCTATATGCGATGGCACTGTATGCGTTCCAGAATATTCTCACGGTCTGGACGCTAGTTTTGAAACCCTTTTCAAGAACTGTCTGTAAAACAGCTATAAGGCAAATGAAGGGCTCTTGAGCATATTAGCTAATCTTACAAATCAACCTGGCAAATGGAAATTCACATTGTGAATTTTTTAGGCACTTCCCATCGCTCTGCTTTAGAGCTATCTTCCTTTCTAACAAAAAGTAGTCATGGCAAAGAAATTAAACCCACAATAAAGTCTCATTTCATGGTAATACTGCTGGTCTAACATATTAGCAGAACATAAACCGATTTGTTTAATGGTTTGTGGCTTTGTGTGCACTACTACTGACAAGCAACACTGGAAATATCATAAAACACTGCATGAAGACAGTAGTGTGTGACAGCCACTGTTTACAGTAATTGTTTGAATATAATCTATGAAGCTGCACTGTGATTATAATCTGGGTTACATCAATAATCTGTCAAACTACAGCAGTTCTGGTCAAGCAAACACAGCTTCTTGTGTGTTGAATGGCATCATAATGAAACATACAATTATTTCTTGTGCCCACAGCCTGACAAACTAAGTTATATTTAATTGATTCCTTGTGTGAAACTCAGTTCACCCTTAATGAATCCAAACTGAACAAAAGCAAAAAATAATTTGTTATGCTGAAGCAATTACCTAGCATGTCAGGGGGTCTAAACTGTGATAGAAATAGATCTTTCACACTTTCTGTCTTTTGCCAGTATTAGTTAAATCATCGCACTGTACCAAGAAATGTGTTGAAGTCCAAGACATTTTCATTTTAGTAAAACAATTGTTTTATGAGGGCATGAGAAATAATCTGTCAGCCATTTTATATTAGAACTAAAATAAACAACTGACTGAATGCTGTGACCTCAAGACAAATTATGCAAACTGATCCTAAAATGTTTTATGCACTGCATTACTGATCCAGTTTTAGCCATTTATGTAGAAATGTAGATCTGACTGTCATTATAACATCTACTAGGCAATTAAAGCACGCTAACTACATTCAATAGTTTACCTTTACATTGAACTTGATATCCAGACATATTTCTATGAATTCCATTATATTATTTATCATTGAAAATGATCAGATGCACACCACATCACTGCCTTAACATGGAGAGGTTTATGTAGTTGTAAAAGTCTTTGAACAGAGTTTTGCTCGGGTCATTTCAGCCCACACATCAGAGCCTTGTACGATATTCTTTCAAGTGTCCTTCTACGACGCCAAAGATGACAACAGCGAATCGATAACGAGGCAGAAATGAAAAGAAGCCGGCGGTCTGCCCCCGAGGCATGAAGATCTTCGAGCGACCCCTTTTTCTGAACTTTAGGCATTCCTTTGCAGGCTTTTTCAGCGTGAGAAAGCAAAGGCTCCAGCTGCTGCCAGATGAAGGTAAGAACGATGCAAGGACGCGTCTCTCCCACAAAACCGCTGTTCGGATGAGTCGGATGTGATTGACATAGACTCTTAAAAAAATAATAATAATAAATAAGGCTTTTTAATGGTTCTTTAATGCACCCTAGGTTTAGACAAGAATCTTATCAATTATTTTGCCTGTATAGGCTGTATTTGGCGATTAAAACATTACTGATAATTATTTATCTGCATTTTTATGGATTCGCCAAATTAGTGTTTTTTAAGTATTAAACCCACAACACATTTCATTTTATAAAGAAGAGAATAAAAAGGTATTTGTGGAACCATTTTGGTTATAATTGCAAACTAAAAATAGCCAGATTTACGGAAACAAGGACTGTGATTGATACATAATTTCCTTATTAAACCGTATTAAACAATTACAGAAAAAAAATATTGGGGAGGAAAATTAAATACACTTCGCACACGGAGGATGATGCATGTGGATAGCGATTGGATGCATGTATTTTACTTGCAACAACAAAACGATGCTCATTGAGTTTTGTGTGATATATTTGTGTCAGGTAATCGCAGTAGCCTAGATAATAACAACAGTCAGCGTGCAGAATTACAGATAAACATGCATGTCATTTTAGGCTCCCAGGCCTATTAAAGCTGTGACAGAGAGAGTGGGGTATTCCAACACAGGCTTGGGAATTCCCCCATGGCCGAGCGCATTAATTACTTGCTTAATGGGTGTATGACCCACAATGTAAAAAACGGATTAGGCGAGCGAAACCTCCGTCCGGTCTGCTTTGCTCGCATGAGATGCGGATGGAAATCAGTCCGGTGTAGGCTACGCGGATCTTTAAAGATCATTTGCATCCAAGCCAGCTGTTCACTTCATTCCTGACCGACACAGTTCAAGCAGACATGCTTTTCAACAGAAGTTAGTATTTTAAAACACATTAATGTTTTCAGTTAAAATGTAGGTTATTATTATAAAAATAAAATCGAAATAAATTAAAACTACTCAATTTGTTGTCAGCCGATGATTAGCATCACATCTAAAAATAGGGCTCCTTCTCAGTTTTGGATAAAAGACTGCCAGGACTACCTGTGTTATAGCTATTGACTAACTAAAATAATTAAAAATACCCTACTATAATAACAGGCCTATAAACTTTTGTGTTTAATTCTGAAAGCCATACTTTTTAATAACATTCGATATGAACAATAAAATAATATATAAATAAAATGTATATTAAAAAAATAAAGCCTATATATTATAATTATGGAAAAGCAAGGAAAAAAGCAAAGCTTTAAACTAGTTTACCCTACATGTTTACGTAAACTCGTTTATTTTTTGGATTTATGTAATTTAGTATCTCTGCTAGTTAATAACATACGAAGAAATGACAGTTTTATGACAGTGGCTCTTTTAAGGGCAGCTAAATAAACAAAATACCTTAATTTGATTGATATTCAGCCGTGAGTGTTTTAGCGTTCATCGGGTTAAATGTGCTGGTTGAATTAACGTATTACCGTGTTTTAATGGCTAATTTGTTGTCTAATTTAGCCTACCGATTCGCATCACAAAGTTCACCCCTTACACACACTCTACGTGTTGGTTGTGCATACAAACACACCCACTGTGGCACGCATGCACACGCACGCGCTTATACACACAAACTCTCACTCACGCCCACGCGCTGACAGTCAAAGCTCGTGAGAGGGGGAAATGCACCACTCTCTGCGTCTTTCTGCGGAAAAAAGTTGCAGTCGTGGACGCTCTGCAGAAAATATGAGTTACTAAAGCAACTTCTGAGTTTGTAGCTTAAGACACTCTGGGTTGAAGGTAATATATGCCTCTTTTCGCGTTCTTTGAAAGAACCCAGAGCTATCCCTAATCGGTTTCATTGAAGAAGAAGAGGTTACGCTCCCTTTTGGACCTCGTAGCAACAGTTTATGTACCCGGACATCATCAAGGGCACAGATAAACTTGTTCAAAGGTGTGGAATTTATCTTTTTTTAAAAAAGAAAAAGAAAATCAAGACTGGCACGGCTGCAAAGCGCCGCTTTTCAACAACCACTGGTAAGTGCACATGACACCCTATCTTGAATGTGAGATAATGCAAGTGAAGGAATTCGTTCCACCTCAGGGTTGCCAGCCACGGGTGAACTTCAGCTTTAAGTGTAGTTAGATGGAGAGGCATGATAAGTGATGCTCTGGCAGGTCTTACCTTGACTTTGCAGTTTATTATAATATATCGTTAACACTGTGAGACAAACGGGACAAGGACAACTTTATAGTTGCAGCGTGTAATTTACATTAACACACGTATTATTGGTTAGCATCAGCAGAAATAAAACATACTAACGAAATTTGCTTTTAAAAACTTGCAAACAACCTTTTAAATACAGTTTTTAAATACTCGTAGCAACATTTCTAAAATGAATCATTTTTGTATTAACATTTGCGATGAAATTGGTAGCTAAATTAAGAATTAATTTAAAAGATAATATTGAATTATTATTTATGATATAAATGTACATTTATGCAAATGCCAGTCAGCCAGTTTATTTAGAAGATAAGGCACTCTTGTCGTGTAGTAAAATATATTTTTGTTAACTAATACAGTAATTTCATTTTATTAATTTATATACCAATAAATCAAGTTTAATTAAGTTCAGCTGAAAAAGATTCACACATAACAAACAACACTAAAGTAAATCACTTTATTAATAAATCGTTAAAGGCGCGCAAGATTCTGAGACTATCATGGTACTATCCTTAATATTAGGTTAAAGCAATATTTTTTTCTATTAAGAAAAGAAAAGAAAAGAAAAGAAAAGAAAAGAAAAGAAAAGAACATTTCCCTCAATTAATCAATTGAACAAAACTGATTTGATTTGATTTTATCATCAATAGTAATAATATGTTCTGCTGTTGTTATTGTGTAGAGTAAATTTTAAATAGACTACATAAAATACTGAATAAAATAATTCATACATTACAATTTTTTTTCTATATACATATTTTCAACTTGCATTTATGTTATCCAAAATAAAATCGTATGCACTTATGTCCTGAAATGTTTTGTATCTTACCTTTTCCTGTTTGTCTTACTTTGTCAGAGTAACCTACATATTTAACATGACGTGTATTAAATTCGCATAAAACAAAAAACTACAAATCTATAATAGTAATAATAATAAATTAAAAATTATAATTATAATTATTATTATTATTATTATTATTATTATTAAGTTCAAGTAGTCCAAATCAAAAAGGAACGGATGCCCTCAAGACGCTCAGAATAACGAAAGACAACTTTAGTTGGCCATTTCACAGCCTGCTTTGTGTCGTAAATAATATAGACAATTATTTAGAATAATTTTGTAACTTTATACTATCATCTCAATATCTCAATTAATGACTTTCGCCCTCACACGAATGGCATATTACGCGGCACACATATACAAAGAAACTCACACAAATTTAATTTTCAGAGTCTCAAGCCTTTGACTAAAGGCACAGATGCGAGGCAGGTGATATAAGGGGAGGGCTAAAGTAAAGCGTTGCATTCGGAGAGAGAAAAATGGAGAGGGAAAACGGTTAACAGCAGGATTGCATGCAAATTTCCGACTGAAATTATCATAAGCAAACAGCTGAAGCCTGGGCTAATAAAGGCCCATCTGTGTTACTTCATATCGGGTTAGTATAGAGCTGCGATAATGAATTTTGTAATATCCAACCGACAGACATCTCAATCAGACACTAATCCCCTGATTTTACCGCGGAATCACTCAACTTCTAGCGCTCAAACTGCTCTCTTTCTCTCACTGACACACACACGCGGTGCACAGTCTCTCCTCTTTGTGCGTTGTTTTCATGTGCGTTTGGAGACACGAGTCTTAATTAGGAGGGACTGGAGCAAGCGCTATGGGATTTCAAAACAAATGATGAGGAATGTGCTCATCCCATTACAGACAGGAACTATCCAATATATGACAATGGATTTGAAATCTATCATCACTGAGTGGCCGGTCATGTGTGGAAAAAGTCCAGAAGTTGGCCTATAGACTATTCCTGACGTGATATCAACAGTTTAATAAAATATAAAATAAACATTTCTCTTTTTTTTACAGGTGCTCAACGTATAATCTAACAAATGGACTCCCACTGCCGCAAACTTGCATCAACGTGTGCTCAATTAGGTAAGAAGATCTCGGTGAATGACAAGCCCCCCTTCTTGTTAAATCTCCAGAGAAGATCTGGATTCATTAATGTCCTTGGTTGGTTTAATCAAACGTCTCAACACTGTCTGGCCTATATAAAATACTAATCGCAGGTAGAAAAACTGGTCTATGTAAAAGTAAGGCGTTTGTAAACTACCTTTGGTGTTTGACGTATGACTGGTTATAAGCAAAGCGGAACCATTAGACGTTTATAGTCAAAGATGGACATCTGGTGGTAGGACAGGATCATACATGGATAAGTGAGAACGTCTTTATGATACCGCGTAGCAGCTCATTTAGAGAAATTTAGAGATATAAAGCCAAACTCTGTGTAATTTTAGAGTTTAATGACCTATAAAATATCTTGAATTTGCTCAAACAAAATACTGATTCAATTCTTCTAAGCGCCTGGTGATAAAATGTAGCTTATATGCGGGTGATCACGTGCGTCCTCAATGAAATGATGTTTAAAAAAAACTTTAACTTGGCCAGTAAGATACTAAAAATTAGATATAGTTTAAATTATAATTCAGTATGATAGACCGTAGAAGGTAGACTCAGCACAAATATATATATAATATATATATATATATATAGACCTATATATATAAAAATAACAATTTTCTCCCGTAAATTATAATTTTGGCGCACACTGACAATTTGACAGAGACGTAAAAAGACAAAATTAAAACTGTATGGGGAAAACTGTACAGGCTACTACAAGGTGCTTAATGCGTGGCCGGTCTCCATGCCGTCCGGCATCTTCATTAAGCTAATTAAAGCAAACTAAGAACAAATCACAACACTTTATATCCCATTATATCCAATTTCACATTGTCATTTAATATTGGCTATGAATTAGAACCGATGCAGATATTGCAGATAAGAGATAAAAGGAAAAAGTGAGCATAGAAATGCAAACAGCAGCGTAAGAGGGAAAAGACATTGGAGCGACTTGATTACCGACAATCTCGTCTCCTCTGCAGTAATATATGCAGCGCTTGTTAGATAGACTCAGGGGAAAAGTAAATGTGTAATGAAAGCCTCCTCGTGAGGAGGAATATACTAATGGAAGAATCTAATGTCCTCTTAATCCTATGGAAAAGGCTTTGTCGTCTCCCTTATATTGACTGAATTGGTAATTAATGGCTCTGTGGTGCGCCATGGCCAATAATCCACAGCAGGCAGTGAGAGCGCTCTGAAGCATTTTGAGGGTCCAGAAAAAATACAGAGCAATAATCTAGTCCGCATCTATCAATGCGTTTAACAAGAATCGAGCTCTGCAACTTTTGCCTATGGAATTTCGACGCGCACTATTCATATTTCTGTGCGTAAAACATATTCATATTATATTTTAGTCTGAGATCCAGACTAATTTTGACATGAATGTAATTGTTTGTATATTCAATATATATTCATATTTATTTTATATTCAAAGGAAATAAAATAAAACTGACTGGCAAGTGTGAGAAAACAGACCGAAGCATGATCTTTAATAATGTGCAGTGTCTCGGCGCAAATGCATTGAACGCGAGGTCACATTCTCATACAAAAAGACCTGTACATACAAGATTTGTCGGTTCCAGGATCTTATATTATGCCATAAATTAATATCCAGTACCGAGAACGTGAGCTGAATCAAAGTCAGAGATGGAGACGGTCGGGTCATTCTCATAAGCACCTGACTGCCTTTTCTCTTTTCTCCGTTTTTTCCCCTACCTGGTATGTTTGACATTTGAGGTGATTTTTCAGGACAAACAGGAAAGCAGAAAATATAGAGTTCAGTAGCTTATTTAGTTACACTAATTTCCTCACTTATTGAGTTTATATATATATATATATAAATTTTTGAAAGTTTGCAACAATAAAATCGGCTTTGCCGCTTCTTCTTCTGTTAGTTTCTGTTACCTATTTATTGTGATAATTTCATTTGAATGACATAATCATAATTGTAAAAGAAATCCAACCAGGAAAAGCATTTTTCTTCTCTGTGATATTACTTTATAACTAAGAAATGCAGTTCTGGAAAATTATACATCATTAAAAATTAATTAGGGCTAATAAATGACTGTTTCTCTTTTTAACAAAATAATGCAGTTATTATACGTATGTGAATTATTGCAATGTTTTTAAGTAATTTGAGATAACAAGGTGAAGTAGCTTTAAGTCATTAAAGATGCCCATTTAAAATTCTTAAGCAAATCAGCGTCTTATCAGATTAAATGAGGCATACTCAGAAAAGCAAAGTGGGTGCTCTCTCCCGCGAAATAATCACGGGCCCGAAGCGCACAAATGCAAAAGTGTTTTCAGTTCCTAAATTAAATTATAATAGAAATATTTTTCTGATATTTTTTTCTATTTATTCTATAGGCCTACAGTTGTTATTTATAAAATAATGCTATTGTTTAACAGTCCAGGACTGAGCTCACTTGTTACCAATGAAATTGGTACCAAGGTCTTTGATACCGTCAACTCATTGTTGCGAAGAATCATCCAATTAACGTGACAAAAGCAGAGCTTTTATTCAGAAGTGAGCGTCTTCAAGAGCGGCATTATATAACTTTTCGTATTTAGTAGTGCCATTTGCTGAGATTATTTTACTTTGACAGAAATCTGTGTTTGAGTTAAAAATGTTAATAAAACGCTTTTTTGATAATACCTGCTGAGAAAAAGTTCATCACCAGGTGTGCTATGAGAAATTTCTTTAACACATTTTGCCTTTTTGGAAGCCACTACAGTGAATGCACAGACTCTCTTTATTTACATGCTTTTTAGAGAAAAAAAGGTTGCATTTTCTCATTTCTTCGGGCAGTTTTTTAGTCGGTTGGCCATAAAATCTGTCATGTATAGACTAATGTTCCGTCAGATTGTGGGCGGAGTCTGTGTGACGTCAGGACGCATGGAGAAGCTCGGTTGGACGGATAGAAGGACAGCTGAAATGAAGAGCGAGAGCTGTGATGTGCAGGAGAGTGTGTGTGTATGCAAGTGGATATAATATCACATACCTGTCCCTGTCACTCCGGCTCTCCTTGTAGCTCTCGGCTGAAACCGAGATATCTTTTACCCAGTCGAAACGAAAAAAGAAAAAAAAAACTTTAACTTTCTTCAGCACTGGGTTTATTTTATTACGATAACAGCCGTTTGAGGAGTGTCGCTTTGAGTGGTTTAAGTGAGAAAGGAGCACTGACAACGCTTGCCGATACTTCACTACTGGACACATTCATTTCTTTTATTTATTTATTTATTTAAATTTTTTTTCTTTTATTTGTGACCTTCGCTGAGGAAGTTATATCTGCTTGCGAACCCTCCGTAAATCGCTTGTGTTATCCATGACCTCTATGAAGGATCCGTTGAGTTTGGACAACCATCACCACAATCACCACATTACCGGGAGTAAACATACGCCGCTTACGATGGCCTCTAGTCTGCAACCGCTTCAGCGGTCTGTGGACTCCAAACACAGGCTGGAGGTACACACGGTTTCAGACACCTCCAGTCCAGAGTCCGTAGGTAAGCCCTGGTCCTCTGAAGAGATTTTTTACTGCGGTGTTTTTCGGGTTTGGTGTCAGTTATCATTAGGTGTACTGCCTCTGAAAAGAAACCGTTTAAAACTTGTCCCTCAATTTGAAAACAGAGTAGGTTACAGTGTGAGGCATGCAAATATATCAAGACATGGAACTGGCAGTTAGTTGATTCATAGGGCTATTGAAGTAGGCTACATAAGTCATGCCCTTTGACAGAGCTTTATTTACTTGAATTGTGTCTGAAAATGTGGGCTTCTAGCAAATGTTTACACTGTGGCATTGCGTTTTGTATGGAATAATGCAAACATTCCCTAACGCGAATGTTCTTTTTTTTTCGTATGATGAAAAATACATGTTGCGTTCATTGTGGTTAAAAATATTCTCTAAACCTTGATTTTAGAGCACTTGCATCTGGATTTTTACAGACACTGTTGGCTGTTGAACGTTAGCGGTTCATAAGAAATTTAGTTCATGAGCATCGTTAATTAGATTTAGCCCGTTAAGTTGTTACCAAGGAACCTACTTGTTACTATGATGTCAAATAATTTAAATTCAATAAAACGGAAATAGATTTATCTCCCTCACGCAGACTTCTCCAATGTGTCAAAACTAAGCCTGAAGCTTAAAAATTGTTCCTCTTGGATTAAATAATTATTTTAAAATACTGTATTACTTTGCATTTCAGATAAAGAGAAGGGACAGAGTAAAAACGAAGATTCAACTGATGACCCGTCGAAAAAGAAGAGACAGAGGCGGCAACGAACGCATTTTACTAGCCAACAGCTCCAGGAACTGGAGGCCACTTTTCAGCGGAATCGCTATCCGGACATGTCCACTAGAGAGGAGATCGCTGTTTGGACTAATTTAACAGAGGCCAGAGTCAGAGTAAGTTTGACCAATGCAATAACTTTGAAATATTATGTGTTAAAGCCCTGTTTATTGAAGATTTGATTTGTGCATTTGGAAACAATCCCATAATTCAAAGTCCAAATTCTATATTTAAAAAAAAAAGTAGATTAATAAAATTGTGTATGAACAAGCTTACAACAGGCCTACTTAAAATAAAATCTAACTTAAAATAACTCTAATTAATGATTATTATTAATTATATAATAATATAATTATAATTAACTTATTAGTAGTGTTTTAGGGTTATGGTAATTATTTTGTTCATACATCGCCTATAAAAACTTTCATATTTAACTGCGGACGCTACATGCTATAGCCTACTAGCTAAAATTGCGTTATGTTAATTTAGGTTACATGCTAAATATGACTTTATTTAATCATTTAAACAGAAATCTGTCAGTGTTTAGTTAGAGGCTAATTATGGGTGAGTCAAATTGTTTGCAATCAACACAAGTGACGCCCTAACGATGACAGACCTTAATGGAGTCACACAGTCGCCTTTTAAGAGGTGCAAAGCTTGTATTTTGCGATTGTCATTCTCGTGTTGTATATACTTAAGGTTACTGTGTCTCCGCCTGCTTAGGGAGAATACACATTTGAAGCGTCGGGCGGCCCATTGACCGCTATAAGACTGGATGTGTATTGGGATTCCCGGGATCAGACAAGATTCCGGGTAACTGATAAAAAGCGACTTAATTAGAGAACCTAACTGAGTTTGACACCACCACCACCCATATCATTTATCTACCAAAAACAACCCGAGCAGTAGCCGCAGTGGCCGCGGTGACAGCAATTCCGAAAACTTACAAACGTCGCTTTCATTGTTCTCATTTATAATGAATTACATAGTGTAATTATGAAGCTAAATTATTTTCTACATTTGTTGCAGGTGTGGTTCAAGAATCGACGGGCGAAATGGAGAAAAAGGGAGAGGAACCAACAGGCAGAGCTGTGTAAAAACGGTTTCGGGCCTCAGTTCAACGGACTTATGCAGCCCTACGATGACATGTACCCCAGCTACACGTACAACAACTGGGCTGCAAAGGGGCTCACGTCGGCCTCTCTGTCTACCAAAAGCTTCCCCTTTTTCAATTCCATGAACGTCAATCCGCTGTCGTCTCAGACCATGTTCTCCCCACCTAACTCCATCTCTTCAATGAGCATGTCCTCCAGTATGGTTCCGTCTGCTGTCACCGGCGTACCCGGATCAAGCTTAAACAGCCTCAATAACTTGAATAACCTCAGCAACCCCTCTCTAAATTCGGGGGTTCCCACGCCGGCGTGCCCTTACGCCCCACCGACGCCTCCGTATGTTTACCGGGACACTTGTAACTCCAGTCTTGCCAGTCTGAGACTGAAAGCCAAGCAGCACTCGAGTTTTGGATACGCGAGCGTGCAAAACCCGGCCTCCAATCTCAGCGCCTGCCAGTACGCAGTGGATAGACCGGTGTAAGAGACGATTGTAGAATCTACAATGCCGTATCCCAGGAACGAGAGACTACACTTTTTGTTTCAAGGGCACTAGAAGAATCAACCACTGAAACGCGTCCAATCCTGTGATGGAATGTCAAGCGGGAACGGAAGGCAAACGCGCCATTTCTAATAAGATTTGTTCTCTACACTAGCAAGTGCACACTAGCCAGTGAAGAGTTTAGGATACCAGAATATTTAAAAAACAAAACAACAAAAAAAGCTCATTTATTTTGACGTTTCGACTTTTGGACAGTAACTGACTGAACGGTTGTATATAGGCTATACATATATCTTAATATCATCTCCAATTTGTAGAGGCGAAAGCTCTAACTCTTAAGCATTTTCGAGAATTCAGTTTAACACAGCATGTGGAAAACGTACAGGAATCATGTCTTGCTTGCGATCAAGGGAATGTACATACTAAACGCACCAGTCGTGTGTGTGATATTATAAATTTATTATTAAATGTCTGTGTGAATATAGATCTAGAATAGCAACCCTGGGTAATAATACGCAAATGTTTCTGCGAAATGAACTTGGTTTTTGCTCTGTGTATAATATTTGGTACGGATTTTTTTGTTTCGTTTTTCAACATCCCAAAAATAAACTATTGTGTTTTATTTAATGGAAGTAAATATATTGTTCTAAAACATTTCAAAACGTTTTCTTCACAATTATTGCATTCTCCTCTATGTGGCACACATTTGTTGCTTTGTGGCAATTCTAAGGTTTTATAGAGAGAGAGAAGGAAAACGTATCTAATACACATCAGCGTGACACGAGAAGTCCGGTGAAGAGGGCGAGATGTCCCGAGCAGATTAGGAGTCGAATATACAAGACTGACTAGAGGCTGGGCCTCCAGTGATCACCGATGCTTGAAATAACATTGCAATAAGATCGGAGCAGGCTGGACCACACATCACTGAGCCATCTGCCAGCTGAACTCCTTTAAAAAAAAACAAATAAAATATGATGTGATACATGATGGTCCAGTATTAAGCTCATCAGATCGTGATTAAGTTGAAAACAAGGCTCATATCTCATATGAATTATAGATTACTTATAAAGTGCCACCCCACTGTGCAAACAAAACTGGATTTTTATCAGACTCACAGTAGCTTGGCGCACATAATTAGCAGTAATCGCGACACTGGCTGTTTGTAAACAAAGCAAAGCTCGCAGCATCAAATTACTGTATAGAAATTGCTTTACAATAAATAAAGAGTGCAAAGAGGATTAAGGGAATATAACTGCTATTGTACAGTGACTCGCGAGGTTATTTAATTCCAATTTAATGAGCACTTATTCTCTTTCTCGGGAAATATTTAGTGTTACTATTGTTAGGCCTCGTCTGTTGTCCATCATTAACTGCACTGTATAGCCGATAAAAGACCTCAATAGCACAGACAATCTCATTTATAGAAGAGCAATCAAAACAAAGAGAGGTATGCAACAGACAGGCGTGTGTGTGAGTGTGTTTCAATCCCTGAAAGTCATGTCACAGCGCGTACAGATCAGAATGAGCGAACATTTACTTTGGGTACAACACAATCGAGCTGTTTAACATGAATGCTCTCATATAGTGATGATTAATGAGGCAGACAGAACAAGGGTGGAGGAAATTGTAAAACTGAATGCAACTATTAAAGATACTGAAAATAAGTATTGCAGCTGAATGAAAATAAAACGTCTACGCTAATTTAGAGCGTCTACGTTAAAACAACAATTGCTTGTCTAAAATCCACACATCATAAATCACCCATTTTCAGGTGTACACATTCCTGATTTCCTCAGTGAAGAGCTCTCAATCTAACCAGGCCTAAATTATTCATTCCCAGCAACATGACGGTCTGGGGTCCCAATACACATCTCAATAAACACTGTGAGCGGGGGGCCCACGGGAGCAATACAGAGCAGATCCAGAGAGGAACCCTTCAGTCGGCCTAAACACAGCCGGGAAAGCTGTTCCCTTTATTCTCTAGAAGACTGCGTAAAGGTAAGGCTTTTTAATGCGCATTATCAGCAGAAAACTACAAACATGTCCTTGCATGACGAAGAGAAGCGCCAAAAGTTTGCATTCATATGTAACTCGCATTGTCTAGGGTTCCCTGCACAGTGCACAGTTTTGTCTTGCCGTGTTCTTTGTTATTTTATGTGCTGACACAAAACACGCTAGTTAGGCAACTTTAGTCGTTTCTTTTGGGGAAAATGTATTTAAAATGTTTAATCATATGTTCCCAGACGCGGAATATTTCTTTGATTGCATCTTGAATTGTTGTCTAAAATGGCAATGGCAGAGTTAACTTGGTATTATAATTATGCATGTTGAATCGAAGTAGCCTACGCTACATTTAAATCTGAAACAATATAATTCCTATATTTTTCTTTTTAAAATTGCCGTAGGCCTAACTGTATTTAAAAAAATATTTATATAGCGGAACCAAACAGCCGCCTTCTGCGGCTGATGTTACCCAAATATCTCACCCGATAGCCTTTGCATTGTATGACTACTGTAATAGTAATATTGGTATCACTAATATCATAATGGGCAATTTGTTTGTCTGTCTGTGCAGTGGTCTCTAATTTGCATTTCCGTGTTACAGTTTTTACAAAAAAAAAAAAAAAAAAAAAAAAAAAAGTTAAATGCAATCTATAATTCAGTGGTATTTTAAATGCACATTTCATATTGAGTTTGCAGTAGATATTTAGAGAAACCACATTTAACATTTTGCAGTATTTCATTTTGATATACGACTAACAGCTGCACCGAATAACACCAAAACCAATTTTAACTGCCTTCACAAATTTCATTAAATCCCTCATACTTTGTGAAATGCAGCAAGGTGTAATAATTCTGGACTAGTCAAATGCTCACAATTTCACTATCATCCGATGTGTTAAGTTCTGTTGGTAAATTCGTAAGTGTGAACGGATGGAACAACTGAAAAACTCAGCTAGCTAATATTAGCAATAATTATTTTCCTTTCTATAATTAAATATATTTAATATAGCCTACTGGTGAAGCAAAGATAAGGAGGGGCATTAAAATAGGTAAGTAGGCTAGTAAGACTACGTAAAATCTGTTTAGAAAAATTACGTTGAAATGAATAGGCTAAATGCGTTTTAATTTGCACTCATTTTCCAAATAGCCTACATGTTCTACTGACCAGATATAATTGGTAAACAAGCCAGTTTTAGGCTATTACATTCGCTGTAGTCGACGCTGGATGAGTTGTCTATACATTAATGAACTGGACTGCGATGTTGTTACCACCCCATCTTGGCAAAAGCACAGATTGTCCAATCAGATTGAAGCGATTTAAGCGCAAGGTCGGGGTGAGATGACCTCGCACATTCTCGCGGTTACTTAATTCTCCGTAAAAAACGCTGACTGACCTGCAACACATTCAGAATTTCAAGAAAAACGAGAATTTTCATATTTCCACATTAAATAATGAAATACTTACTCCATATTTATCTTTTTTTCCATAGTATGTTAATATCTAGCATTACAACAACTACAAACGCATTTCTATAGAAACGACAGAAAAATATTGGCGGGCCAGTTAATCAACTGACATTTGGCTATTTTGAGATGATTATTGGCACTGTCCAAAAACAGGTGTCCACATGGCTAATTAATGTAAAGGTTATCTGTCAATTCCAAATTCCACAGACAGCCATGTCATTCAATGACCATTTCTTTTTTCTCTTTTTCCTCATGTAAATACAGTACAAAAATACACAAACCATTAGCATTAAAGGCCCACATTATACTGGCTATTAGACACCATGCTCTCTCTAAATATCAGTACTGGCACTGGCCATTGGAAACTCATATTGGTTATGTACACAGCTTATGTTTCTCTTGCGCAAGAATAACAAGAATAAGTTATTATAATTTATTTAAGAGTACGATGCCTCATTCAATAGGTTCTGAAATGCATCTCTCTGATGTCTATTAAATCATGCTAATGCATTTGGGAAAAATGAACACAGGCCAACTGGTACTGACCCAGAATGACTCCTCCAGTCACTATATGTGCAGGACCCACTGAGCTGGAGGTTTTTTTAGGAGTGAGCAAACATCAGATGGGGTGAGCTTGAATTGTTGGAGAGAATGTATGTGAGGATTATGGGTGTGGAGGTGCGCATGGAAAACTTCACATGTGTCACTGGCTTTAGTTAAAGGGATAGTCCACCCAAAAATGAAAATTCTGTCATTTACTCACTCTAATGTCATTCCAAACCTGTATGATTTTCTTTCTTCTGTAGTTCTGGGGTAGACAAAAGAAGACATTTTAAAGCATGTTTTAGCAGTTTTTTTCTGTGCAAAGAAAGAAGTCTGAGGGTGAATAAATGACCGAAATTTTTATTTTTGGGTGAACTGCTCCTTTAAGATCAGACCATTCTTTGAAAAAAGTCATGATTATATGCTTTCTATAGGACAACTATGTGTCTGTACCTGCATCTGTAGATGTGCCTCTTCTCTCGTACGTTCTTTGTGTGCATATCTCTGCTTTTTTTGTGTTTGGAAAACGTGCTGGCATATTGCTAGCATGCATGTCTATACCCTTTCATCTGATGTGCTTGCGTTTCGTTGGTCAAAGTGTGCGTCTACCTTTCTTAGGATGTGCCAGAGCTTGTGTGTATCCGTGTATATATCCTATCCTTTGACATGCTTGAGTGTTCTTTTTTGTGTATTCGGGTGTGTGTGTCTGACACGGCCCTGCCTTTGATGAGCTGAGTGTGACGCCGGGACGGCTTCTCTGGCCGCAGGCGTGTGCTAGTTGGGAGCGTGTGAACGATCAGACATGGAGTAAACTTCCATGACTCAGGCACTTCCTGCTTTCTCAACTTATATTAAAAAGAAACATCTTAACTGTTTTGACTCTAAAATCGATTAGGCATTCCACACAGTGAGCACCGTGAAATCACAGATGCACGGATGTGCGTGGAATTAACAAAGATAGTATCAGAGGCCCAACCGCAACCTTTCTCCATTGTTTTGCAGTGGGAAGCGAGTAACGGAGGACTGATGATGTAATGCAATGCTTAAATAAAGCCTATAAGCTGTCCAGACTGCAAGAAGCTTTTCATTTTGGATGCAGAGCGATACAGAATATTTTCCCAAAATAACAGCTGTGATTGTGTTCCAATAATATTGTGAGGATGTAATGCATGTTTATATGCAGCATGCACAAGCACTTGAAAATATGTAGCATATTAATACCAAAAAAGGTTTGAAAATACACTACCAGTCAAAAGTTTTTGAACAGTTTTTTAATGTTTTTTTTTTGAAGAAGCCTCTTATGCTCACCAAGCCTGCATTCATTTGAGCCAAAGTACAGAAAAACAGTAACATTTTGAAATAATTTTACTATTTAAAATGTTTGCTTTCTATTTGAACACATTTTAAAATCTAATTCATTCCTGTGATTTCAAAGCTGAATTTTTAGCATCATTACTCAGAAATCAATCTAACATTCCGATTTACTGATTTGAGTAGAATTATTTCAGGTTTCTTTGATTTGAATAGAAACTTCAAAACAGCATTTATCTGAAATAGAAATCTTTTATAACATTATAAATGTCTTCATCATCACGTTTGATCAATTTAAAACATCCTTTCTAAATAAAAGTATTAATTCTTAACTACTAAACAGTTTTAAATGTTATTATTATTAATAATAATAATAATAATAATAATAAATGTTTCTTGAACAGCAAATCATATTAGAATGATTTCCGAAGGAACGTGTGACGCTGAAGACTGGATTAATGATGCTGAAAATTTAGATTTGATCACAGGAATAAATTACATTTTAAAATATATTCAAATAGAAAACAGTTTCTTTAAACAGTAAAAATATTTTAAAATTTTACTGTTTAGCTGTACTTTGAATCAAATAAATTCAGGCTTGGAGAGCAGATTAAAAATCTTACTGTTCAAAAACTTTTGATTGGTAGTGTAAATATAATAAAGCAACGTTACAAGCTAAATGCAGTAGATGAAATAAATAAATCCTAAAATGTATAAAATAAAGGATTTTTAATAACTCACAAAAAAAGCACAGACCACAAAAATGCTGATCTTTAAAATAACACAAAATATGTAGCATAATAATACTAGCAAAAGTAAAAAAACACTTAAGAAACATAAAAAACATGGGAAAATAATATATAAATTAAAAAAAATTATTTAAGATAACTTAAAAAAAAAAAAAAAAAAACTTCAAACAAATAAATCTAATCTTTAAAATACCTTGTTAAGACTGATTACACAAATCGATATCTAAGAAATGGCAATCTCTTAGAATGAAAAAAACATTGTTCAATAACCAAATACCTGTTGGCCGTTTTCTCGTAAACAAAAAGGAACTAGTCATGTTAGGAAGCACACACCCTTAAACAGACCAGAGCTCCAAACAAGCCCACAATATACACTCTTCTCTATTGTTCTGTCAATTCTGCGCTTGCTATGCAAACGCCTGAAAAGCAGCTGCATACACACAAAAAAGTTGACAAATAATGTATAAGAGTTGCAACCGGTGTTAAATTGTGTGTGTGTGTGTGTGCCTGCAGTGCCTAAAGAATTAAGTGAAAGGTAAGAAGAGAATGAATGACAGCATTGTGAAGCTCCATGTTAACAGTAACAAAAAAAAAAAAAAAAAAAAAAAACTCCAGCTCTCTCAACCTCATCACCTTTCACAAATATGACATCATCATTCGCTTAAGCCTTAACACATCAAATGTGAAAAGGTCAAGAGCATTAAGCCTTAAGCAAGACAACCGTATCAACACTGTTACTACACAACTCACTGAAAAATACTATATGTCAACTGCATGGGAAAATGTTCAATATATTCATGCTCTGCAGAACTTAAAGTGGCAAGCTCAGATGCACAATGTTCTGCGAACCTGGAAGTTGTATGTTAATGCAGACGCCGTAGCCTTCATCTGACGTTTTAATCTTTCATAAGGAGAGACATGTTTGAACCCGCAGGCTGCCTAATAAACCAGTGAAAGCAATCTGCTGCGATTCTTTTTCAAACATCCTCCTCATTACGTGCCACAGTTTGCGCTCCAAAATCCTGCTAATCTCAGAGGAAAGATGACGTGAGCTGATCGACATTAATGGATCTGTATATGCAGAAGTGCAATACAGGACAGAGAGTTTATGAGGGAAGCAGACTATTTTGTGCCTGTCCATCAGCTCTGTCTCGTTGTGTCTCTGTGATGGCTCGATTAGCTGCAGTATAGAGCTTTTTAACTGACTTTCCAACTTCTCACTGCAGCAGGTGCAGTTTCCTCTGCTGTGACCAGCTGTGATTTCATTACCAATTTTGCTGGGAAATCCACTTAGATAAGAACTAATACTAGCTATCAATGCCAGTCTGATGTATTAGGAGGATGTGATGGTGTAACTATGTCAATCATCTTTATCAGATAAGAAAAGAATCGCTGTAATTTGTTTATAAAACATAAGGTGCTCTTTAAAACATCATCTAATGCCTTGCAGTGTAATACATTCAAACTTCACCACACCTAAACGCCTCAAGCACAATTTCCAACGTCTGTAATATAAGTGTTACACGGCTTCACGTCCAACAGGGGGCAGTACAACTAATAAAATTAAAAGTACAGACCCATAATTGAGTGTTCAACAATTTAATGTCTTACACACCTATACTTATACAAGAAACAAGGACATTTTAATAAGTTAATTCTCATTAACGTTATAATAGTCCTCTACATCCTAACCGCTCCCAGATCCTCAGGATATGTAAAAAATTTGTTCAAGTCACAACGGCTTTAGGACAGACAGTGCTAATTGGCTAACGAGTTGCTTTTAAACATTACAAAAAAAAAAAAAAAAAAAAAAAAAAAAGGATCAAATGTAGGTGCAAAAAAATTATAAAATAAACAAATGATTGGTAATATGGTTATTATTTCACATTAACGGATGTATTAATATTAGCAGCCTATATAATGCAAATTGAGAGTAATATTACGTATTATCAATTTATTAATTTGTTTCAGTTTGGGGGAAAAGGTCATAAAAACCATTTATATAGCCTATAAAATGATTTTGCTGAAATTCACCATAAAACGGTTGTTTCGGTACGTGACCACTAGATGGTGCAATATTAAGTAGGAGGAAAACAAAAAGTGTTTTGTACAAACGAATTGTGTGCAACAGTAACACAATATGATTAACACATTTTGCCTACTAAAATAGTAAATGATATAACCTTAACTTCTAAATAATTACTATGCTCCAAATTTGTTGTGATGCTCAATCATAAAATATCAGAGACATTAGGCCCAACACTTACATTCATTACATTATTCATTAATCTTTGTTAATATTTGTTAATAAAAATACAGTCGTTATTATTTGTTCATGTTAGTTCACAATGCAGAAACTAATATTAACAAATACAACTTTATTGCATTGTTCATTCTTAGTTCATCCTAACTAATGTAGTTAACTAAATGACCCTTATTGCTGTGTATATTACATTATATTATATGTAACACTTTACAATAAGATGTTAATTGTTAACATTAATTTGCGTATTAACTAACATGAACGAACAATAAACAATACATTCATTACATTATGAATTAATCTTCGTTAATTTTTGTTAATAAAAATACAGTCGTTCAATTGTTTGTTCGTGTAAGTTCACAATGCATTAACTAATGTTAACAAATCCAGCTTGTGATTTTAATAATGGTTTAATAAATGCTGTAGAAGTATTGCTCATTCTTAGTTCATGTTAACTTATGTATAACTAATGTTAACTAATGACCCTTATTACAAAGATCTACCATATTATATTATATTATATTATATTATATTATATTATATTATATTAATTATATTATATGACCTAGATTGCTAATTTAAAGGGCTGGCAGTTCAAATTCAGACAGATCATTTGTGAACAACAGAATGTGTAAAATCAGGCCATACTTTACACTATCTCCAGACTGCACATTGCATCTACCATACCATAATTCAATATCCCTGCCATTACTGTAATAAATGCTTCTGTTAAATGACAAGTAGCCATTAATCTTTGCAGAACAACTTCTAGATGATTAACACACATAACACAGTATCAAACAGCGACGCCTCAACATCAAACAAGTACTTTTTTTAACTACCTACAGGATTTTTAATCTGAGAAAGACAATGAGGACTGGAGATGTAAGTAAAAGCATTTTTAAAGGGAAAAAAGCTCCACTGTACTATGTACTATGATTTGGCTCCATGCATGGACAGTATGAGAAAATGAACTGAGCAATATTTATCAGCCTAAAAGTTATACTTTTTTGATTAAAAAACACTTTCTAATTAAATGATATCAATAATTTCAAAAGATCAAATGCAAGAATAATTTAGCTTTCACCAGACCAGTGCTATTTGAGCTATTAGAGAATTTGAGTTTTGCTCTAATTAGACATCACCTATCATTATACCTTCATCCTCCCTGAGAGCAAAAACACAAATGACAAAAATAAAGGTATAATAGCAGCACATTTTGACAGATAAATTGATACCACAATAGAAATATGGCATCTGATAATACTCGATAATACATCTGGATACCTGTAACTGAGTAACTTCCTCTCTCCACTGTGACTCACATTCTTTCATTTAGTCACACCCTTTCACTTTTATTAAAGAATTTTAATTCACTTTTTCCCCCCAAGCATTACTGTACGCTTACAGTCTGTTTGCTGAACTTGCTATCAAGCTTCTTCCACTGTACAGAGCACATGATGTTTCTAGTGAACTCCTCCTAGTTTTGCAACATCGACATTGTTCTTGAACTGAACTAAATCATCATTGAACTAACTTGAGTTGAATAACTGCTTATCACTGATTTGTTTCATAATGAATGAACTTTACACAGTTATTCAACTACTGAACCAACACTGAACTGACTGGAGCTTAATAACATGATTGTCATGCTACAGCTGCCTTACAGCAGAATTTGGATTTTATTTATTTTTGAAGTTTGAAAGTCATTTATTCTGTTAAATTTATGTTAAATACTACAATCTCTACTGTATAAAGCACTATAGAAATAAAGGTGACTTAGCTGAATCAATTGTGTTTCCTAGAATCAATACAACTACTGTCCCCAGAGCTGAAATAAGCTCAAAGTTGCTGGAGCTCCTTAGTGGGGCCTTGATGAAGCTAATGAAGGGCAGGTAAGCACAGCTGACTCAGACACTGGAGCATGTGAATTCATATGGAAGAAATTTTGAGCACAGCAGTAATGACATCAGAGACAAAGAGCCTGCACTGTGTACATTAGTTATCTGTGGTTGTGTGTTTCTCTATTCTTCCTTGATATTGTGTTGGCATGATATTTACAGTTCCTGCAGAAATTAATAGAAGTGGTTTATGCAATTTTATTTAATCTAATCCAAAATGTACAGGTTTAAGTAAACTATGATATTCTTTGAACATTTTAATGTAAGGTTACAATTGTAATTTAGCTGATAATCTTATTGCTTTAATAGGTGACACACCTCTGGATGGTATCCAACTTATTCTTCAACGTGGAAGTAAGCCTAAGGGTGAGACTTCCAACTCATTAGGGGAAATAACGAGAAGAATAACAGCGTGCAGTAAACAATTAAACAGTTTGCACTACAAACCAGTTTGTTCGTTATTACGATAATACATTAAAATAACATGATAAGACACACCAATTTGCAATATCAAGCAGCAAAATGAGCTATTTTGTACAGCTAAAAAAAAAACCCCAGTGTGTTTGTAATTAAGATAACACATTAAAATAACATGGTAAGACACACCAATTTGCAATATCAAGCCGCAAAAACAAGCTGTTCTGTACAGCTTAAAATAGCTGGACGTGAATGAGACTGGAAGCCTGACCAATAAAATTAATAAATGGCCACACCTGCTCTTACGGGAAAAATGAGCTGGATAGGCCAAGCCTATATGCTTATCTAAGAAACCACTTAGTTAATTTCTGTGTTTTTTTTTTTTTTTAATTCATGCAACAGCAGACAAAGAAATCAACTCTCCTTTAGGCGTTGGCTCAGATCTTTTACCTTTAGTCTACTACTACTGTGACCCATCCCATCACAGTCCCAGCGCCAACAACTGAACGATAATTGATTTTTTTTGGCAAACAAATCAAAGAACAAGCATCTGTCAACATTAGATACTGTTTTGTGATCAGGAATGATGATCTCTATTATGGATTTGGAAATCACACTGAATTGTAGGCAGGACATGACCTCACAAATCAGCAGTTACTCACGCCACCAAAGATACCATTCAAATGTTTGGGGTCAGTGCTTTTTTTGTTGTTGTTGTTTTTTTAAAGAAATTAATACTTTTATTTAGCATGGAATTAAAGTAAAACTGAAAAAAGTACAAGTAAAGACATTTATTATCTTTGATTTCTATTTAAAAAATGCTTTGGAACTTCTGAAATTTTTATAATAGTTTTTATAAAAATGTTAAACAATTCAACCATTTCCAACTGTGATAATAGTAAGAAATGTGACTTAATTTGACCATTTAAAATATTAATAAAAAAAATATATATATATTAATACAGTTGAAGTCAAAAGTTTACATACACCTTGCAGAATCTGCAAAATGTTAATTATTTTACCAAAATAAGAGGTCCAAAATCAATTGCTTGGTTGATTGGTCAATTAAGTGCATGATGAGTAGCACCTGTGATGTGGCTTTTTACGTGTGATCTTTGGACTTCACCTCTGTTTTAAAAAAAATTTATGTGGGAAATGTTATATGATTCACTGAAGAAACATCTGAAACATCTGAAACATCTGAATGCTCTGTTGCTAAATAATAAATTGTAAATGATCAAAAAGATGGAGTGAGTGCGGATCCTTTACTTAAATTTATGTTGCTGATTGATCGACGCACCCAAGAAAAAAGTTGAGCGCAGTGAATTTGAGTTTTTCACCAAAATAAGAGGGATCATACAAAATGCTTATTTTTTATTTAGTACTGACCTGAATAAGATATTTCACGTAAAAGATGTTTACATATAGTCGACAAGAGAAAATAATAGTTGAATTTATAAAAATGACCCTATTCAAAAGTTTACATTCACTTGATTCTTAATACTGTGTTGTTACCTGAATGATCCACAGCTGTCTTTTTTTTGTGATAGTTGTTCATGAGTCCTCTGTTTGTCCTGAACAGTTAAACTGCCCACTGTTCTTTTTTAAAAAAATAAATAAATAAATAAATAAACTATAACAGAAGGTTTAAACGCTCACTGATGCTCCAGAAGGAAAAACCATGCATTAAGAGCTGGAGGCGTAAACTTTTGAACAGAATGAAGATGTGTACATTTTTCCTATTTTGCCTAAATATCTTTTTTTTTCATTTAGTACTGCCCTTCAGAAGCTACAGAACATACCTGCATGCGTCCCAGAAGATAAAATTAGTTAAATTTACCCTGATCTTCACATTCAAAAAGTTTTCACCCCCTGGCTCTTAATGCATCGTGTTTCCTTCATCAGTGAGCATCAGTGAATGTTTGAACCTTCTGTAATAGTTGCATATGAGTCCCTCAGTTGTCCTCAGTGTAAAAAGATGGATCTCAAAATCATACAGTCATTGTTGGAAAGGGTTCAAATACACAAAAATGCTGAAAAACCACTGAATTTGTGGGACCTTAAGGATTTTTTTTTTTTTTTTTTTGAAGAACAGCAGGCAGTTTAAGTGCTCAGGACAAAACACTGGTAACGGCACAGTATTAGAAATCAAGTGTATGCAAGTTTTTGAATAGGGTCATTTTTATAAATTCAGCTATTATTTTTTCTTGTGGACTATATGTAAACATCTTTTGTGAGAAATATCTTATTTAAGTCAGTACTAAAAAAAATAACATGCATTTTGTATGATCCCTTATATTTTGGTAAAATAATTAACATTTTGCAGATTCTGCATGGTGTATGTAAAATTTTGACTGTATATAAAAAATATATATATATATATAACAGAATTTTATTGTTTTACTGAATTTCTAAACAAATAAATGCAGCTTTGGTGAGCATAAGAGACTTCTTTCAAAACATTTAAAAGAAAATAGTATACGTAGTATACCTAACATTATAATAACCCTGCATGGGTTAAATTAAAACTTTGGCTGGCACAACTAAGTAGTTACTAAATCAGACTTTAAACGAGGACTATTTCTTGTGGTGGTGTAAGTGAACAGGCCTATATATTGTCATTTGCTCATTTGTCTAACTATTTTATATTTTATATTTGCAGAAGTATACGTTTGCATAAAATGTGGGTACAAAATATCCAGCTACCTTACCAACTAATTCAAAAAGTAGTACAAGAACTCATGAATGTTATTTTATTATGTAGGCCAAAGTAAGATTTACTATTTCCTATCTTTTTCTTCCCATAAGAGTGGGCACGGGCATTTGTAAATTTTATGGGTCAGGCTTCCTGTCTCATCTGCGTCCAGTTATTTTTAGCTGTACAAAACAGCTTGTTTTGCTGCCTGATATTGCAAATTGACGTGTCTTACCATGTTATTTTAATGTATTATCTTAATTATGAGCACACTGTTTGTAGTGCAAACAGTTTGACTGTTTACTGCACGTTGTTATTCTTCTCCTTATTTTCCCTATAACAGATAATGAACCAGAAGTCTCACCAATAGGCTTACTTCCACATTGAAGAAAATTAGGTTAGTATTTTTGTGTAACGTATTCAATTCTCATAACGTGGGTTAAATGTGGTTTAAAATGGAAAGCAAAAGTAAGATGAATATAGAGGTTGGCTATTTAGTTTTTAACTCCAGGGGTCCATAAAGGTAGGTTGGTTAATAAATAAAATATTACATATTTTAGTGCTACAATAGTTACCTGCAGAGAAAATCCAACAACCTGGGTGAGAGTCTGTCAGAAACCCCTGCAGATGATGGATTGGTTTTGTTTAGACGTGAGAAATTTGTCAGGCTTGTGTTAGTCACAAGCTCACAGGTGATTTATTTTCACAAATAAACCGGTATAGTTTCAACATCGACTAAAAATGATGAAAAACGCACCGTTTATGAATGTATGCCAAAGGTCACCGCAGTCTGGGGATGACGACAGCTCCGAAGGATGCATCAGTTCTGCGGCATTAGGACCTTGCGCTCCTCTTCCTCAGAAGAGAGGAGGGCGTATGCCGGCACGGGCTGAGAGTCAAATAGGCTGACATTCGAGAACAACTCAACGAGTGTGCTGGGGGTGGCAAGAGCGATGCGAGGGCAAGGCTGGAGTTGAGCTTGCGAGACATTGATAGGAAATCCGTGAAACTGAGCTCATTTAGTCGCCAAAGAAAGGCTAACGTTCGTCAGTAAGCGCTTAAAGGACGAGAGACCATGTCGGTGCTGGCTTTGCAAGAATACGAATTCGAGAGGCAATTCAATGAAGATGAAGCCATTCGATGGATGCAGGAGAACTGGTACAGTAGCTCTGATGCATGATAAATAAGCTGGACCATAATAATCACAGCTATGATGCCTACAAAGCCGTTCATCTGATTGCGTGTAGACTTGTTTTGCACCGACTGACTAGCGTATTAAACATTTCAAGCCGAATGCTTAAAAACCGTCAGGGGACTCCTGAAAGTCACTGGCAGGTACCATCCAGACCACGATGCACAGCGTGATTTCCCCCTCGAGACTCAACAATATTGTTGCAGTACTGTGTTATAGTTAATATCACAAATGTACGTGTAATGAGCGATGCTATATTTGAAGCATCGCTGTACTCTAATCAAAGCCTATTCAAGGTGATGCTCTGCTTATGTCCTTTGTGACAATTGGAACTTGCATCCTTTAGGATGCCGCACGGGTTTATATCCTATGCAAACATTTATTCGAAAAACACACGGTTTTTCAGTAAACTGAAGGTGTTTTAAACCGGTATTCATCCAGTCATAGCTAAGCGTAGAGTAGCGATGTCCGATTCAGGAAAGACTCGTTCTTTTAGAGTCGGATCTTCCCAATAAATCAGTTGGACAGGTTCATAGAACAGTTTTAAAAAGCTCTGTTCACGAATTGGACTGAATTGACCTGAGGGGTTCTAGAGTTAACTAACCGATTCATTCTCTTCCGAACACGTCTGATTCGTAATGAGATTCGAACTGACCTGGGTGAATTGTTTGACTAATAAAAAGACAAATTAAAAGCCAACGAACAAAAATGTTACGTGTTATCGACTTGATTTTATGACAGTCACACACACAAAATACCATTAATGAACGCTCTTATTAATAACACATAGTTTGAAAATAGGAATATATAAACGGTTTCATTAAAACGTTAGCATATGTAATGTGCTGCCCCGGGATGTTGGGGACCACGTGGTGACAATCACGCCATGACGTAAAAGAATTGTTTTGAACCGGTTCTTAGAGCCGAATTGTTCAAAAGAACCGATTCGCAAAAATGAGCCGAACTTCCCCATCACTAGCTCAAAACCTAGCCTAGCCCACACTCTCTGTAGCAAAATGTGAACGCCATAATACAGGTAATCATATGGCGTAAGAGCCATGCATTATTAGATACGCTTTATAGGAAGACGTTCTGTACAGTCTTGTAAAATCTATCTATACATAGATTCCTGTGCATAATTCTATAGCTAATGGCAGAAATAATCGTTGGTTAGTTTGCCTTTGGCACGTTTCCCTGCTTGGAAACGGTGGCGCTTGTTCAAAGTATGTGACACATGGTAACGTCGACACGATTACTCGCTATGGATCAATTTCACGCTTTTGTAATTCTGTAGCGCGTTTGTGAGGCTGGTTATAATTCATAGCAACTAACCAATAGGATGCGGTCGTTGATGTCTGCTGACACACATCTGACCAATCACGTTTCCGCGTCACTGTGCCGACTTCTCAGGGTTGCTTGCATCATGTCTATCATCTTGTATCCTCCTGTTTGGAGAAACACTTACTTTCTATGTACCTGTGTTTTTAGGTTTAATGTGCTTTATGACATAATTCTGTTTTGTTGATCACTTCAGCGTGTATGTTTCTAATTACGTAAAAACGCAACGCAAAATTATGGGCTTTTTGACTGTTTATAATACTAAAATGCATATTTATAGGCATAGCTCACCCAAACATTACAAATCTTTATAATTCATTATGTCACTCAAAATATTTTTTATACTCTGAAATGCTTATTTTCTTTAATGGAAAACCAAACATGATTTTAGGCAGACTTACAAACTTAGTCACCATTCACTTTCATTGTATGGGGAAAAAATACAGTGATAATGAATGGTAACTGTCATTTTGCCTGACCGCTCCTTTTGTGTTCCACATCAAGTCATAACAGTTTTGAACAATATGAGAGTAGGAAAAAAAATATATATATATATTATTTTTATTTTTATTTTCTTTCAAGCAAACTCTCACTGTAAGCCTTAAAAAAAAAAAAAAAAGAAGACGCATTCATAGACAGGCATTTGACACTTAAAGTCATTCCAATAAAACCATTCAACCATGCATTATTAATATCAGCACAGGCTTGTAACCACACTTCCCTCCAAGTATTTAGTTAACCGTCACAAGTTCCATGATTTCACAATACTTCCTTGTAGTCACTTTATGAGTAAGATTATGATAATGGCCCTCTTATGCCCTCCTTTTGTAATGTAATTTCACGTGCTATATTTCTATAGCATGTTTAGTAGCTTCATAAGGATCAGTGTGTTAAAAACCCTAAGACGCTGCTAAATTTGAGATTTTTAACAACCAAAGTCTTTGCCAGTGAGTGGAGGGAATGAACAAAGGGGCTAAATACCAATTAGCTGTACAGTTACTCAGCATTTTTAAGACTATAGATCAGCCGGGTGTAACTGCATCCTTTGCATCTGAGGGTAATGCATAGATACAGAGATACTAAACATTTGCTTGAAAAGCATTTTTTCAGAACCCCTCCCCCTGTACTGATTTAAAAAGCAACTCGGAGGCGCATGCCTCTGCTTTAATAATCCAACCTTCTGCTTTGTGATAAATGACTGCAACACCACAGGATCCTTTCGTACATCTTCCTGATGAACAGGGAAACAGAATGTCAGCTTTGATAAACAATTCCTGAATTATTTATGCTAGGCAAACGCAGGTGTTTCAACACAGACCATAGAGTTTCCTGAACGTCTGTGAAGAAAATATTTTTTATATAAATAAATAAAAGTAAAAATGTGACCCTGCACGGGTATATTTGTACCAGTAGCCAACAATGCATTATCAATTTTTATGTCATCCCAAAAATCATTAGTATATTAAAGGAGAAGTCCACTTCCAAAACAAAGATTCACATGCAATGTATTCACCCCCTTGTCATCCAAGATGTTCATGTCTTTCTTTCTTTAGTCGTAAAGAAATTGTTTTTTGAGGAAAACATTTCAGCATTTTTCTCCATATAATGGACTGCTATGGTGCCCCGATTTTGAACTTCCAAAATACAGTTTACATGCGGCTTCCCAAATGCGATCCCAGCCGAGAAAGAAGGATCTTATCTGTTGTAAAGATCGGTTATTTTCATAAAAATAACATAATTTATATACTTTTTAAATGTCAAAAGCTGGTCTTGTCTTACTCTGCCTGGACTGTTTTTTTCCGGTTCATGACAGTTAGGGTATGTCGAAAAACTCCCATCTCATGTTTTCCCTCAACTTCAAAATCATCCTATATTGCTGTTTTACCTTTTTTTGTTAAGGGTGTTTGATCTTCTTTGCATGTTCACTTTGCAAAGACTGTGTCGGTACTTCTGCAGCGATGTAGGATGATTTTGAAATGATTTTTGAAGTTGAGGGAGAAAATATGATTGGAGTTTTTCAACATACCCTAATTGTCTTAAGCGAGAATACACAGAGTTCAGGGAGAGCAAGACAAGATGAGCGTTTGACATTAAAAAGTATTTAAATTAGGGCTGTGCCGACAGACGATAGTATCGGGTATCGACAATAGTCCGAGACTATTGGTAAATGGTTTACTAACATTTACTAACAAAGAGCAACGAACATTTACTAAGGTAAATGTTCGTTGCTCTTTTTCTGTAGCTGTTTTTTGTATAACTAAGGAAATGTAAGCATTAGTAACTTACAATGTTTCTATTAAATTTTATCATGTTAAACACAAATTAAGTCATATTGAAAACATTAGGTTGCTTTTAGCCTGATGCTGGTGTTGGTTTATTTGCCGACAATGAAACTAAGTAAATAAATAATTAAATTAGCACGATAGCGTATCAGAGATCTCACAGGCTGACAATAGGACAATATGAAAACTGAGCATATCGCCCAACACTAATTTAAATTGTATTTTTTTTAAATGAAAATAACCGATCGTTTACCCTTCTTCCTCGGCTGGACTCGTTTACAACCGCATTTAAACAGCATTTTGGAATTTCAAAATCGGGGCAACATTGCAGTCCGTTATATGAACAAAAATCCTGAAATGTCTTCATCAAAAAACAATTTCTTTACGACTGAAGAAAGAAAGTCATGAACATTTTGGATGACAGGGGGGTGAGTAAATGTGAATCTTTGTTTTGGAAGTGGACTTCTCCTTTAAGTAAAGATCATGTTCAGTTAAGTTATTTTGTAAAATTTCCTACCATAAATATATCAGAACTTACTTTTTGATTGGTAATATCCATTGCAAAGAACCTTATTTGGAAAACTTTAAAGGTGATTTTTTTGTGGGTTACTAATATTTGTTTTTTGATTTGCAAAACAGTGAAAATCAATAAGACAGAGCTGCCATAGCTTATGCAATGTGCCACGTTTCGTGTTGGTCTGGCTTGACCAGAGAGCATTAGCCTCAGGTTGTGAAGAAAGCCACAGGTCATCTCTAATCTGGGAGTATTTTTATCCTCTGTCCTATGCTGCACTGCCCAAAAGTTTCTTTAATGAGCTCTCATTGTAAGAGTCTAACAAAATAAAGACACAAGCAGACAGGAGGCACACAAATACTGTGGATAAATAAACGTAGACTGTTTTCCGCACAGGCTGCCAGGCTTATGTAATGTAGAGACACATAGTAGAGTTTCCTGGCACCTGCAATAAATGTTGCTGAATACAATCTTATGAATGCAGACAGTCGCTTTACTACACCACGTCACTAGCCGTAAGATTTTATATTTATTTATTTATATTTGCTTTTCCTGCGTTCTTCAATTGACACGTCTAAAAGGTTTCTGACAAAATTTGATGCCTTTGCCACCCACTACAACCCGAAGCACGTAACGAAAAATTTATTTGAAAATTTGACCTCTAAAAGAGCAGTCACCTTGTTTCTATTTTCAATGCGAGTAGCCCCGAAGAAGAGATTGCATTTGATGTTTGTAGAGGCTGGTAGAGAAAAAAAAAACAAATACCCCTGGCTAAAGCCCATTCCACCATGTCAAAAATTATAACATCAGCCTTTGGTTTGTTTAGCCATGGCCATGTTATCGCACTCAGATCTTAAATGCAACAGGAATTAGGGAGTGTTAGCCAGAAAACTGTTTAGCTAGAGAAAAAAAAATAAATAAATAAAAATTCAGTATAGCTATTTTATATTTCTCAGCTAAAAGTAGAAATTCAACCCTAAATAAATAAATTAAAATAGCTGAAAATGTACTTATCCTCAGGCCATCCAAGATGTAGATGTGTTTCTTCATCAAACAGATTTGGAGAAATTTAACAGTACATCAGTTGCACACCAGTGGATCCTCTGGAGTGAATGGGTGCCGTCAGAATCCAATCCGCGAGAGTCCAAATAGCTGATGAAAACCTCAGTAAATGCTTTCAAATAACACTTCCAAATAACTGAAAAAGTCTTCTCTCATCAAAATTCACCAACGTACACTACCAGTCAAAAGTTTTTCATTTTTTTAAAGAATTCTCTTCTGCTCACCAAGCCTGCATTGATCAAAAATACAGCAAAAGCAGTAATATTGTGAAATATTTTTACTATTTAAAATAACTGCTTTCTATTTGAATATAATTTAAAATTTAATTTATTTCTGTGATCAAAGCTAAATTTTCAGCATCATCACTCCAGTCTTCAGTGTCACATGATCCTTCAGAAATCATTCTAATATGCTGATTTGCTGTTTAAGGAACATTTTATTATTATTATTATTATTATTATCATCATCATCATCATCAGTATTTAAAAACAACTGAATATTTTTTTTATTAAAAGATCCAAAGATCAAAAGTGATTATAAAGACATGTATAATGTTACAAAAGATTACTATTTCAGATAAATGCAGTTCTTCTGAACTTTCTATTCATCAAAGAAACCTGAAACAAATTTACTCAGCTGTTTTCAACATAGGGCTGGGCAAAAAATCGATTTAATCGATTTATCGATTTTGTAGTTTAAAACGATTTTTATTTTGCAAACTCGAGTTTTTTGCCACAATAGTTTTTTCGGACTTTTCCGCGTTTCGTCCTTGTGCGTTACCGTAGCGCGATATGAGCCAGGCCCAGTCCCCGCCCCGCGTAACGCAGTCAAAACAACATGGCAGCGTGTAGCAGAGAATTACTTCCAAAGAAAGGCACAGGTAACTCCGTAATTTGGAACTGGTTTGGTTTTGATGCAGCAGACAAAACACAGACGAAGCCTTGCTGCAAAATATGTTTCAAAGCTGTTGCTACTGGAAGCAGCAGTACAACAAATCTTTTCCAGCACCTGAGGAATAAACATCCCGAAGAATGGGAGAAGTGCAACCGGCTCCGTAGCGAAAACGGCTCCTCTAGCACACCTGCTAAAAAGCAAACTACACTTCCTGAGAGCTTTACAAACCTTATGTTATGTGTGCCTTATGATAAGAACGGAGCGCGATGGAAAGCGATTACACAGGCGATCACGTTTTATATTGCCACAGACATGCTGCCAATTTATTCTGTCGAAAAGCGAGGCTTTAATCACATGCTGAAAGTATTAGATGCGAGGTACGTTGTCCCCAGTCGCAAGTATTGTAGCGATGTAGCGCTGCCTCACCTGTACAATACAACTCGGGAAAAGATCCGCAGTTAGCTGGAGGAGATGCAGGTTTACTCAGCCACAACGGACCTCTGGTGAATTTCACACTATACTGAGAAGAGTTTATTTTTTTAATTGTAATGTTATATGTTACAAAATTTGTAATTATCTGATTTCTTGAACAGAAAATTTAAGCTACTGTGAAGTTGTTGCACTTTTGCTTAAACCTGGGTTAAAGCTTGAAATTGTTGAATGACAGCCTCATTTACTTTTTGTTTTGGGATTCTATGCATTTTAACTCTTGAGGACAATCATAGCAATAAAGTTGCACTTTTGACACTATATCTGATGTCTGCAGTCATTTTTTAAGTGCATTGAAAAAAAAAAAATCGAAAATCGAATCGAAACTCGAATTTTTCTTTAAAAAATTGAAGATTTTTTTTTTAGGCAAAATCGCCCAGCCCTATTTCAACATAATAATAATAATAATAATAATAATAATAATAATAATAATAATAAATAATATTAATAAATGTTTTTAAGCAGCAAATCAGAATGTTAGAATGACTTCTGAAGGATCATGTGACTGGAGTAATGATGATTACATTTTAAAATATATTCAAATAGAAAGCATATATTTTAAATAGTAAAAATATTTTACCATTTTACTGATTTTTCTGTGCTTTGGATCAAATAAATGCAGGCATGGTGAGCCGAAGAGACTTCCTTAAAAAAACATTAAAAATGTTTTGACTGGTAGCGTATGTAGCAATATATACATTGCATTCATCCACTGTCATTCTGACGGCACCCATTCACTGCAGTGGATCCACTGGTGAGCAAGTAGTGTAAATGCTAAATTTCTCCAAATTTGTTCTGATGAAGAAACCAACTTTTCCTTTAACACTAAATCAAAAAATGGATTGCGTTTGCATGTCCTTATGTCGAGGTTTTGCTCTTTTCTGTGCTTGCACAGTGAATTCTACCATCCTGCACTTTTCCACCATTGTGCTGCGTTCGGTTAAAAATCACTGAATCTAGCAGAACAGATCTGCTATCGTCATTAGTCCAAAACTGCTATTAGACTGCAAATTCTGTTTATTTAGCGGCTCTAAATGACTTGGGAAGCACTTCTAGCCTAAACGGCTTGGGCCAGATGTGAGCCCGTGCAGGTAGCTTCACCATCAATCTTTGTCCACTACAGGTCTAATGCTCTCAGCTGGAAAAATGAGAGCATAGACAAAAACACAGATGAAGAAGTCAAGGACTTGATGGTCTTGCAATACATAGACCTACTTACTAGAAGTTGATGACGCAAGACCTGAATCTGTTAGGTTTATATAAAATATTTGTTGTTGAAGATATTTCTGTCCCACTGCCTTTTTCTGGATCCTTTTCGTTGTATTATATGAAAGCTCCGGTAGCCCTGCTTTATTGACATAGTAACAAGGCCTGATGGGAATCATTCTCTTGCATCGCCATTGGATGGTCAGTATGGAAGGCGGGGCTTTACGGCATCCATACAGCATAAGCCACTCACTCTCTCTAACAGGATATTTGAAGTCCTCCCCAAAACATTTCCTGATAAGGCACTAATGAAAAAGGAGTGATGCTGCTTTGTCATCCACTGCAGCACAGCTCAGAAACCCATCTGAACATCAAGCTTCTTAAAATGAATAAGCTTACATGTTCCAAACTGGCAGTTTCTTCATTTCTTATTACATCTAGAGATGGATAATATACTGAAAACGGGAAATGTATTTAAGATGACTTTAAAAGGATAGTTCACCTAAAAATGAAAATTCTGTTATTAATTACTCACCCTCATATCGTTCCAAAGCCCTAAGACTGTCGTTTACAGATTAGGATATTTTCGATGATGTTTTGACACGTTCAGTGCCCATTAAAATAGTGACATTAGTTGATCAAACTTAATTTTCTGACGCAACGAGAGTATTTTGTGTACAAAGAAAACAAAAGATCCCAACTTTATTCAACAATTACGTCAAAAACATTCAATTCATTATGTCAAAAGCTTTTAACTAGGTAACAATGGCTGTTTGGTCAAAATGATGGTCCCTCTTAATTTATGTAAAAACAGTTTTAAATAAATTAAGAGGTATACTGAATATCAAAAGCTTCCCACCCTTAGCAGCATCTAACATTGGTTCTGGCACGACGCATAATGGCATACATACAGAAGTCGGATTACTATTAGCAGCATCTTGCTGCCAGCTGTTTTCTCAAGTACAAGCTTCCTGTTAGCTGGCACTGTGAAGAAAATGTGTCTGTTAATGCGAGCAATTACACCCAATGCATTTAACTGATTTATAACCATTAACGCTGATAAATTGGTCCAATAAAATATGTGCATACTGCTGCAGCCTCCCTTTGTACACAAAGAACAATGCAATGACAAGTCAAGGTTGGGAGGGGGCTGTATGCATAGAATGGACTCACTGTTCTGAGCAGAGTGAGGTCAGTGTTTCTTACATCCAGTAGGCAGAAAAATAAAAATGATGCTCAGCGTGTTTTCACAACCTACACCCTTCTCACACAAAACCAATAGAGGTCATGTATAACAAGAAGTTATTAAATAAAACAGCCTGAATAAATTGCTAAATATAAAAAAGACACTACTACTGCATTAAATTTTGACTTGATTCTATGTGTTATTTGACTTTTGTTGAATAGAGCAATTGTCTGAGGCTTTGCCCATATGCAAATAGGGTAATTAAAACCCTGAAGAACCTCTGGGGTTCCTCGTTCAACCAGTTTGACTGTAGTTCTTGGAAAGAGAACAAAGTTACACACATCATCCTGGAGATGATACTGGCAGGGAGAGACGTGCCCCAGTTTTGGCTCGTAATGCCAGCTGGATGCTGAACTGGCAAAGCTCCCATATGGTTGACTTCTGCCATTAACAGAAAAAAAAATGCTGTCGTTATTAATTAAGTCTTATGTTTTAATAAGGATGTGAAACACAGCTAGTTTTATTTAAAGTCCTGCTTTTTGGCCAAACTCTGACAGCATTATTACAGAGACTATATGTGACCCTGGACCACAAAACTCAAAATTGAGATTTATACATCATCTGAAAACTGAATAAATAAGCTTTCCGTTGATGGTTTCCGAATGGTTTGTTAGGAAAGGACAATATTTGGCCGACATACAACTATTTGAAAATCTGGAATCTGATGGTGCAAAAAAATCAAAATACTGAGAAAATCACCTTTAAAGTTGTCCAAATGAAGTTCATAGCAATACATATTACTAATCAAAAATTAAGTTTTGATATATTTACGGTAGGAAATTTACAAAATATCTTCATGGAACATGATCTTTATTTAATATCCTAATGATTTTTGGCATAAAAGAAAAATAAATAAATCTGACCCATACAATGTATTTTTGGCTATTGCTACAAATATACCTGTGCAACATAAGATTTTGTGGTCCAGGGTCACATATATAGCTAATCATGAATTATTTCATTTGATAATGTTTACTTGATTTGAGTACCTAAAAACAACTTATTTATTGTTTGTGATTTAACTTTTGTTTGTTATTTAGTTTAAAGGGATAGTTCACCCAAAAATGCTAATTGTGTCATTAATACTCACCCTTGTGTCGGTCCAAACCTGTAAGACCTTCAGTCATCTTCAGAACACAAATTAAAATATTTTTGATGAAATCCAAGAGCTTTCTGACCCTGAATAGACAGCAAGGGTCCTACCATGTTCAAGGTCCAGAAAAAAAGGAAGAACATCATCAAAATAGTCCATGTGACATCAGTGGTTCAACCGTAATTTTATGAAGCTATGAGAATACTTTTTGTGTGCAAAAAAAAAAAAAAAAAAAAAACCTAAAACAACAACTTTATTCAGCAATTCTTCTCCTGGTACTTTTCTGGACCTTGAACATGGTAGGACCCTTGCTGTCTATGGAGGGTCAAAAAGCTCTCGGATTTCATCAAAAATATCTTATTTTGCGTTTCGAAGACAAACAAAGGTCTTACGGGTTTGGAACGACATGAGGGGGAGTAATTAATGACAGAATTTTCATTTTTGGTTGAACTATGTTGAACTAGTAAAATTAGTAGAACCATGCAATCTCTATCACATTTGTATTCTCTACTGAAATTTTGATATTGTGAGAATGTTAGGTTTTAAATATTGGTACCCTTGAGCATAAAATTTTGTCATCATGCGTTTAATAGATATACTTTATACAGAGATTTCCCAGTGGTTTCACAGGAAACCATTTTTTTTTTCAATTCCAATTATCTCAAAATTCTTCCAAAAAAAAAAAAAAAAGGCATGCATGAGGCCTTAAGGAAACAAATTTATTGCAAATCAGATTTGGGAGGGATCAGAATGCCCTTAAAATTGAATTAGACAGCACGGTAGATATTTCCAGCTACCAGATAAATGCAGTACAGTCCTGCCAGATATTATGAGATCCTAAAAGCATCACAAGCTGTCAAAATAAGCCCAATAAGCTGTTTGTGATGAAACGCTCCAACAAGAGTTTATTTCATATTGGCAACAGATAAGTGATGAATATAGGATTTAAGAAACAATGGCATATTTATGTAATGTTTGGTGCATTTGGAAAAAGTTGCAGAGCCAAATGGATTACATTCTGAGGTGTATACAGGCTATCTAAACACCTTAACGCATCCTATTTGTTTTTTTATAGAGTACACACTATGCAACTACAGTATGCAAATTTTAAGACTGGAATTGCATGCTTGAAAAAGCTCTGGCTTTTTTTTATTTTTTTTAACAGCTACATAACTGCAGTATAATATAGTCAGAATAGTCGCAGGACCAGTTTTGCAGGTGGTTGTTTGATCGTATGCAAAGTCTGCAAACTTGACTATGTAATATGAGGGATGTGTGTTTCCATACAAAACATGCCATAATTCAGGAAAAAAGAAAATGCTGTGCTTGTGAATAAAAATGTTTTTCTGTTAAAATAGCAGACGTTTGTGACCCTGGACCACAAAACCATAAGGGTCTTTTTTTTTTTAAATTGAGATTTATACCTCATCCGATGGCTGAATAAATAAGCGTTCCATTGATGTATGGTTTAATAGGACAATATTTGGCCGAGATACAACTGTTTAAAAATCTGGTATCTGAGGGTGCAAAAAAAAAAAAAAAATCAAAATATTGAGAAAATCACCAAAATATTAAGAAAATATTGAGAAAGTTGTCAATACGAAGTTCTTAGCAATGCATATTACTAATCAAAAGTTAAGTTTTAATATTTACGTTAAGAAATTTACAAAATATCTTCATGGAACATGATCTTTACTTAATATCCTAATAATTTTTGGCATGAAAGAAAATTGTATTGTTGGCTATTGCTACAAATATATCCGTGCCACTTACAACTGGTTTTGTGGTCCAGGGTCACATTTACACTGTTACAAAAGATTTTTTTTAAACATTCTATTTATGAAAAATGTAAAAATGTATCAGAGTTTCCACAAAAACATTAAGCAACTGTTTTCAACATTTCACCATATTAGAGTGATTTCTGAAGGATCATGTGACAGTGAAAACTGGAGTAATGGCTGCTGAAAATTCAGTTTTGCATCAAAGGAATAAATCATATTTTAAAAAAAAATAAATAAATAATAATAATAATAATAAAATAAAAATGTATAAAAAGTAAAAAAAAAAAAGATAAAAAGTACAATATTACTGTTTTTATTGTATTTATCATCAAATAAATGCAGCCTTGTGAGCATAAAAGACATTAAAACATTTCTTTTTTAAAATCTAGTGTACACGCATATGAATATACAGTTTGGATAAAAGCATATGCTGAATAATCACTTACATAGGGCATATAGGTTTCATAGTATGTTCTGATATTTTAAAAATAAAGAAAATATTTGAAATTACTGATGTGATCTGACTTAGAATAGGTTTCATTACAGCAAAAATCTGATTTGAGCACATGGTCATGCAGAAGGTTGAATAGAACTCTACTAATTTTTTGCCATCTCATTCCTTACAGGAAGAAGTCCTTCCTCTTCTCTGCACTCTACGCTGCCTGCATACTTGGCGGGCGTCATGTAATGAAACAAAGGGAGAAGTTCGAATTGAGGAAACCTTTAGTACTATGGTCTTTAACACTTGCAGCCTTCAGGTAAATATGTCTATAGGTAAACGTGTGAAGGGTCTTGCATGCAAATGCTTAAGAGTGTATCTGTTGGTGTTACGTGGATTTATCCATTTGCCTACAGCACCTGTTAATACCAAAACATACTTGCTTACTTAACACATTGCAGTGCTATGAATTATGGAAACATGAATGTAACATGTAAATTAATAATGCAGTTGAGGTCAAAAGGTTACACTCCCCTTTCAGAATCTGCAAAATGTTAATTATTTTACCAAAATAAGACAGATCATACAAAATGCATGTTGCTGTTTTTTAGTACTGACCTGAATGCGATATTTCACATAAAAGATTTACATATAGTCCACAAGAGAAAATAATATTTGAATTAATAAAAATCACCTTGATTCTTAATACTGTTTTGTTACCTGAATGATCCACAGTTGTTTTTTTTTGTTGTTTTTGTTTAGTGATGATTGTTCATGAGTCCCTTTTTGTCCTGAACAGTTAAACTGTCTACTGTTCTTCAGAAAAATCCTTCAGGTTTCAGCATTTTTTTGTATTTGAACCCTTTTCAACAATGATTATATGATTTTGAGATCCATCTTTTCATACTGAGTAGAACTAAGGGACTCATATGCAACCATTACAGAAGGTTCAAATGCTCACTGATGCTCCAGAAGGAAAAATGATGCATTAAGTACAGGGGGTGAAAACTTTTGAACAGAACGGAGATGTGTGCATTTTTTCTTATTTTGCCTTAAATATCATATTTTTTCATTTAGTACTGCCCTTCAGAGGCAACAGAAGATAGTTACATGTTTCCTAGAAGACAAAATAAGTTCAATTTACCCTGATCTTCAAATTCAAAAAGTTTAATGCATGGTTTTTCCTTCTGGAGCATCAGTGTGCATTTGAATCTTCTGGAATAGTTGCATTCAGGGGTCATTTTTATAAATTCTAAACTATTATTTTCTCTTGTGGACTATATCTAAACATCTTTTAATGTGAAATATCTTCAGGTCAGTACTAAATAAACAATAATCCCTCTTATTTTGGTAAAATAATTAACATTTTGCAGATTCTAATGGGGGTGTAAACTTTTTACCTCAATTGTATGTAAAATAATAACTCACATAAGCTTTTTCAGGGCACATTAAATCAGATGTCACAATGCAATGGCAGTGCAAAATTAAAGCAGTTTGCTAACAGGTTATAGTTTAAAATACTTAAATCAGTCAGCATGAAAAGACACTTCATATTTCTAAGAAGTGCACTTTGTGTTTAAAATGATGCGGTTTTGCACATTACAATACACTGTAGTGAATACTCTGCATTCATAAAATGTTTCATGTTTTAGCAGATTAATGGTGTGCATTATAGCCAGAAAAACAAGCCACTTCCTCGTTCCAAGTTACTTCATAAAGACCTGCATATATGGTACATAAGAGGCCTGCATATATAACTTCGTACTGAACTTGCACCTTAACATGCCATCTAACTTGTAAAAAGATAACATATCTCACTCTTATATGTGTGGAGATCAACACTATAGTAAAGAGGTGGTGAGACAGACTACATCGCACTTCCAGGTTTATCACATGATCCAGCCTTTGGCAGGCATTGTAAGAAACCTAAAACTGGAATCTGAGTGCCAAGTAACTGCCCAGCCACACAATGTAAAGTGTCAATAAATAAGCACACCCAATAAAAAGCATCTTTATCGTTATTATTAACGCTACTAGTCCTAACAGTTAGTAAAGTATATATCATTGAACAAGTCAGTTGTATGTGATTTAAAATGTCTCTTTTGTTTTGTTGCACCTCCTTCTTTAGTATATTTGGTGCCATCAGAACTGGAGGCTACATGATGAACATCTTGATGACCAAAGGCCTAAAGCAGTCAGTGTGCGATCAGAGTTTCTACAACGGACCAGTCAGCAAGTTCTGGGCCTATGCTTTTGTCCTTAGTAAGGCACCTGAACTAGGTGAGATTATATGCATTATATGCCCTAATTCAGTTTCATATGTTAAGATTTAAAGGGACAGTTCACCCAAAAGAGCAAATTGTGTCATTAATTACTCACCCTCATGTCGTTCCAAACCCGTAAGGGTTCGTTCATCTTCAGAACACAAATTAAAGGGTTACTTCACCCCAAAATGAAAATTTTGTCATTAATCACTTACGTCCATGTCGTCTCAAACCCGTAAAAGCTTTGTTTGTCTTCGTAACACAACTTAAGATATTTTGGATGAAAACCGGGAGGTTTGTGACTGTCCCATTGACTGCCAAGTAAATACCACTGCCAAGGCCCAGAAAAGTATGAAAGACATTGTCAAAATAGTCCATCTGCCATCAGTGGTTCAAGCTACGAGAATACTTTTTGTACGCAAAGAAAACAAAAATAACAACTTTATTCAACAATTCTTCTCCTCCGCGTCACCGTAGCGCCATTTTGGAGAGTATCCGCTGGGCGCAAACAGCATACGATGTTCTGTGTCAGCCACACCACACGGATATGTTTTCTACGTATATTTACGCTTTGATTTGAATGAAAACAGCATATCCACGTAACGCAGCTGAAACAGAACGGCGTACGCAGTTTGCGCCCAGCGGATACTCTCCAAAACGGCGCTATGGTGACGCAAAGGAGAAGAATTGTTGAATAAAGTCGTTATTTTTGTTTTCTTTCCATACAAAAATTATGGTTGAACCACTGATGGCAGATGGACTATTTTAAAGATGGCATTCATACTTTTTTGGGCCTTGACAGTGGTATTTACTTGCAGTCAATGGGACAGTCACAAACCTCCCGGTTTTCATCCAAAATATCTTAAATTGTGTTCAGAAGACGAACTAAGCTTTTACAGATTTGGAACAACATTGGGGTAAGTGATTAATGACAAAATTTTCATTTTGGGGTGGAGTAACCTTTCTAAGATATTGTTAATGAAATCTGAGAGCTTTCCAACCCTGCATAGACATCAACAGAATTGATACGTTCAAGGCCTGGAAACATAGCAAGGACATTGTTAAAACAGTCCATGTGACATCAGTGGTTCAACTGCAGTGTTTCCCCTAGCATTATCATTATATTAGGGGCGGGCCCTGCCCCCCTTGAAGGTCAAGTTAATTTTATTTAATTTTATTTTCAATATAGCGCCAGATTACAACAGAAGTCATTTAAAGTTACCTTTCCTATAGAACAGGTCTATACCTTGTTCTTTTATTAAACAAACTAAATAGTTTTATGTTATTTATCTTATTCCCACGACGGCATGTCATTTCTGTCTGTACATGGACGCGTCTACAATTTCTCCTCCGCAAAAACGCAGACGGGATCGTGAGTAAAATAAAAGTACGGTTTAACATGTAACAGAAATATATTAGTCTTGTATTACTTTTGTACAGTATAATGCAGGTGTTTATATATTCCTATTTCTGCCAAATTTAAATAAAACAGCTAAATGATAAAAAATAAATATTACAACAAGATTAACCACTTAACTGTAGAGAAAAATTCTAGAATTATTAAAACGTTTTTAACTGAATATTCACACAATTTTTCTTCCATATATTAATTTTAACAGTAAACCTCTGTTTGTATGCCAAAAAATGAAAGGGCTAAAATAAATAAATGTTTAATGCCTTCATTTGATTATCAGAAAAATTAAAACACTGGGAAACACAGAACTGTAATTGTCAGGTCCCAAATCCTCAACAAATGTAATCTTTTAACACAGAAACATAAAGTTTAGTGCTTTCAGTTAATTACGTTCTGCTTCTTCTATGTGGCTTGCTCCAGTGACAAAGCACTACTGAGAAGCCTAGTGTTCATCTGCATGAATATAATTGGTTGTGAAAGCATAACAGAATTTGTTAGCGTGAACCTTGCAGCATAACCCCAAGTCTAGAAATCTAGGATTGTGGTTCTATTTTCCGCCTGCCTGGGCCTATTGTGTTTGCCGTGTCCTGGCGGTTAGTGGGCTACCAGGCGCATTGTAGAAACAAAAAGACAGCACTGAGACAATGCAAGGACCCTTAACATCCCTCCTAAGGCCAGGCAAAGCATAATGAGTCATGATGTCCTGTCAGTGATGTACAGCAGGAGACATAACAACATATATAGACTTTTGACCAGCTGCACTTGCCCTCTGATATTAAAGAGATTCATTCTTTCATTAATTACTCATCTTCATGTCGTTTCAAATCCATAAGACCTTCGTTCATCTTTGGAAGACATTTTTGATTAAATCCAAGAGCTTTCTGTCCCTGCACAGACAGCAATGCAACTGACACTTTCAAGGCTCAGAAAGGTAGTCAGGACATCATTGAAATAGTCCATGTGACATCAGTGGTTCAACCATAATTATTCAACAATTTCTTCTCTTCCGTGTCAGTCTTCGACGCCATGATCACGAGAGTACGTTATTTTTGTTTGTATGGTCAATTTAAAGTGAACAAGTTATAATGACAAAAAACTCCCCAATTTATAAATATTTACTTTTTTATTTTATATATTTATATTTAAAAACGCCCCAATTTTTAAATAATATTATGAATAATATAACATTTTTTAAATGATTCAATAAAATGTTGAACACTGAAAGAAAATAATAATAATAATAATACTGTTACTTAGCAAGGATGCATTAAAAGTCACAGTAAAGACTTTTATAATGTTAAAAAAGGATTTCTATTCCAACTAAATGCTGTTCAGAAACGCTTTTAAACTTGTATTCATAGAAGAAATATATCACAATTTTCACAAAAATATTAAGTGGCACAGCTCTTTCCTATCTATTTTTGCTATTTATTGTTTGCCAGTTATTTTAAGTTGTAATATTTATATGTAATATAACAGTAATAGTCATTTTTACTGTATTTTTGATCGAGTAAATGTAATGTATTTGTTTGTTAATTTTCTTATGTGTTTATATATATATATATATATATATATATATATATATATATATGGAGAGAGAGAGAGAGCTGTCACATGATTAATCACATCCCAAATATAAGTTTTTGTTTACATAATATATATGTTTGTACTGTGTCTATAATTGTGTATAAATAAATACACATACATGTATACATTTAAGAAAAATGTTGTTGATATATTAAAAAATATTTATATATTATATCGATTATATGAATATAAATATATAAATGTAAATACTTTGAAAATATATAATGCATGTGTGTATTTATACACAGTACATACAACATGTACAGTATATGTAAATAAAAACTTATTTAGGATGAGAAATTTCTTGTAATTTGAGTAGTCTTTCAGTAATTGAATAAATTAATTCTTGTGTTTCCATCAAGTTAATACACATCACATATATATAACTTTTTTCTTTTTGAGAAACGTGCAAATATTTTCCATTTTTATGTTCATGTTTCCATTCAGCTTTTTTTTTAATGCTATATCCTATGCAACATCATTAGCCGGTTTAGTGGGGCTTCACTTACCGGTGTTTACTTACAACAACTTCAATGACTTCATTTGTAGCTTAAAACCTTTAAATGTTTACACTGTTTGACCTCGATACATCTAGCCAAATAAAACTTTGTTTTGTCTGCTGAATGCATTGGTAAACCTTTCCGTGATTAGATATTCAAATATTCAAGGTCTAGAACAGGCAAGTTTAACTTAATACCTTAATCTTTACTCACTATATCAACACAATACTATCACCATTTTCAAAACCCAAACATCTTTCTTCTGCACAATTTAATGCACAAAATATCTCTTTGGCACAATTTCATGTACAACTGTCTCTTTTGTAAAACGTCATGTACAGTACTTATGTAAAGTTTTTGTTGTCTCAGTTTTCTATGTGTAGTCAACTATTTATTATAGTTATAGTATTTATAGTATATGTATAGTCAGATGGTTAACCGTTGTATAAGTCTGTAATTGCTTTTCTTATTCGTGTACTGTGGCATGTTTATATTAAGCTTAACTAGTATGTTGCACCGTGGTCCTGTGAGACACGACATCTCGTTCCACTATATGTCCACACGTGTAGCACAATGACAATAAAGCTCGACTTGACTGGACTTGACTTGAAATAGACACTAGTTGCACAGAGATCAGCAAACGATTGTAAAATCTTTTATTCTCTACCTACACCTTTCTCACAATCGGTCTCTTGCTCTTATCCTTTCAGGAGACACCCTATTCATCGTGCTACGCAAGCAAAAGCTTATTTTCCTGCACTGGTATCATCACATCACAGTTTTGCTCTACTCCTGGTACTCCTACAAGGACATGGTGGCCGGCGGGGGCTGGTTCATGACCATGAACTATCTGGTGCACGCCGTCATGTATTCTTACTACGCCCTTAGGGCCGCCGGCTTCAAAATCTCTCGCAAATTCGCCATGTTCATCACCCTGACGCAGATCACCCAGATGATGATGGGCTGTGTGGTCAACTACCTGGTGTATTCGTGGATGCAGCAAGGCCAAGAGTGCCCGTCCCACGTGCAGAACATTGTGTGGTCGTCCCTCATGTACCTCAGCTACTTTGTGCTCTTCTGCCAGTTCTTCTTTGAAGCCTACATAACCAAGACCAAATCCAATGCAGCCAAGAAAAGCCAATAAATCAAGAAAATGATTTAAACAAGAAGAGGTGGGGGAAAACTAAATGGACCAATGATTGGTAGAGGATGGATGAGTCTTTACAGTTAGGGCTTGCAGAAGAACGAAGCAAAGACCATGAGGGGCTACTATCAAAGCTTGTGCATACTGTACTACTAACGTATAGAGATAAACCTCCCCGCCACTAGGGAAGCTCTATTGAGCTGCACTGAGAAATCATTATGATTACATCAGTTGAACAAAAAAAGAATTGTGTCTTTATGTAATGTTTATGTGCCCAATACAATTCTCTGTATTAAAAAAAAAAGAAAATGTATAGATTAAAAAAAGGGATGCAAAATAATTTAAAACAAATGGACTGGGACATTTTGAAAAAAGGAAATTATATGGATATACTTAATATTTGTGTGGTTACGTCTAAACATTAAATGTTACTGTTGCATTTTTATTTTTATTGATTAGATAGTCTGTACGGTAGTTTTGTACGAAAGCCATGTCAATGGATGACTGGTAAATGTTGAGCTAAAAATGCCACAGTGTGTTCTGTGTTCAGCGTCGCAGCACCAAAATTCTCTCAGGTCTTAGAGTTTTCCATTTGATGTTCATATCATTTTAGAAAAAAAAAAGAAAAGAAAACAAAAAGACAAAATAGTCAAGGTAGTCAAAAATAGGCCTGAAATGTAAATGCCATTGGATTACTCATACGCAGTATATTAACAAAAAAAAAAGGGGTGGGTGAGGGGAAAAAAGACCAATGAAGGCCATTTTGAGAGGACATTGGGGCCAAATGATCATCAGAACACCTGAGGCCCTTGTGGAGTATGAATCATCGGACCTCTCTGAATCTGTATTTGTTCTGACCGAAAGGCCTGGTCTTCTTCTCATGGCTTAAGGTCATCAGCACGTCTATTCCCAAGGCCGAAGGCATAGAGAGTTTAGCCAAACTGTCGGAAGGACCATAAAGTCAAGCATACTTTAACGAAATGTCTATATCACTGTAACAAATCTGAATAATCTCTGTCACTGAATGGTGTCCATTGTGCTCTTGTGCATTCGCACTGTATACATGTAAAGCATCTATAGACGATTTTAACAAAGAGCCAAGAGTGCTGAAATAATCACGTGTCCGCGTGTCATTCTCCTTGTTTACCCTGATATTTTGCTCTCGACTCTGCAGGAAGGACATGTGAATTGTCACTCTTGCTGTGAACAGGCTCAGCAGCATGCCAGATGGAAGCACTACTGCCTCAGCGACAATGACATAAGACATAAGTTCAGACTGCCCTGGTTTCTAAAGCCATTCCAAGCAGCATGTTACGCGTGTCTACTGGGGCGGGGCGGTAAATGTGCGTGAGGAAGAGTGACAGAAATTACGCCTACAGAAAGTACTATGAAATTGTACTGATCAGAGGTCACTGGCAAGCTGAAATTTGACACATATATAGGTCACAATGCTATATTTGGCTGGAAATCTTTGGATGACGTAACTACAGTAGATAAAGTGTAATAAAATACTGCTTGTTGGCACCGGATAATATGGATCAAAGTTTGTAGGCATTTGATTATTTGTGTTTTTCTGCTCTAAAAGCCTTTATCTCCAAACAGACCACAAAACCTCATTAGCTTTACATTATACACAGATATTATACTAAAATGTTATTTCCCTGTTATGCGTAACTCTGGACGTCCATGAAATCCATACCAGCAGAGCAGTAAAAACAGTTCTAATGACTTCAGAAAAACAACCCATACATTTATGGAAGCACTTTTTAGACTATCAGGGTAAACTGAACTTACTTTGCCTAAATACCTTTTTTTTCTTCATTTAATACTGCCCTTCAGAAACAAAATAAGTTTTGTCCCTGATCTTTAAATTCAAAAAGTTTTCATCGTGTTTCCTTCTAGAGCATCAGTGAGCATTTGAACCTTCTGTAATAGTTGCATATGAGTTGTCCTCAGTGTGAAAAGATGGATCTTTAAAATCATACAGTCATTGTTGGAAAGAGTTCAAATACACAAAAATGCTGAAAAACCTGACGGGACCTGAAGGATTTAACTGTTCAGGACAAACAATGGACTCATGAACAACTATCACTAAACAAATCAAAACCAAAACCAAAAAAAAAAAAAAAAAAAAACAGCTGTGAATCATTCAGGTAACAACACAGTATTAAGAATCAAGCTGATGCAAACTTTTGAACGGGTTATTTTTATAAATTCAACTATTGTTTTCTCGTGGACTATATGTAAATGTTTTTTTGTTAGATATCTTATTCAGGTCAGTACTAAATAAAAAATAACATGCATTTTGTATGATCCCTCTTATTTTGGTAAAACAATTAACATTTTGCAGATTCTGCAAGGTATATGTAAACATTTGACCTGAGCTGTCCATTGGCTAAAAGTACATGTTAATAACTTAGTAACATGTTTATTATTTTCTTTGATATAATTGCTTCATTGCATTATTCTTAGATAGTAGATCACAATCAGGTGATTCACTAGAGGGCCTCTTCAAACTTACAGGAAGGCCCCAATAAGTCTTAAAATTATTTCAATATTGTTATATTAACATAATCTGCTTGAAGTTACAACATAGTGAAACTGGATGGATGTTGTTAATCCTTGCTCTTTCTACATATTTTGCATGTTCAAGTATGTTCTACATGAGTGATCAGAAATCAGGTCCTTTCTAAGTTTTACATTCTTGTTAATCCTTGCATACTTAGTGCTGCTGAAACAAGAAAAACTGGTGAAAAAGTACAACAAAACGTGGCTGACGTGATGAAAGTTCAGCCCTTCAGGACTGTTTACACTCATTCAACCCATCAGTGGATAAAGTAGTGTACAATGTGAAGTATTCAGCAACAACAACACACACACAAAAAGAAAGAAAGAAAATCAAGATGTGAAAACTTTTCAATCTAGACAGACATAGACATTGACATAGACACAGTTGTGACATCCAGAATACATATTTCATTCTTATCTTTGTATTGCGGCCACATGTATGGCAATAAACTTGATTTGACTAACTCGCTGCCCTACGGAGAATGCCAGAGAAAGCCTTAGGTCAGATGTGCCATGCTTTGTCTAGCTCATAAAATATCAGTTATCATTTTGAAAGGTCAAAGACTCCACAGACTGGGTAGCATGTCATCCATGACTCCAGACAATTGTAAATAAGTATTAACAAGCAACCACAGTAAAGGAAAATACAAATTCGGAAAAGCAGAAAATGCTTATGGAAACATAAATTAATGACTAGCTAATCTCATATATTTTTAAAGGAGTAGTTCACCCAAAAATTAAAATTCTGTCATGAATTACTCACCCTCGTGTCGTTCCAAACCTGTAAGACGTTCGTTCATCTTCAGAACACAAATTAAGATATTTTTGATGAAATCCGAACGCTTTCATTGTCCAGAAAGGTAGCAAGGACATCGTTAAAATACTCCATGTGACATCAGTGGTTCAAATGTAATTTTATGAAGCTACCAGAATACTTTTTATGCGCAAAGAAAACAAAAATAACAACTTTATTCAGCAATTTCTTCTCTTCCGTGTCAATCGACGCACGTTCACAAGAGTACCACTTTCGAATTTAATCAAAAATATCTTAATTTGTGTTCCGAAGATGAACGAAGGTCTTACGGGTTTGGGACAACATGAGGGGGTGAGTAATTAATGACAGAATTTTTATTTTTGGGTGAGCTATGTCTTTAATATAATTTTAATAGCACTTGTTATTCAATTCCTACACTGTAACATTTAACATAAACATCAGCGTCGTCATTCTCCTCCTCCTCCTCATCTTATAAACAAGATGCACTAACATCAAACAAAATCTGCGCCAGCAGGAAGCAGCTTCAAACAATCTCAGTCACAAAAGGTTGTGCATGTCATTTTCAAAAACAAGCTTGTTCAATGTTTTTGAAACCGCAGCGTGAGTCACTTCATTGAAACACAGTGAGGAAATGATAAGAGCAATAAACAAACACGTGTTTCTAAGCCTACCTATTTCACATGTTCCTCAAAGCTCAAAGGACTGTTAACACCTGAACACGCTCGTCTCACGCCACCTCTTGACCAATGCTGTTCGACATCGCCCCCTACTGGCCAGGTGATAACCACGCAAGCTTTCTCTAATGATGAATGACGAGCTATTACTACAGAAACAAATGTATTTTGAAAATATTTTTCATTGCTTTATTGATGGATTTACATGTTCTACAAAATGGTTGTGGATGCAAGATAAAAATGCAGGAAGTAAATTTGTAAATTACACGTTAATGGTGCAAATGGGCAACAGTTTTGAGATAATCTGATAATCACTCTTATACACTGAATTGCTGTTTAAGAAACATTTCTTCTTATTCTTCTTCTTCGTCTTCTTCTTCTTATTATTATTATTATCAATATTTAAAACAGTCGAGTACATTTTTTCAGGATTCTTTGATGAATAGAAAGACCCAAAGATCAGCTTTTTTTTTCTTTTCAGAAATAAATTACAGAAATTAATATTTTTATTTAGCAAGGATGCTTTAAATTAAGCAAAAGTGATGATTACGACATTTATACTGTTACAAACGATTTCTATTTAAGATAAATGCTGTTCTTCTAAACTTTTAATTCATCAAAGAAACCAAAAAAATTCTACTCAGTTGTTTTCAACATAATAATAATGCTAAATGTTTTTTGAGCAACAAATCATAATATTATAATGATTTCTGAAGGATCATGTGACTGCAGTAATGATGCTAAAAATCATCTTTGAAATCACAGGAATAAATTACATTTTAAAATATATTCAAATAGATAACAGTTATTTTAAAAAGTAAAAATATTTCAAAATTTTACTGTTTTTGCTGTACTTTGGGTCAAATATATGCAGGCTTGGTGAGCAGAAGAGACTTAATCTTACTGTTCAAAAACTTTTGACTGGTAGTGTATATTCGTTGTATATTACTTTATATTAGTTTCCAAGATAAAAAAAAAAAAAAGGTTTTTATTTTCCCAGTTTTTAGAAACATAAATACATAAAGAAATAAATTCCCTTTCTATATAATGTACTTATTAATGTACTTTTACAGTAAAACACTGTAGAATTTAAACTGTACTGTATAAAGAAGTATAATTCACGATTAAAAACCGTAAATTGACATTCCAAGAATTCCCTGTTACATTTTGCTTTTGGTGCTTTTTCATTGAAACTATGTTTCTTCTTAGTCTTACCAGTTATGTTCATTAGGGTTGCATATTGCATTTAATATTGTCAAATTCATATTTTGTTGCATTATTTCAGTATGGTGTGTTACCGTGTGACTTTCTCACCACCACCTGCTTTTAGTGGTTATCAGTGTATTACAAAAATACTAAACAGTTTTTGTACTTCAATGGGTTGGTATATTAACGTTTTAAATGTAAATTTAAGTGAACTCCATAAAACTTAAAATGCTGCTACCATATTTTTTACAGTAAAATTCTGGCAACCACAGCTGCCAGTTTATTTCTGTAAATTTTACGTAATCGGACTTGAAATTTTTTGTGTATTCCTAATAATAAATTGGCATATTATCCTATTCATTTGCCATAAGCCCTAAATGAGCTCAAACACAACATGGCACTCTTTCAGAGTCCCCTGCTCACCACAATTCTCCCCGGTCTGTCTGACAGCTCTATTAGGGGACTGACGGGCGTCCTCGTCGATAGAATTGAGCCTTAAGCACATGTGCCTGTGCCCAAATTCATGCATTATCCCTTGCACTAAATCTACTCAAAGCCTAGCAAAGCAGCACGGCTCTGGGCAGGTCACAGGCCACAAGGGCGCTGCGCTGACCTGGAGGATCAACAACAAAGCCTTTGAGTGGGCATCTAATGCCTTATTTAGTCTCCTCATCTGTGCACCTTTTGGAATCTCCACAGACCAACTGCTCCCCTGTCTGACGGGAGGAAAAAGGATGGGGAAAAAAGCATGCTGAAAGCGAGACACTGATCCGTTGTCACTGGCCAACCGCAAACACCTTTGTTCGCACACTTTTCCTCTTCCCCTCTCTCTCTCGCTGTCTTTCTCTTCCACTCTCAGGTGGATTAGCTCTCTCATCCTTTGATCCCCCCATTTTAATTCCCTACAGCTGAGAGAGGGAGTGTGGCCAGATTGTTTCAGATCCTAATTCACATTTTGTCAGTTGGAAAAGTGGGAAAGCACAGCTCTTTCCTAGACATAGTGAAATTGTAATAGTAGGAGGGATAGCTCATTCAAAAATGTAAGAAATGCATTCTTGTGTTATATGGTTATATGAGCCAGGTACATTTCATGTCCATTAATGATAATTCTAGATAATTCTATATATTACAGTTTTTCCCCATATTTCATCAAAAAGTGGAAAACATGCTATCACAAAATATAAATTTTTCATGATTTCTATTTAAATATATATTTAGTCAAAATAGCGAACTAAGTTAACTCTCCGTATAAACATGAAATATATAAATATTATATATTTAGAAAGAATAAAGAGAATATTAACAAATATTCTATACCCAAAAATGGCCTTTGGTGTGTTGTGACCCTTGAGATGGCAAAATGCTGAGAAGTTAAAGCAAACATGTCCGCTCATTTTGGAGTATCTTGGCTTTTTGGAGAAGTATTATCAGAGAAACTGACGTAGGTCCAATTTTATCTTTATTACAAGCTCCATTCCCCCAGTTTGGAGTGCAACCTGGACTCCAGTGTTCATCGAATCAGAGAGCAATATATAGATAAGTGGACCCTCTCTGAAAATCAATATATATGTGAGGCAGTGATGGCAAAAAAAAAGATTAAGAGAGAGAGAGTGTGTGCTAAGTGTGTGGGTTGTTCTTCCCTCCAAACAAAAGGCTAGCTAACAGATAGTTGACCTCAGTCAAGAGGTCAGATGTTGCTAATACTTCATTCTTCTCCACATATACTTCTGCTAGCTATATAACAGAAACGTAATATGGTACATATATTATTTTCACTCAGTAATTTCTTATTGTATTCTTATTTGTAAGTGCCTTTAAATTAGCATCTACTAAATAAATATATCCACCTTATTCTTCAATGCGGAAGTAATCCTATGGGCCAGACTACTACAAACCAGTGTGGCCATAATTAAGATATATATATATATATATAGATAAGATATATATATATATATATATATATAGATATATATATATATATATATATATATAATACATTAAAATAATATGATAATACACACCAATTTGCAATTTTATGTAGCAAAACGAGCTGTTTTGTACATCTTGTACAACTGAAGATGAGACCGGAAGCTTTTGCAAATGGCCGCGCCAACTCTGACTGGAATAACAAGAATATGACGTACTTACACAAAGTTCAAATGGTTTGTAACGGTCGCTTTGTCGCGTCCATTGTAGACAGTGTTGCCTAGTCCGCGGTTTTCTCGCGAAATAGGGCCACTTTAACACTGCTGCCGCCGATTGTTTTTCATGTCCGCGTGTTGAAGCGACCTAATAACATAATATTTACCCCCCGGAAAGCGATTTTTTAAAAACGCGATTGGGCTAATTTTGGGTTAGTTTTGAGTAGTATTTGGGGGGGGGGTTTGTTGTGGAAACCTAGCAACCCTGATTGTAGACAGCCGTTGTGATACGGTGCGACGCGACGCGACGCGACAACCGTTGCGTCCGGTGTAGAAACGGTGTAATTGTAAATTGTAAAAGATGAGGCAATGCTATCATGTACACTTTTCAGAAATACATATATACAAAAAACTATCTATATCTAGAGATTCTTCACTGTACCTTTGTCCTGAAACATTCTTTCTATGGACATTAAACACAATCTGATTCTCGTTTTATTTTGAGATGTTTACATGTCTATATTTTACAGTTTGGTTATAAATACATATATCCAACATCACATCAATTACAGGAAATAGAAACTGAAAAGAAATGAAAAATGGAGTGAGAACAAAAGGCATCAGGTCAGATGTTATTCTGTCTGGTCTAATTTATTACATTGTCCTTCAGCGTCCTTGTGCTAGCTTTTTGGTTCAAAACAGCAGAAGTAGGTTAAAACCTTATAATCCCAGTATATGCATTGGCTGTTATATAGACAGATATATGGCTATAGCTTTCTGCTATTATTTTCTCATGACTTGTTAGAATATCTGTGAGACATTTGACTGAGGAGAGGCAGAGAGGAATCTGACCTACTAAACTTTCCGGTTCTTGAATAATTAAAACATGATTCATTCACTAATCGGAGACCTTAATTCAGTGAAATATTGTATTTCGGTATCTGTTTATACAGATGTATATTTATCTTTTTGATACCAGATGTTATCTTGTTATCTGTTTAATAATGTTTTGATGCCTGAGGTTTTTATAGTCGATTCATTGTTGGATGTGTTTTATATAATAATCTCTTTGTGAAACCAATGCTGATGTTAGCAGGTCCAGATATGCCACTGAAATGTTATTCTTTACCACCTGAAGCAAAATAGGCCAAGTACATGTTACTTTCTGCTCACAAAGCAGGATGTGTGTCTCGATTTCCTCTTCACCACCTCAAACCAACCATGCTACATTATTAAAACAATGACCGTTTTCTTTTAACTATAATACAGAGTTCAATATAAGATCCTACTCAGCAAAAAGAAGTATCTTCACTATTTACAAAGATAGCATGCAAGTGGATTCTACGTCTAACAGCTCAAAAGTGAGAATAACCACCAACAAAGCAGAAAAACAAGACTCTTTAGATGACCTACATTAAATGAACACATTCTACAGCTCTTATGTACTGCATAAAACCATTTGAGGGATGTGCAATGGTTTGGCATTACTTCAACAAATAGTGAAGTAATGTCACCAGGTAGTGACCTACTTTGGTATGAAATCTGTTGACAAAAAACTGGTGCAACTTGAATGTGAAATCTTGTTCAAACAACCCTATTTTAAATGTACTCTGGCAGTTGGCTGTACAGTAACACCAAATGGCAATGACTTTAAAATGGAACATTCACATTATCAGTTCATGGGTCAGACTATCGTCTGGTGAATCACTGGGGTGATGCCTGAGGGTCTTCTAAGGTAATGAGATTATCAGTGGTCTTCTCTGTAACCAGCAATGTGTGCACGTCGCAGGATACAGAGCAGCTGGCAACATCCTGACCACAGTCGTCTCTCTGTAGCTTTCCAGCCTCTTCTAAAGCAAAACTGTCTCCTAGTTTAAAAAAATTAAATAAATAAATAAACAACATATAATAACACAGAGGGCTGATGGCCAAATGACATAGCATTTTTTTGTCTGGATCTGTTAATTTATTCAAAATGACATTAGAATAGCAATTCTTCCATATATTCACAACCTGAATTAAACATAATTTTGTTCAATCTTTTTTGGGGGCATTAAGTGAAAACATCAGCAACTATCCTAATCAAATAAGTAGTTTTCCATAATCTTTCATTATTGTTATAATCTTTTTACACTAAATGACACTAAATTAGTCATAGTTAGTCATAGTCAACAAGCAGGAAAATTAAAAAAAAAAAAAGAAAAAATTAATTAATTCATGATACTTATCAAAAGAAGAAGAAAAAATCCTCAAAAAAATAATAATAAATAAATAAATAAAAATTATATATATATATATATATATATATATATACAAACACACAGTAAATATAGATATAGATAGATATGCAGTAGTCAACATATGAAGTGGTCTTTCATCAAAGTTGCTCTAAAACCAAAACAATACCTGTTCTTATCTAAGCACAACTTTGATAAACTTTTTTGATCCACTTCAAATATTGACTACTGTATATGAAGATATATCTATATATTTATCCTTAAATATATTTAACATTTTTGGGGAACAAAAAATTTAAATAAAAACCTTTTTTATACTAAATAACACTAAATTGGTCATAGTTGGCCATGGTTAGTCATAGTTAACTATATACTATAGAGAGAGAGAGAGAGAGAGAGAGAGAGAAAGAGAGAAAGAGAGAAACAGATGTATATATATTAAGAACAAAAAATTTAACTAATTAATTACTAAAAAAAAACTAAACTAATTTGTGATATTTAACAAAAGAAGAAAAAAAATCATATATATATATATATATAAAGATAGATAGATAGATAGATACAAACACACACACACACACACACACACATACAAGAAAAAAAACTTCCTCACATATATTATAATTAAAATAAAAACCATACATTTTTACACTAAATTACACTCAATTTGTCATAGTCATAGTTAACATGCAGGAAAAAATATAGATAGATAGAAAGATAGATAGATAAAGAAAAAAAATGTATTTATTTATTTGTTTGTTTATTTGTCATTCACTCCCCATCTCCATTCCAGACATTTGAAGTATATTTTGAAACAACGGAATTAAAAAGTTGTTCCACATTATAGGTGAAGATGGAGAAAAAGAGATTCTTACTGGTGTTTGAAGAGCATGAGGGGCATATTGTTGTTCTGGGACACCCTACAACATGAAGGACCTTTTCATCACCGCAGGAAGAAGGATCCAAAACCACATAAACCTGCATACACAATATATACATATACAATATTGTCCAAAAAACAAAAAAGTTGCTTACAGAAAAGTCAAAAACTCAACATCTTACCTGTGGAGCGGCTGTTGTTGTCTCAATGAAACTATCCTCACTCATACTTATGTCACCAACGTCATCCTCTGAGGAACACGTCCCAAAATGTCTTTTAGACCTGAAGCACAGCAAAACATTTATATTTTTTATCACTGGGACTGTTCATAATACATCTTAAAATCAATGAATGAAAATAAACCTATTAAGCAGGTTTAATGTCAGTTTTACCATATGATGTATCGTTTTATTTTAAGCTTGTGACATTGTCTGCTTTAGTTATGAAGTCCGTATATTCAATGACATTTGAATACATTTGTTTGTTTGTTTCTAAAACGCTAAATGTCAAATTCATTGAACTGGCTCCTATAAAATGAAATGTATTACACTCACATAACTCTCATATCTATGTAAATAGTAATCTGAGGCGTTTTGATTTTTTTCCGTTCATGGATTGGCACCCTGCTAACTGACACCGAGGGCAAAAGCAATCTCTAGATCCTGTTGAGTGAGAATGAAATATGAAGACCTGCAGTGAGACGTGAAGGTATGATAAGTAGCATTATTACAAACATGTGTATCGGATATATGTGTCTCACCCTCACACCTGGGGCAATAATGGGCTTTGGGATAAACCAAACCGGTATCGTGCTTGTGTGTATGTGTGTGAGATTGAAAGTGTGCGTTAAGTTGATATAGATAGAAAAATGAAGAAAAATAAAACAGAAACACGAGTAACCAAGTGAAAAACGCAATTTTAGACAGAAAAATTGCCACCCGTGTAGCTTTTAAATAAGGTTATAGATCACTGGGTCCATTTTGGGGTGTATGAATGACCTATTTTGATATGTAATTGCTGTAGTACAAGCTAAACCAAGCATGTAATTGAAAGCGTGCGACTGCTGCATTGAGGTGTAGAGGCTAGAGGAGCCAGACATAAGTATGCTGCTTTAGGAGTATAACAAAACACCACACACAGGTCAATGTCACTAAACCCTCTAAACACAGGCATAGAGAATTAGATACTTAACCAGGGTGAGGAAAATATCACCCAGCTGTTTTGATGTGTGTGTGTGTCTTCTGACACATGCTCAAGGGAATGAAAACATCTTTAAATCTTTCATTGGCCTTGGCTTCAGCCTCCTCTCCTAATAAACAATTTAATGCCACTTTTACACGCTGCTCACCCGGTAAAGCAGGGAAATGAACCCAGACCGGCACCAATCGAACCATTAGAGGGTTTCGATGAAATGGAAAGAGGTTGTTTTTGAGCTATTTTTTTTGTCACCATCTCTATTTTCATCTTGTTTCTTGAATCCACTACAAATCAGAGGCATTAGGATGAATTGTGGCAGATGCTCTGGTTTTGTACCTGTTCCAGTTTTTTGTTTTTCTTGACCATGCTACACTATGGCAGGGTTGTGCATCTATCATTCTCTTTGTCCAAAGGCCTATAAATATTAAAGGATTAGTTCTCTTCCAGACAGCGGTTGCGTTAACCGAAAATTGTCCGTCATTGACAGTGTTGGGGGTAACGCATTACAAGTAACGCCAGTTACGTAATAATATAGTAACTAGTAAAGTAACACATTACTTTTGAATTTCTAAGAAAATATCTGAGTTACTTTTTTCCCCAATTATTGATTGACAAGTCTCCTGTCAGGAAATTGGGAGTAAACATGATGCTACTGTATTCTAGACTAAATGTGAACACGCATTAATTCATCTCACTCACAAAAAACAGATTCAGTATTCCTTAAAATGAATAAAAACTAAAGCTCAGAATATGACGCAAAGCTTCAATAATTAAATATGTTAAATAAAACAAATATCCTTTATGTATTTAATCCCATTTTATTAACCAGTGTCTTTGCTACTGACCGTCGAGTGCAATTCAACCATACTAATAAGCAAAAATGACTTTAGATAAACTAATATTTGTGCTTCATTTTTTTTTTATAGCTGAAGATCCCCTGCATAAATGTACTTTTCTTTCAGCGTGAAGTGAAATCATTTCACTTTTGGTGTAAAAGGGCTTTTACATTAGAATTGTTTTATATTAAAAACAAAGAAGCAAGCCCTGCCCAGATTTAAAAAGTAGCTCAAAAGTAACGTAACACCTTACTTTCCATAAAAAGTAACGTAATTAGTTACTTTTTCAGGGAGTAGCGCAAAATTGTAATGCATTACTTTTAAAAGTAACTTTTCCCAACACTGGTCATTGACGGAATTTTTTATCAGTGACAGAAAAATCTGAAAGCCATCCGTCACTTTGACAGATTACACTGAGGGTGATCTATTGCAAATTGTAGCTGTAATTCACACCCCTGTCCAGTTGGTGGCGAGTGCACTCCAGTGTGGCAGCAGAACACAGGATACAGAACAAAAACGAATCTGTCACGCACGGGTTTGATTAAGCACAGGCCAGTACCCACACAATCTATCACGCCACATAAGGAGCGCCAAAACGGTATTTATTGCTTGAATTTCCTAATGAAATGGACAGAATTTGAAATCTGATACTTTGTTTCATATCAAAAGTAGCAGAGCACAGAGCTCAGCCTATTGCGATTTATTTGAATTGGAGGCGCAAAATGTTGATGTTAATGAAATGAAAATGTTAACAAAAATAAAATCAATTAAATGTATTATAATTAAAATATGAAAATTAAAATGACGAGTAACAATAGATCAGGATGGAATTTTTACAACCCTGTCCGTCAAAATGACGGACAATGTTAAAGTCTAAAGGGTGCGTAGCCCTTCAGATACAACACGATTTGCGCTACACTGGCCAGAGCAAAGTAGGAAGAGTTTTCAAAACTACTGTTTTGAATGTAAATCTCTCTGTCAGTGAGATTGTTCCTACCATGCATCGTCTTAATATAAAACAACTCTGTATAGACCGTACAATACATGCTTATTTTGCAGTTGCATATTTACTTTGCAGTTTACCACATTACAAACTGTTATAACGGTATTCATTGTGTATTTATAATATAGCATTTTCAATAACAACAGAGCTTTATTTCACCAAAGTAGTGGAGGAGGCTAGAGGATGAAAACTGTAAAAACCTTGTATTCTATAGCTCCGGAAACTGTGACAGACACACACAGTAGGCTGCTAGCTGTTCATCCATTTTGCTTTCCGTGCTTGTTTGGATGCCCCGTTTCTATTGGGCGCGTGGGTAAACGTCACAGAGCGCAGCGGTTGGCGCAGCAACCCATTGAACCCATTGGCACAAGCCATTGAAATTAATGGGTTTCATAGCGCAGCGCTTTCCGCGTTCAGTGTGAAAGCTGCTTAACGCAACCTCTGCTTCCAGAATAAAAATTTCCTGATAATTTACTCACCCACATGTCATCCAAAATGTTCATGTCTTTTTTTCGAAAAGAAATTAAGGTTTTTGAGGAAAACATTCCAGGATTTATAGTGGACTTCAATGAGGGTCAGTGGGTTGAAGGTCCAAATTGCAGTTTCATTGCAGCTTCTAAGGGCTCTACACGATCCCTTATCTAGCAAAATGATTGGTCATTTTCTAAAAAAAAAAAAATATACTGTTTAACCACAAATACTCGTCTTGCACTAGCTCGATTTCACACGTTACATAGTCACATTGGAAAGTACTGACCCAGTGTTTACAAAGCGAATATGCAAAGAAAGTCAAACGCCCTTTAGAAAAAAAGGTAAAATAACAATATTGGACAATTTTGAAGTCGGGGGAGAAAATAAGATGAGGTTTTCGCCCTACCCACCCTTTTTGAACTGGAGTACACAGATGAAGAACAAACCACGCGTGACCTTTCCAACATAACTATGTAATGCGTGAAGTTGTGGATGTGTATTGCAAAACTAGTGCAAGATGAGCATTTGTGGTTAAACGTTTTTTTTGGAAAATGACCGATCGTTAAGATAAGACCCTTATTCCTCAGCTGGGATCGTGTAGAGCCTTTTGAAGCTGTATTGAAACTCAACCCACTGGCTCCCATTTAAGTCCACTAGCCACAGCAACTGATGAGCGACGCCAAGAATGATTCTAACTTCCGTTTGGGTGCTTTTGTGTTCCGGTCTCTATAGAAATCCATGTTAAAATGAAATAAAAAAGATCAACTGAATTAATATAATTAAATATAAAAATGTGCACAGATTTAATGTTATATTATTGGCTATATTATCAGAAAATATGTTAATCTGACTAGAAACACTAGAGACCGAATATGAAAAGCACTGCTCTGCGTTCAGAAAAGGTGGATATGGAGAAAAATTCCTGGAACGTTTTCCTCAAAAACCTTCATTTCTTTTCGACTGAAGAAAGAAAGACATGAACATCTTGGATGACATGGAGGTGAGTAAATTATCAGGATTTTTTTATTCTAGAAGTGAAATAATCCTTTAAACATTAAAAGCATTTTTACATTACATACATTTTTACATTTCTATTCAGAACATTCAAAAAAAGCTTTGTCAAGTTAATACTGAAATGATTTCCTGACAAATCTGTATCTTTTTATTGGTCATGTAGATCTATAAAATCTATAATAATTTAGATTTCTTACTGGTTTGGTCTTACTGGTTTGGACTGACGTGAGGGTGAGAAATTAATGACAGAAATTTCATTTTTGGGTGAACTATCCTTCAAATGTGCATCTCAGACCCCTGTTACTCTCACCCGTAGCAGTAAGTGATGCAGGCAGCAATGGAGAGAAGGCTGATGAAAAGCACAATACACACTGCTATAGCCATATTCTTCCTCTTCTCCTCTTCAGCCTGCTGCAACTCCCACCATTCAAGATCACTGAACTGACAGCGCTCCCCCATGTAGCCTAACACACAGCTGCAGCACAAACACACACAGCGAACATCATTAAATGCAATATTCATTATTTCCCTCAGTGAACAGAGAACAGAATATTAGAATAAAATGGTCTATTGAATATGCTTAATGCGTGTCCTTTTTGTCAAGGTTAAACATTCAGTAAAAAGCCAAATGATTTTTAGTACAAGACTGCCATCTACTGCTTATTAACTAAACCTTTCAAGCTTATATTTGAAGCTTAAAGGAGATTGTGGAATATGCAAAAACAGAGATTATGGGAATCATAAAATTCAGGTTACAGCTTCCACATGACAAAGCTATATAAGCAAACACTTGCTTGCAGGCGTAAGACTCCATCTCAGGGAAATAGAAGCACACTCCGTCATACAGACAGTATGAGTCGTGTGTAGACGGGCAGCTCTGCACAGCATTATTGTGTTGCCATGGCGATGTGACATCAAGCGGACTTCCTGTACTCGGCCAAGAGGAGGCGCCCTTAAACTCCTCTGCGACAAGAAACAGCATGAAAATGAGGTCACTATTATGTTGCATCATACATGTCAGTGCATTACCTATTTGCACATTTACCCCACATTACACATAAGCACACAGACAACTGTAAAATGCATGCTTTTGAGAAGGTACTGTTTCAGCTGAAACAATAAAACAGGTGAATCGTACTGTACCGTGACAGCTGAATCCTGTGCCCGTGAACCCGGGTTGACATCTGCACTGATATTTTCCTACTGCATTCAAACACTCAGCGTTCACATCGCAGCTATGCATATCTAATCGACACTCATCTATATCTGTAGAGAAACGCATGCGCACACAAACATATAAAGAACTCTGTTTTGAGGAACATATGCATATATATGATGCATATATAAATATGTGTTTTGTCATACCCATACAATGGTGACCATCTCCACTGAATCCAGTTTTGCATTGGCAGAAATATCCACCTGCTGTGTTCACACACTCGGCCTCAGATATACTACAATCTGCCAGGCCTGTTTTGCATTCATCAACGTCTGTGCAAACACACACGCATATTGTCAATACTGTATGTGCTCATGTAAACAAACCCGAATTTGCATAAAGACTCATCAATACACCCAATAACAGGCGCATACATGCCCTCACACACATCAATAAGCATACACTCGAATTCAGTTTCACACATACATCACAAAGCAGCTGCTTCAGTCTATACAAAATCAAAATCATCTGACATGTAGTGCAAACACACACAGACGTACACATACTTACCCACACACAGTTCGCCATCTCCAGTGAAACCTCTCAAACACTGACACACAGCTCGGCCTTCCTGTCGCTTACACTGAGCGTTTACATCACATCTGAGAGAGTAGCAGTCATTCTGATCTAAATGAGAACACATTCTGATTCTGAATGGTCAATCACAGTATTCTGTTTACAAATAATTTTATAGAAACAAGAAATCAATATCATCTATGATGAATGTGATTGTTGTGGATATTTTTCTACCTGAAACCATCCTCTCTGTGTACAGCATGGCCAGTGGTGTGCTCTCATCATTCAGTGTTTTATTTCTCAAGCGATCATTGGATTCAAAATCATCTGATTCTGTGTGGAGAAATTCAGCTATTTTTTTCACATATGCAAAGAGCATATGTTTGAAACCGCTTTAATGGATTAATGTAACTTTCTAAGACAAGCATTCTTTCCATTGTTTAATTTTATTCTAAGTATACTGACCAGTGTATGATGTATTAATTGGCAGGCAGTCTTTTCCATCAACTGAAAGAATGTGCTTTGAATGACATGAGCAATGAGCCAATCCCAGTCTGCTCTCACACACTTGGGCACATCCTCCATTTTCATGAAGACAAACATCTGCTCCTAAGAAAGAGAAAACATCCACTGCATAGCAGTCAGATTATTCCTGTTATCCAGTATGTTCTACTATATCGGATGAAATATTACCCTTTTAAAAACAGAAAATTACATAGTTCCTTTTTTTCACAATTTAGTTGAAATATGGTGAATTTTAAATAATATAACTACTTTTTTTTTTTTTTTATTCAGATGCTGCCATTGTTATCATTGTCAGACTGACAATTTTTCATGTAAGAAGTAAGAGTTAAAAAATATTCCAGATGCATCTTTATTTTTAGAATTTTTACTGTGTAAATAATCGAGTTATAATTAGTGAAGTGAACATGCCTGAGCTTGACCAGAGTATATTTCTGAAAGTTTGGTGTACCCTTTCATAAACTGCATTGATGAAATTGAAATTGATGCATTTGCATTAACAGACCCATCAAACTGAGAAAAAGTGACAGTAAAGACATTTATGTGATTCAGGAAATTTCAAATAAATTCTGTTGAGTTTCCACATAATATTACACTACCAGGTAAAAGTTTTTGAACAGTAAGATAAGCATTTATTTGATCCTAAGTACAGAAAAAGCAGTAAAATGAAATATTTTTACCATTTAAAATAATTGTTTTCTATTTGAACATATTTTAAGATGTAATTTATTCCTGTGATCAAAGCTAAATTTTAGCATCATTACTCCAGTCTTCAGTGTCACATGATCCTTTAGAAATCATTCTAACATGCTGATTTGCTGTTCAAGAAACATTTTTTATTATTATTATCAATATTTAAAACAGTTTTACAGTATACTTTTTTCTGTATTCTTTGATGAATAAAAAAGATCCAAAGATCAGCATTTATTTGTAATATTATATACTATACCATTCAAAAGCTTAGAGTTAGTGTATTTTTTTTTGTGGGGGGGAAGAAATTTATACTTTTATTTAGCAAGGATGCTTTAAATCGATCAAAAGTGATAATAAAGACATTTATAATGTTACAAAAGATTTCTATTTCAGATAAATGCAGTTCTTCTAAACTTTCTATTCATCAAAGAAACCTGAAAAAATTCTACTCAGCTGTATTCAACATAATAATAATAATAATAATAATAAATATTTATAATATTTATTATAAAAATATAAAATGTACAATATATATATATATAAATAAATATAAATATTTTGAGCAGCAAATCAGAATATTTGAATGATTTCTAAAGGATCAAGTGACTGGAGTAATGAAGCTTAAAAATTCGGCTTTGAAATCACATGAATAAATTACATTTAAAAATATATTCAAATAGAAAACATTTATTTTAAATAGTAAAAATATTTCAAATTTTTACAGCTTTTGCTGTATTTTAGATCAAAGAAATGCAGGCTTGGTGAGCAGAAGAGACTTCTTTAGAAAACATTACAAATCTTACTGTTCAAAAACTTTTGACAGTGTAAGCAGCACAGCTGTTTTCGATACTGATAATATTAAGAAATGTGTCTTGTGCAAATCAGCATATTAGGGTGATTTCTGAAGGATCATGTGACACTGAAGACACTTAAGACTAATTACGCTAAAATGTTGCTTTGTCATCACAGGAATAAATTACATTTTAAAATATATTAAAATAGAAAAGAGTTCTTTTAAATTGTAACAGTATTGCACAATATTTACTTATTGCATTTTTTAAATAATTATTCATAAATATCAAATAAATGCAGCCTTGCTGAGCATTTTTGAGTCTACTTTCAAAAACATTTAAAAATAAAAACTATAAAGTATCCACCTTCATTTTCTTATGCCCTTTTACACATTATTAAAAATAACGGTAAAACCCAAAGCAGATATAGATTATTAATAAGACCGAGTATCCATACCTGGTTTGGCAAGAGGATGAACAACAACCAGAGCAGCTGGTTGAATAGAGATGTCATGGAGACGCTCAGGGTTTCGTCCAGTTCTCATGTCTAGCCGGTAGAGAATGTGACCCTCCCAGTCGCTGACCCAGAGCACATTCTCAAACACTGCAACGTCAAATGGCCGACCTGAGCCAAAGCAGAAAACAAATTACACTTTACACATAAACAAGCATAAACATTATCTGCCACAAAGTGTAGTTTATACTCATTTCCATGCATACACAGTATTTGTTTGTGTAGTGAAGATGCGTGTTTTTAGCAGAGGAGCCTCACCTACTTGGTTCTCGCTTAGCATATGCCGATCAGAACCATCCAGGTTGGCCGACTCAATCACACCTCTGCTCAGGTCACACCAGTACAGACGCTGAGAGCCGTGATCCACAGCTAGTCCACTAGGAGACACCAAACCGGTGCTGACCACAACTTCACGCACATCTCTGTTCAGACTCGAGCGCTCCACTACAGGACGACTACCCATGTCTGTCCAATATACCTTCCTCCAGACACACAGATGAGAATTCATGTATGATTATGTGTCAAGATCCATGCTATTTCATGCCACTAATATATGAAAATGAAGCCACCTGTAATGATGTGAGGGTTTTTTGCTAAACTCTTCCATGCAAAAAGGGTATTCACAATAAAATGGCTGTATTTTCAGATGTAGATGAAGACAAACTGCAGAGAAGCAAATTAACATGCAGCTTCAAAGGTCTTACTGTGCCTGAGGATGTAGGGCAATGCCTCTGGGTTTCTGGATGTCTTTATCTATAAAGATCTCCCTGTCAAGGCCATTTAAGTCGCTGCGGGAAATAGTTGAGAATCTGAAATACAGAAGGATAAAGTCAGTTGAGGATATAGGTATACTTTTGAGAAAGTGTGTTTGTTTTTGTCTGTATCCTACCCTCTATCAGTCCAGTACAGCTTGCGATGGAGCCAGTCCACCGCCAGACCCTCGGGTGAGTTGAGTCCAGTTGAGAACAGCATCTCTCTGAAACCTCCATCCAATGAAGCCCTCTCAATGCGCTTCAGGCCTTTATCTGCAAAGTACACCTAAACAAACAAACAAATCCAAGTGACTACTTTTATATGACATTTCATGGGAAAATAAAACAGTTATACTGTTGTTCAAAAGTTTGGGATAAGTGAGACTTGTAATGTTTTATAAAAGTCTTTTATGCTCATCAAGGCTGCATTTATTTGATCAAAAATACAGAAAAAAACAGTAATATTGTGAAATGTTATTACAATATAAAATAATGGTTTCTATTTTAGTATACTTTAAAATAAAGAATAAACTTTAAGTGTCACATGATCCTGCAGAAATCATTTAAAAAAACAACAACATAAAAAATCTTACTGATTCCAAACGTTTGAACGGCAGTGTAAGTAAATATAAGAAAATAAATAAATAAATAAATAAATAAATAATTGTTTTGATTTCTAAAGACTGGTTGGAAATGATCTATTTTATCCTAAATTGTATATATATATATATATATATATATATATATATATATATATATATATATATATATATTTTAAAACAATTGATTTTTTTTTACAAAGAATAAATGTACAGTATTTTGTGTTACTTATTTATTTACTCATTTATTATTATCTTTAATGTTGTGCAAAGCAAGAATAAATGCAAAACTACATACAGAAATAAATCAAACAAATATAGAAATGTACAATTAAAATTCAGCTTTCAGTCTGCATTTAATTGATCCAAAGTACAGCAAAAACAGTAAAATGTTTAAATATTTTTACTATTTACAATAACTGTTTTCTATTTGAATATATTGTAAAATGTAATTTATTCCTATGATTTCAAAGCTGAATTTTTAGCATCATTAAACCAGTCACATGATCCTTCAGAAATCCAAAAAAAAATTGTACTGATCCCAAACTTTTAAACGGCAGTAAATATAAGAGAAAAATAAGAGAAAAATGTTAAATAAATAAATACATTAATTAATTAAAAAAATAAATAATTGTTTTGATTTGTAAAGACTGGTTGGAAATTATGAAATCTGGTTAAAAATATACATTTTAGGTTAAAAAAAATATATACATATATATATATATATATATAGATAGATAGATAGATAGATAGATAGATAGATAACATCATTAAACCAGTCACACAATTCTTCAGAAATCATTCTAATATTCTGATTTGCTGCTCAAAAAACATGTATTATTATTATTTATTTCCCAAAAAATAAATAAATATATATTGGTGAGCAGAAGAGACGTCTTGATGGGTAATGTATTTATTTACTCTCCTTGCACATGCATCTGTTTATATATTTATTTATGTATGAATCTATGGATTTTATTTGATGTATTTATTTATTTATTTTGGTGTATTTATTTATGTATTATTTTTTCAGGTTTCACCCTCCACACTCACACTAGCAAGACAAATTTTGAACATCAGAAAATGGCCCTGAATGGCTACATTATTACAGAAAATAGAAATGGTCCTCTTGCATTTAAATTATGTGGCCACAAGATGGCAATAAATACATTTGTAAACATTATCAACATGAGTCCTGACTCCTGTTTGCTTACGTCATCTGGTATTTACATGTTTTTCCACTAGAGGGCAATTGTAAACATATCATAACTGTAGTGGCCTCCTCAGCCTGAGCAATCTTTAGCCATATGTGTGATATTTTACCTGTTTCTGCACTGGATCATAGTCCACAGCTATGATACTGCCTCTCGGTTCCTCCAGAATTGTTTTGCTCTTTTTGCCATCTGTGTTAATCTGTCTTATATCCCCTATATTGGCAAACAACAGGTACACTGGAGGTCCTGCTTGAAATAAAGCAAAGAGATTCCAGGAGATTCCAGACACATGAGGTCATTGGAAGCAAATGCACTTAAATACCGATTAACTACATGCTTAACCCAATAATTCGATGTGGGAGACAGACAGGCACCCTGGCAGAATGTGGAATATAAAGAAAGATAGTAGGCCTTGCCTGTGGCAGCACAGTGTTTTCCATCAGGCTGGAGCTGGTATCCAGGCTGGCACTCACACACCCACCTGCCTGGATATAAAGTCACACACATCTGACTGCAGCCCCCTCGATCTGCAGACAAACAACCTGAAACAGAGACAATGGTGAAGAAAAGAGTCACAGGCATAAATGCATACATAATGAGGCTTTACATGTATTTTGATTCACAAAAACACACCTGTGCACGAATGGCCATCAGAATTTAGTACAGATCCCTCTGGACACACACACACATCTTTTTCCGCAGTGTGTACACATGCATGATCACAAACTGTACCATCCTCCACACATGGTGCAGTCTCTGTAGACAAAGGTAAACAGGCCAGTTAATATTCTGCTATTTAAAACTACTACTACTACTACAACGAAATAAATTCATTAATGTAATTAGTCAATTGATTTTATTGACTTTATTGAATATATAAGGCCCCAAACAAGGATGAAATCACAGAATCCAGTCAGAAAAATGGAATTTACTATATAACGCAGAATGTCACTGAATTAGCCAAATTTTAGATGAATAAATCAAAAGTACACTCACACGTCTTTTTCTGTGAATTAATGGCGCAGACGCGCGTATCATATACAAACAGGTCTTCACAACCACACGTCAGAATAAAAGTTCAGTTTAACTTGAAGAAACTGTGAAAGAATTGTATTATTAATTAGGGCCCTGGCAATGCAGAAATTAGGCAATGTAGAAAACGCAGACTGATATGTCGTCATATCATATACACACAGAAATATAAAGATATTCACGGCAACCCATCAAAATAAAAGTTCGGTTGATTAATAAAATGTAATTTAACAATTTATAAAAAAGAGTCCAGAAAAATTAAAATGGAAAAAACGGAATTCAGAAAAATTAAAACTGAAAAAATTTAATTTGGAAAGAAATAAAACAGAATTTGGGTTTTCATAGAGCCCTACTTTATGTAATGATAGTACTACTACTAATAAAAAAAACTGTTAAACATTATTTTATAAGGCATATTTACTAAATAAATTATTTACCAGAAAAAATGTAAATATATACCATAGTAAGAAAAGAAAAGAAAAAAAACTAATAAAAGATTTTTTTTTCATAAATTAGTTTCATAAATCAGAGATGCTATTATTAAAATTTGATTATTAAAATTTAATGAAACCATTCAAATGGAATTTAGAAATTAATGGAAAACACAGAATTTGGTCAAATTAAAACAAAAAAAAATAAAAACATATTTCATAGGGCCATAAAAATAAAAATTTTGTTTTACTTTAAACAAATTGCTGTTACGCCGTTTCATGATTTCAAATAATTTGACGTTTTTTTTTTTTTTCTTTTCCCTAATTTCTTCATTAAATCAGAGTCTAGAAAAATTTTAATGGAATCCAGAAAAAATTAAATGGAAAAAACGGAATTTGGAAAAAAAATTAAATAGGATTTTATAGGACCCTATACACACCCACACACCAAAAATACCAAAATCTATATTGTTAATATAGATCTATTTATATATTTACAAATATATATTTACATAAACACTTTTTAAATACATTTGTTTATTCTTTTTAAATTATTTGAATTATTTTAAAAATATATTTACATTGTCCAAAATATATTTTGAAATACATTTTGAATTACCCAGAAAGTATTTTAAGTTATAATAATGTTTTTTGGTTTTTTTTGTTTTTTTTTTTTGCCCCTCAAAGAACTTTCTGTAATCTTTTGGAATCTGAAGATGTGAACAAAAATGTATTTTAAATTGCAATATAAATTGACTGAAATCTCACATACACTAATTTCTATTATTGTATATTTTCCTAGAATCCAAATGGAATTAGTAGAGTGAAATTAAGCCCAAACAGAACCAATGTTACTAGAATGGATACTGGTTATCATTCTGCTGGGTTTTGATTAGATCTGAATATAATTTGATGGGAAAACAAAATAATAATTACTATTGTACACAGTAGAGCCCCAAACATAACAATAAGGTCAATCTCAATAGTGTGAGGGTTTAAAATGACCTGTTTACAACCTTGAGATTTTAATTCAGTTGGCACTTCAAATATTGTCCCCAAACCAAGCATTAAAGCATGGGCATTTGTGGAAACGGAATGACGCGTCATTGGCTGAACAGCCTGACAAGACAACGCAAACAAGTCTAAAGTCTAAAGCTTACGGCCTCAATCTTTCATTTCCAAAACCCCTGTCCTCAGATGATCAATTCTCACCTCAATGTTTCCATGAACACCTCTCTAACCCAACAGACCTTGTGGCACTGTGCCTTTCAGACAGTCCTTATTCTGACACCAAATAATCCCAAATCCAATCATCCTATATTTGCAAAACACCAGTTCTGAAACAATTAACAATGTCTGGAAGATGTTGTTTTATTCAGGTTAACAATTAATACTTACAAAACAATGCCTTCAGTTACATTAAATAATGACAGATATAAATACAGATTTAAACCTGTAATCCACAATAAGATCTTTTTATTCCAAAATGGGAACCGTTCTGTCACCAGTAATGACGATAGGTTTTGAAGAAGCCATATGGTGGGAAACAAGCTTCTTAACGGGACACTCTCTCCAATCTCGTTATGATGTCAGGACCATAATCCCACCCGCAAAGGTGAAAGTGCGTAAAGGGTCCCTTGGTCACAATGAGTAAAGCCATGTGACACTCTGAGGCTTAAGTGACTTTTTTTTTCCATTCAAAACTTTAATGTAATTTTATTTTAAATTAATTATTCACAATAAATAAAAATCTGTTCCATAAATGATGTTCTTTAATGGTCATTTCCCCATCTCTAATCATTCTGACTGTCAGAAAACATGACAACAAACTTGATTGCATGTACATTTGAGTGTCCGCAGGTGCGAGAACTGTATTGAGGGTTAATCTAGCTGTTGCTTTGCTCTTGACCTGCTTAGCCAGGCAAAGCTGCTGACTAAATATGTTCCTTATTACTGATGTCACCTCATTATCTTATCGCACTGCGCTGTCCGGCGCTGCCTCGATGCACAATTAGAGCACAAACAATGAAGTCTAAAGAAGCTCTTTGTCTTTTTCCAGTCTTTTTCATTTAAAATTCTCTCTTGCTCTCTGTCCCAGACCCATGACTTCCAGCTCATTGATATGTATGCTACTAGAGCTAGTGTTTTATAATCCATCCCCCGTTCTCTAGTCCTACCTTGGCAGGTTTTCAAATCCGGCAGTAACATGTAACCCTCGGGGCAGGTGCAGAAGTATGAGCCCGGAACGTTTTCACATCCCAGTGAGCAGCCGTGGTTCCACAGGGCACATTCGTTAATATCTACAAGAGTTTTGAACAAAAGAATAAGAAAGTTAGACTTCTACACTAATGCTGTTGTGTATTCTTAGATGTTTCTGTGTTTCACAAAGGAAATGAAGGCTGTACCTTCACAGTAGTTGCCATGTTTACTGAGGGAAAAGCCATCCCTGCAGCGGCACAGACCAGTGTCACTGTGACTGGAACACACTTTCACACACTCACCTGTCTGCCGACCGCAGCCTGTGCAAAAACAAACAGCATCTCCTTTCAAGCACAGACCACCAATATGTAATAAATTTGCTCTATATGTGACGTTTAGGATAATTGTAAGAACCAGGGTAACGGTTTACAAGTAACAAGTTATCAGTATCCCCAGGTATTACGTCTTTTATGATTTAACATAATGTAAATGACCCACGAAAGACTTACGTTTTTTAAAAAATCCACATCGTTTTGTACATATTTTGGACTATGGGGGGCGCCATTATTTCGATGATGTGAAATTGCTGCACTCAGTGAGCTACCTGGTGCTATTTTTACCGCAACACAATTCAGAATACACAACTCGGAAAATAAAATACTGATGCGATGCCACATTGTGCGGCTTTTGGTTGTCATTTTCAGTCGAAGGGCAACAAGAGAAGCGATGCAAGTCTTCACTGCTTTTACTAGCGATAAGAAGAGGAGAACAGAATGTGAAGATGCCTGCGGATGAATAAAACATCCCATGTCTTTGTTCTTTCCACTTTAGCCCTGATGCCTTTGAGGCATTTAGTAGACCACAGCTACTGAAAGAGCTTACAAATGGCAGACACAAGAAACACTAGATGCCATCCTGACAGGATGTAAACATGTGACGCTTGTCATGACTCCGTGGCCGCTGAAGGAGTTTCTCAGTGATGATTTCACTCGATATCCAGGGGCGTTTAGATGTAATGCATTATTTTTAAAAAGTAACTTTCTCTAAAACTCCTTACAATCACCCAAATTGACAAAGTCTATAATTATACACTACTAGTCAAAAGTTTTTGAACAGTAAGATTTTTTATGTTTTTTTAAAGAAGTCTCTTCTGCTCACCAAGCCTGCATTTTTTGATCCAAAGTAGAGCAATACAGTAAAATTTTGAAATAGTTTTACTATTTAAAATAACCGTTTTCTATTTGAATATATTTTAAAATGTAATTTGTTCCTATGATTTCAAAGCTGAATTTTCAGCATCATTACTCCAGTCACATGATCCTTCAGAAATCTTTAATATTCTGATTTGCTGCTCAAAAAACATTTACTATTATTATTATTGTTGTTGTTGTTGTTGTTGTTGTTGTTGTTGTTGTTGAAAACAGCTGAGTAGAATTTTCAGGTTTCTTTGATGAACAGAAAGTTCAGAAGAACAACTTTTATTTGAAATAGAAATCTTTTGTAACATAATAAATGTCTTTATCATCACTTTTTATCATCATCCTTGCTAAATAAAAGTATTCATTCCTATAATTTCTTTAAAAAAATAGCTTTTAAATGGTATAGTATATAATGTTACAAAAGCTTTTTATTTCAGATAAATGCTGATCTTTGGATATTTCAATTCATGAAAGAATCCTGAAAAAAATGCTCAACTGTTTTAAATATTGGTAATAATAATACATGTTCCTTGAATAGCAAATTAGCATATTATAATGATTTCTGAAGGATCATGTGACACTGAAGACTGGAGTAATGAAAATTTAGCTTTGATCACAGGAATAAATTACATTTTAAAATATATTCAAATAGAAAACAGTTATTTTAAATAGTAAAAATATTTCACAGTACTTTGTAACAAATAAATGCAGGCTTGGTGAGCAGAAGAATTCTTTAAAAAACATTAAAAATCTTACTGTACTAATACTTGTTCTAAATAATTATAATGTTTTTTAACTATGATATTTTGAATGCAAATACTCCAGCAAATTTTATTAAAGCAATTACAATTATGTGTAAATATTTAATTTTTCATTACCAACCTGGAGTGAATGGATTTGGAATTTCCACAACCGGCTGATTGATGGGATGTACCACTTTGACATCAGCAGGGGGGTGCGGCATCCTTTTGGAATTGACATTCTCCCCTCGGCCCCCTGTGTACTTGTTTACTCGTGTTATCCTTTTTGACTTAGAGTCCGTTAGGTACACATAATCAAGGAAAATCGCCATCTTCAGGGACTGGGATCTAGAAGTAGGGCAGGGAGGACATATTCTTTCTGTACTACATAAATCTAATACATGAAACAATAATTACAGTTTTTAATATATAAATATAAATTAGGCAGGCACAATATATCACAATGGGATATTTAATTAAATGCTCATTATGTATATTATTTCTTTTATTTTTATATAAAGATTTCGACTGTCGTCAATTAACACTTACTTAAGGTATTTGTTATTACAAGGATGACCGAAATTTAGACCGAAAGATTAATCAACATATTCAGAATTAAAAACATCTGTAAAACTGTTCAAATTACTGTTGTCTTAAGGAAAAAAAATCTAGAAACCTAAATAGATTTGCTAGTTTCTTGTACCTCACTACTAAAAACCTCAAATCAACATATCATGTCCTTTTATGTATTTATTCTATATATGTGACCCTGGACCACAAAACCAGTCTTAAGTCACTGGGGTGTATTTTTAGCAATAGCCAAAAATAAACTGTATGGGTCAAAATTATTGATTTTCCTTTTATACCAAAAATCATTAGGAAATGAAGTAAAGACCACGTTCCATGAAAATATTTTGTAAAATTCCTACTCTAAATATATCAAAACTTAAAACTGATTAGTAATATGCATTATTTAGAACTTCATTTGGACAACTTTAAAAGTGATTTTCAATATTCAATATTTTGATTTTTTTTGCACCCTCAGATTCCAGATTTTCAAACAGTTGTTTCTCGGCCAAATATTGTCCTATCCTAACAAACGTACATCAATGGAAAGCTTATTTATTCAGCTTTCAGATGATGTATAAATCTCAATTTTGAAAAACTGACCCTTATGACCACATCACATATATATTTATAAAAAATAAGGGAGATTATGTACTCGCAGCTAGTTGAAATCACAAAATAACCCCTGAAGAATGATAACCACCAGCTGATTGTACATTAAAGAGCTACTTACTAAATAAATAAATTAATTAACATGAAAAGAGTACATCATTCCTTACATAAAGGATGGACTTAATTTTACCTGAAGGGCTGATTAAAGACGTTAATAATGTTCCCATCATAGTTGCAGGACCCCATAGCAGTGTGCCTTCCTTGGCCTTGCTGAACCCAGAACAGTCTTCTGTCCTGGTGGTCTATAGCCAGAACCTTCAGTCTGTCTGCAACTTTCAGCACTGTTGCCCTCTTTCCACCTGTCATGTCTGAACGCTGGATACTGGGAGTTAACCCATCTGACAGCCAGAAAATGTATCTGGAAAATTGTAGTGACAACATTTTATACATCTGCATTCACATCTTACACCTCTGTTACCTTCAACATAAAATCCAACATTATAAAGGATTCCAATAAATTAGATTATATGTCTTTGTTAAACAATGCCACCAATATGAATTAATTCGTTTTTAATATCTAAATATATATTGGGAAGTCACCAAAATATAACTACAATTTCACTTATAGGCTAAATCATTTATATACCTACTAATGTTTATATATTTGTGCTGAAACCAAAATGGTTGCTTGATTATCTCTTCACAGACCAGTCCTTTAACAGAAAGGTGAGGCCCGTGTGCTGTTTGAGACACTCTGTTAGATCTGCACCTATATGCCAGCCATGTTCCAAAGAATGTGACCGTCTGAATTCTCCAACATTTATAGCTAGCAAGCAAACTAGGATCTGAGCAACACAGTCCCGAGAAGAACTGTGCAAATGACAAAGCCTTTAGTCATCCTCGTTCTCCCCTATAGTCAACAAGCACACAGAGTAAAAAATGTAAAACATGTTGTTGTGGGTAGGAGCTCTGACCTATTGCTCCACAAGTCATCAATATGCTTCCAACTTCTTATTTTTGCCATTGAAGTTTTTGCTCTTTTATGCAGATCAATTTATTACTTATTTTTCATTTATTTGTTTAAAATGTTCCTTAATGCATTGTTCACTGTCATTATGCATTTAATTTTTTTCCCCAAAGAGATCAACTGAAAATATGTAAATTATGCCAGTTTTGATAAAGTGCATTTTCCCTTTCTTTGAATGACTGTATAGTCTGTCTCGTTTTTACCTCTCATTTGGATCAACAACAACACTTCTTGGCTGAGACAAGTCTCTTAGGACAGTCTTTTCATTTCTCCCATCTGTGTCCATTCTCTGTATCGTTCCTTTTTCCGCAATGCTCCAGAGAACTGCGTTTTCAATCCAGTCCACAGCCAGACCTGTGATTCCTTTCACTGATGAACGAAACTTCTGAAAGATTGAACCAAAACTGCACTGAGAGGCTTGGAACAGGCTTCAAACAATCATTAATGGCATTTAAATCATATACGGCTTCTGTAGTACCTGTCTCTGTGTTCCATCCAGTCCTGCCTTGTTGATTTGTCCTGCATGTGTGTCAGTCCAAAACATCGTCCCCTCACTTAAATGGAAGTCCAACAAGATGGACCTTCCCACCTTAGATACGATTCTTCTCTGGTCCGCACCATCAAGGTTCATTCTCTGAATGCTGTTTCCAAGGCCAAGTAACAGATAAGGTTCAGGATCTGTAAAGAGACAAATAGAGAAATTAAACAATTAAACAGTGAGTGACATCAATTCTAATTTGATCCTAATTTGATGTTTAAAGGGATAGTTTACCCAAAAATGAAAATTCTGTCATTAATTACTCACCCTCATGTGGTTTCAAACCGGTAAGATCTTCGTTCATCTTCAGAAGACAAATTAAGATATTTTTGATGGAATCCAAAAGCTTGCAGACCCTCCTTAGATAGCAAGGGAACTAATGCTGCGTTCACGTCATATCGTAATTACCGTAATTTCGAGATGACAACATGTCATGACGTTCTACTCGGAGCTGTTCACGTCCACAGACTCGGAATTATGCTTTTCTATGGCAACACTATCAACGCCTAAACAGAACCTATGTTGGTCAGGTGGTACAGCGGTCATCTGGCACAAGTGGTAGCTCTCAGAAGACTCCCAGTTCACAAGTTGTAATTAGGAGTTCTACGAGGACGTGAACGCTTTTTATAAGTTGGAATCTCGTAATTACGGGAATTCCGATATGGCGTGAACGCACCTTAATGTTATCACAGTCAAGGCACATGAACTAGTAAGGACATCGTTAAAACAGTCCATGTGGTTCAACCGTAATTTTATGAAGCTATGAGAATACTGTTTGTGCGCAAAGAAAACAAAAATAACAACTTTATTCGACTATTTCTTCTCTTGCGGGTCAATCCGCTGCCGTTTACTATAGCTGCATTCACGCCATCTCGTAATTCCGAGATGAAAACACGTGACATTCTACTCTATCTAAACTATGTGTTTCTATAGCAACACTATCAACGCCAAAGCCCTCACGTGCTCCTAAAGTCATACTTACAACTTGTAAACTCTGAATGTTCTGAGAGTTATGACTTGGACCAGTAACAGATGTACTACGTGACGCCAGGATCATTTTGGCGCTACTTAGGCGCTACCTCTGAGTCCGACAACATGGAACTCTATGAGTGAAATGTGACGTTGTCATCTCGGAATTAAGGTAATTACGACATGGCGTGAAGGCAGCATAGAGTACGTTACCACCATGACCCTGACCGTGGTAGTTCCCTTGCTGTCTATGGAGGGCCAGAAAGCTCTTGGATATTATAAAACATATCTTAATTTGTGTTCCGAAGATGAACGAAGGTCTTGGAACAACATGAGGGTGAGTAATTAATGACAGAATTTTCATTCTTCAGCGAACTATCCATTTAAACAACCATTTTAACAATTTTATGTGCACATTTCATTTACCTGTTCAAAACGCTCTTCAAATCAAACTGTTTCTATATCCATTCGTAATATTAATCTGCATGGCAACAAACACTAAATCTATAATGTCAAATTATAGTGACTAAAAATAAATATTTTTAATATAAAGGTAAAACATGCTTACAGATTTTGTTATTCCTGAACTACATTTCTACCAATCAGTCACAGTCATTTGATTTTTGGGGCGGGGTTTAAGGTTTGGGTCTGGGCTCTGATTGGTTGCTAGGAGTGTTGTTCGAATTGTATTGGACAAGAAATATATTTAAAGCAGTTAACTTCCAGAACAAAAATTTACAGATAATACTCATCTCCTTGTCATCCAAGACGTTCGTGTCTTTCTTTCTTCAGTCTTAAAGAAATTATGTTTTTTGAGGAAAATTTCAGGAATGTTCTCCATATAGTGGACTTCTATGATGTCCGCGAGTTTGAACTTCCAAAATGCAGTTTAAAGGCAGCTTCAAAGGGCTCTAAACGATCCCAGCCGAGGTCTTCTATAGTGAAACGATCGGTTATTTGGTAAAAAAAATTTTACAATTTCTATACTTTTTAATTTCACAACTCTGTGTAATCTGGTTCAAGACAGTTATGGTAGACTGAAAAACTCCCATCTCATTTTCTCCTCCGACTTCAAAATGGTCCCACACTGCTGTTTTACCTTTTTTTTTTTTTTACAAAAAGTATATAAATTGTACATTTTTTTGAAAATAACCGATTGTTTAGCTAGAAAAGACCCTTCTTCCTCAGCTGGGATTGTTTTGATCCCTTTGAAACTGCATTTAAACTGCATTTTGGAAGTTCAAACTTTTGGGTACCATAGAAGTCCACTATATGGAGAACGTTCCTGAAGTTTTTTCCCTCAAAAAAGATCATTTCTTTAAAATTTTCTCTGAAGAAAAAAAGAAATGAACATCTTGGATGACAAGGGGATGAGTAAATTATCTGTAAATTTTCGTTCTGGAAGTGAACTTCTTTAAAATTTATATATTAAAACAAGGGGAAATATAATAATATATATAATTTTACATATATATATATGCCTTTCGTTTCGAAAAATAAAAACAAACAAAATTAAACAAATATATTGCAAAATATAACCTCTGAGTCGTAAGGAAGAAAAAATTATGCTAATTTTATTGTACGTTAGTAGCTGTATTCACTAAATTTAACATGAAACCTCTATGAAACCTTATAGTTTGACCCTAAAACTAAGCTGTCTGATAAATGAGGCCTGTCAGCTAACAAATATATTCTTTCTTTGGTTGGTAAAATTGCTAATTATTTTCTCTTTCTTCCCTCCCCATATTAGCACCTATAATGTCATTCAGAACGTGAATTATTGTTGCTTTGCGACAGGTCTTTTCATGCTTTAATGGGGAGAGGTTCGCACATCGATCTCACAGATGCCTGTAGAAATAAAGCAACTGTATCCTAGCAACACAAACCATGGTGGAGGATTGAATGGATTACAAAAACACATAGCCATGTTGCTAGGATGTGCATAGACAAATAACGAAAAATGTTGAATATGGTGATGGTTAGTATCAAAAGTCATTAATTTGCAGGAAAATATAGCTGAGGATTAATTCTGATGTTCTAGTAAAGCACAAGATGTATACGAAGTTCATCAAGCAATAAATTTTATCCATCAAAATGGTAGCTATGTTTAGCTAAGCTTTTTTAAGTAAAGGGAGTTTCTCTTTACATTCAGGATGTACTCTGATTTAAAAGGCATTCAACAAGATATTTAGACATATGCTGATAAGAATAAATACTATGATTCATGAAGGGAGGGTCAAGTTCCTTTCTCACTGCAGCTCTGAGCACTGGGTCCAAAAAGACAATGATTTAGTGCTTCATAAATAAAATAAAATAAAATAAAATAAAATAAAATAAATAAAATAAAATAAAATAAAATAAAATAAAATAAAATAAAATAAAATAAAATAAAATAAAACACGTCTCGTTTGAAGTACAATCCCCAAAATTTTATTTAAACATCTCACGAACAAAACTTCAACAAGCATATCATGCACTTACCCACACAGCTGAAGTTTCCAGCAGCCCAGGGTCGTCCACCCCAGCATAATGCTTCCTCAGCACGGCCTGAAGCTCTGGCAGTGCCTATACTCACCATCCAAAACCACAAATGAAAGGTGGCTGCTGTCGTCCTCCAGAACATAATCCTATCTCAGTTTCTACAGGCCTCTCCTCTTAAGTATTTCCTCGATCACAGCACCACACCATGCAGCTGTAACCCCCACACATCTTACACACGCAGCCAACCACCTTCAACTAAATGATACCCTGGGCTGAAAACACTCCAAGAAGTTCATCTGTATCCCAGAGGTGTCCTTTTCGCACAGAGCTGGTTGAAAGTGAGAGTCCTGTAGGACGGCCAGGTTTGTGTCAGGCACACATATACACACAGAGCGTCTCAATCTCTCCGGTCCTCCTGTTCTCTAGCTGTTTTGGAAGCAAAGTATGAAATTCCTGACAGTCCCATGGTAAATTTGACACATGGTGAAACCAGCAAGGGCTCAGAAGAGGGTTTTCCCTGAAGTAAGACTCTGAGCCTGAGCTGAAGAAATGCAAAAACTGCCCTTCTGCAACTTAAAAGAATAACACAAGTCACCCTGAGTTCACCTCCTGGCCTTTCCCCAGTCTATGCATGTGATTTAGTAAGAGTGGTCACACCTTTTTGTGCTGCTCATGAGTAATGGGATGCTTCCTCACTCACACACAAACCATTAAACTAGTGCTGTTGTGTCTGCATAATCTCTGTCTGGCCCTGGAATCATATGGGTTTGCGATGTGGGCGGAGCTTGTAAGTGCTTCACCCATTTCCTATTTACTTCACTTACACGCAATCTTATTACATGAATGACTGTCATATTGTGACAGGAATTAGAGGCACTGCTCTGGGAAAAATGTGGCAGGTACAGGGACAACAGCTTCCCTGTTCTTCTGCTTATCAGTGTAGGAAATGCAGCACAATGTCCACTCTGATACACACTCACAGGACCCGCTAAGACGTCATGCTGGTCTGAACTTAATAAACTGACATTTAAACTTTATAAACTGAAAAAAGATAACTAATGATGCCATAATGCTTTTCTGATCATTTAAAGTCAGTGTAAAGCAATATTAAATATGTGTTCTGAGCTTGCCACATCACAGAAAAATGTGCTATTAACCACCCAGACCAATTTTAATGATAAAAACCCCACCAAGTTAATAAAATAAGTTATCAAAATCTTGAAAAAATAAGCCGCATACTCTGCTCTCAAATGCTGGGGGTTGTGGTCACTGTCGCGCGGAAACCACGCCCACTCGCGGGAAGCTGCCGCATCTCTCAACTGTCAAATACGCTACAACCTGAATGGATGACCAAGCTGTTTTGTAAATTATCGCAACCAGGTAATGTGCATTTATGTGATGAAGGCATAGCTTACTAGCAAACTGTAGGCTGTAGTAACAGTAAAAGTTAAATGTGTCTAATGTGAGTTTAAATATCATTTTATGTGACCTAATAGCCTTACTGCAAGCAACAACAGATAGTTTACCTCAGATCGTGAAAATATATTAAAGCAAAGATGTGCGTTAAAACTGTGAACTCAATGCGATCCAACAAGCATATTCCATAACAAAGATGTTATCACTCACTCAGTATGTACATTTCATAATCTTGGAAAGATTTAATATTTACGAATTAAAAATATACACAATTCCTTGCAAGTGCAGCATGCTTCCAGAAAGAGCCCGCCCATACCAGGGTTGCCAGGTTTTCACAACAAAACCCGCCTAATTGCTAACTACTATCACGTTTCGAGGGGGGCCCTCCGGTAAAAATTAGCATTCCAGAGGCTAAATATTACGTTATTGGGGTTGCTTCAACCCGTGGACATGAAAAACAACCTGTGCCAACAGTATGAAAGTAGCCCAATTCTGTGGGAAAACCGCGGACTTGGCAACACTGGCTCACACACGCTTTTGATTGGCGGTGATTTTTGATTGATTTGCGTCAGGTCTGGTTAGGACACGGTGTAACTCCACAACTCAGAACTGCATAGTTCACAGTCTTTGTAATGTGTTTTCAAGTATTTGTAACATTTATAATGTGTTTAGAAACAATTTTCTGAATTGCCTTTACACTGACTTTAACTACAGATGGGACTATGTAATAATGAATTTACACTATCGTTCGTATTACTTGGGATTGATAGGATTTTTTTGGAGGAATTTTATTATGCTTACCAAGGCTACCTTTATTTGTCCAAACAGTAAAACAGTAATATTATTAAGTATTATTACAGTTAAAAAATTGTAACTTATTCCTGTGATGATAAAGCTAATCTTTTAGCTGTCATTACTCCAGTCTTCAATGTCACATAATCCTTCAGAAATCATTCTAATATGATGTTTCTAAAACAGCTTAGACACTTCATATATCATCTTGTTACAAAGTGTCTGTTGCTTGATTTGATCCTTAATGACATACTTAATTAGCCATTTTAAATTTGAAATGTGTATTTTAACTTTTCATTGTCATTTATCTGTTGCAGCAAATAACACCACAAATCAATGGTTCCTTTTGAGGAAAAAAAAAGGAAATACTTAATTTAGGCAGTAAAAAGGTTTAATTAAATTTAAATACTTAAAGACTCATAATATGTAATTCTACTTCATCATATGTTGGCATACACAAAAATACGCAATATTTACATTCATGTACACTGCATTTCATAAAAAACAAATACAGAATTATGTGTGAATGGGTGAAGAATATGGCTTTTGAAAAATGGGAAACAAGACAATTTGTGGGTCAAGATAAGTCTTGTAAGGCAACGAGTTTGACAGCGTATCAAGAGCTAATCTTTTAAAACTGATGTTGCCACAGCTTGTGTGGACAGGATAACACACAAAGCCGATATGCTATACATTAGCACAGATACTCGGATCTAGAGCTGTCGCTCTTGTACGTCATTTGAGAGTCAATGCTTGACCGTGAGCACAGGAGCATCCTCTCTGACTCCTGAGTCTGCCTTCGTGCCCAAAGATCATTCGCCTGGCCGTTCAGAGTCCTTTGTTTCATAGTGAGCGTCTCAAACTTTACGTATGTCTCTTTTGAAAGGTCATCATCTGGTCCATTGTTCCTGCTGCTGTTCCCTTTACAGCAGAGACATACGATCTTGTAGAGCAACACCACAATGAGAGGCACCGCGACTGCGCATGCGATCCCGCTGGCGATCATCAGGATTTTGTTATTGCCATCTTCTCCACCGTTATCAAGAGTAGTGAAATCCACACATTGCTCTTTCCCCACCACCGAACCCTTACTAACCAAACACACAGTGTAGACCTGATTAGTCATCAGATACTCCAAGAGCAGCTTCCCTTGACCAACTTCGGTATCGACTGTCTCTTTATCGTCTTTTGCATCATATGGAAAGTAGAACACTGTTAAGGGCGTGTTGCTTGGCAAACCTTCAGCTCTCCATAGTAAGACCGCCGAGTCGCTTGTCTCCTCCACTACCTCAATGTCTCTGAGGTCAGCTTTCTTTTTAGATTTTTCGCTTGCTGTTGAACCTTTGCCATTCTTGTTTTGCTGGATCTTAGCTGGCTTGTCTCCATCCGGTGGAGATCTCTGAATTCCTCCACCTGGTCCTGAATTCTTCCTGGTTGTCAGCATTGTGGTCATGGTAGCTCTGGTTGTGAGCACAGGGCTTAAGGTTGTATACAATGGCATTTTAGTCCCTGGTAATGAAGTTACAGGTTGATCGTCGGGCCGCTTGGTTATGTTTATTGGTAGGGATGGCGTTGAGGGCTCTACCCCATCCACAGACAGGGTGATGTATGCCTCGGCATTTCCCGCAAAGTTCTTGGCCTTGCAACGGTAATTGCCTGCATCTTTAAACACGATACTGTGCAAACTGAGAATGGACCAACGGACCCCCTCACCTGGAGATTCCTGCACAACTACAGAGGCAAGACATAAAATGGTAAGCAATGACTTCATAACATAAATATTTGTAACAAAAAGAAACAATGCTTTAGATGCTGCTAGAACGAACGATGTTTACATAAGGGATGAACCAATATTACAATTCTGCCTTTATTAAAGATATATGTTATAGGGATGTAGATCTCCTTTCAGTTAAAAGAAAAGTCCACTTCCAAAACAAAGATTGTATTCAAATGTATTCACCCCCTTGTCATCCAAGATGTTCATGTCTTTCTTTCTTCAGTCGTAAAGAAATTATGTTTTTTGAGGAAAACATTTCAGAATTTTTCTCCATATAATGGACTGATATGGTGCCCTGATTTTGTGTAGTTTAAATGCAGCTTCAAATGATCCAAATGCGGTTGTAAACGATCCCAGCCGAGGAAGAAGGGTCTTATTTAGCATAACGATCGGTTATTTTAATAAAAATAATACAATTTATGTGCTTTTTAATGCCAAATACTCATCTTGTCTTACTCTGCCTGGACTGTTTTTTTCCTGTCCATGACAGTTAGGGTATATCGAAAAACTCCCATCTCATGTTCTCCTTCAACTTTTACCTTTTTTGTTAAGGGTGTTTGATCTTCTTTGCATGTTCACTTTGCAAAGACTGTGTCGGTACTTCTGCAGTGATGTGAAAGATTTTGAAATGATTTTTGAAGTTGAGGGAGAAAATACGATTGGAGTTTTTCAACATACCCTAACTGTCTTGAGTCAGAATACACAGAGTTTAGGGAGAGCAAGACAAGAGGAGCATTTGAGATTAAAAAGTATTTAAATTGTATTTTTTTAATGAAAATAACCGATCGTTTCGCTAGATAGGACCCTTCTTCCTTGGCTGGGATCATTTACAACCGCATTTAGGATCGTTTGAAGCCGCATTTAAACTGCATTTTGGAAGTTCAAAATCGAGGCATCAGTCCATTATATGGAGAAAAATGCAAAAATGTTTTCCTCAAAAAACATAATTTAAAGTAAGAAAGACATGAACATCTTGGATGACAAGGGGGTAAGTACATTATATGAGAATCTTTGTTTTGGAAGTGGATTATTATCATGTTATAGCCAATAAATGATATTTATTGATGCTGTTGATCATTTAATTTATATATATTAAAATTAAAATAATGTTTACATATTATTTATATTATACATAATATGTAATATTAAATTAGGGATGCACAATATAAAATTCTGAACAATTTACTGATAATTATTTTATGGCCAGTCAATAACATTTTCTGCCATTAAATATATATTATATGATATACTGTTTTGTCTAAATAATACAAAAAAATTCTAAACTAAAATCAATCATTTTAAATTTTACAACAGTATATAATACGAAAGCCCATTTCCTCCACTGAATAAAAAAAATTAATTGTGACTTTTTATCTCCTCAATTCTGACTTTATAACACGTAATTGCTGATAACATATCAGTCTTTTTTTCTTCTCATAAGTGGGCTTTATAACATGCAATTGCAAGTTATATCACACAATTCTGAGAAAAAGTTAGAATTCTTAAAAAAAAGTCAGAATTGCATGATATAAACTCGCATTTGTGAAAAAAGTCAGTAAAGTCAGTATCTTGTAATTCTGACTTTTATCTTGATGTTCTGACTTTATTTCATGCAATTGTGAGTTTATATAACATAATTCTGAGAAAAAAGTCAGAATTGTAAAAAATTTAAATTGTGAGATATAAACTCGCATTTGCAAAAATAAAAAAAAATCACAAATGTGAGTTTATATTTTGCAATTCAGAATTTATTTTAAAGTTCTGACTTTATTTCTTACAATTTTGAGTTTATCATTTAATTCTGAGAAAAAAGTCATGATTGTGAGTTTTTATCTCACAATTCTGACTTTATTTCTTGCAATTGTTGAGTTTATATCAAGCGTTTGTGGGGAAAAAAGTCTAAATTGCAAGTTTGTATCAGGCAATTCTGAGAAAAAAGTCAGAACTATGAGATAAAAAGTAGTGTCAGAAATGGGCTTCCATAAGTTAAGCATCACACAATTTTAATGTACAGTATGAAAATAGATATTCATTTATTAAAAATACATTTAACAGTGTTATTAAATTATATTATTACATTTTACATAATCAAAATGTAAAAACATGAACATGAACAGTTAAATATCCAATATCAATTATATAATTAAAAAAAAACAACTCTAATATCCTGCAGTCCTAATTTGCACTTTAAAAGTTAGATTCAGTTGAACTAACACAATAATTTGTCTTTTTAAAATGTCATTTGAACCTTTTAGTCCAGCTGAAATTTTAACCAGTTTGACTTTGTATACATATTAATTTGGACTATAATTAACATACGCTCAAAGACAGATTAAAAGTGTATTTAATCCTTCAAATATTCAGTTAAACATAGTGTCATTTTATGAAAAGACTGTCACTCAACTACAAAAAATGCTGTAGTTCAGTTATAACTGCACAACATTCTTTGTGACATTCATACCTGTGTTGTTGAACGCGGTTCCATCAGCTCTGGTCCAGAAAAGGGTGGGAGTAGGGAAACCAGTGGCGTCACACCGCAGAAGCACATTGCTGCCCAGTGGTGAAGTGATCTTAGTTGCTGAAGTCATAACTGACGGTTTGAGGCACTGATCCAGTTCAGCCCGCTGGAACAGAACGCCAGCTAAGTTCTCCGGTCCACTGCATGTCAGAACCTGATCCATCAACACTACAGGTATGCTTGCCATCTTAGACAACTCAATGAGCTTGGAAATCCGACAGTCACAGTACCAGGGGTTGTCCTGTAGACCTGCAAATATTGAAATATTTGCTTAGACTATGTACAAAGGCCTACAAACCTTCAAACTCCAAGTTTTAACACTTTTTACAAGACTTTCAAATGAGACGTGAGCAGTGAGAAGTGAGCATTCACATTTGAATTGCAATTCTGTTTTGCTTCAGTTCGCATTGCACAACCCATGTATATTGTTTTTGCAATGGTGTACCTCAAACATAGATTGGCTCTAGCAAAGTGTGCTTTGCATGTTGGATTTAAAAAAAACATATTTGTAATGCATTAACTAATAAAATGTATACCTTCAGTGCAATGTAGGATACTTTGGAGAAACATCAGTTCTCTTACTGAAAAATTCAAAGCCACATCCTTACTTATTCAGCTATTATAATAAAACAGCAGTTTACTCCCATTAAATCGGAAAGTTGTAAATCTTGAAGCCAGGATGTCTTGTCTGGCTCGCATGCATCAGGTGTTGGACATTAACACCACAGTGTGCCCATAATTCTGTCTACGGCAGGATGAAGGTCAGTTGACTGTAAACAGGGAATTAGACAGTCCACTGATGTAATTCAACAGCTGGATGGTGGCAACTGCTAATATTCTGATGATACAGGGTAAATCCTGGTCATATTGGGCTTTTGTGCTCATTTTTACACTTGTATGGTACCTGGTGAAACTGCAGAATATGCAGTTGCATTTAAAGGGTTACTCCACCCCAAAATAAAAATGTTGTCAGTAATCACTTACCCCCATGTCGTTCCAAACCCATAAGCTTCGTTCATCTTCGGAATACAATTTAAGATATTTTGGATGAAAACCGGGAGGCTTGTGACTGTCCCATTGACTTCCAGGTAAATACAACTGTCAGGACCCAGAAAAGAATGAAAGACATCGTCAAAATAGTCCATCTGGCATCAGTTCAATCTGAGTTTTATGAAGTGACGAGAATACTTTTTGTACGCAAAGAAAAAAAAACGGTTTTATTCAACAATTCGTCTTCTCCACGTCAGCATAGCGCCATTTTGGAAAGTATCCGCTGGACGCAAACTGTGTACGCCGTTCTTTGTCAGTCACGCTACATGGATGCGTTTTCTACGTATATTTACGCTTTGAGTTGAACGAAAACAGTGTATCCGGTGTACGCAGTTTGCGTCCAGTGGATACTCTCCAAAATTGGCGCTACTCTGACACGTAGGAGACGAATTGTTGAAAAAAAAAAAACATTTTTTTTTTCTTTGCGTACAAAAAGTATTCTCGTCGCTTCATAACATTCAAATTGAACCACTGACGGAAAATGGACAATTTTGACGATGTCTTTCATACTTTTCTGGGTATTTACCTGGCAGTCACAAACCTCCCAGTTTTCATCCAAAATCTTAAATTGTGTTCCAAAAACGGGCTTGGAACGACATAGGGGTAAGTGATTAATTACTACATTTTAATTTTGGGGTGGAGTAACTTTTTAAGCAATATCACACAAGCAAAAGCGCTGTTGTACTGAGACTCTGATTTTCACAGGACAGTCATTTCCTGAAAGTAGCAATGTTTTTGAATGAATCGGTTGAATAAATGATTCACATGGCTCTATACATGCACTAGATGCCATGCAAGTGTACTCTTGAATTGTATATCCACATGAATCTTCAGCTGGGATCTGCTGTTTATATGCCACTGAGCAAACATATGAATCATCCTCTTCCCAGATGAGCACTTCAAAGAAACTTAAATCTCAGAGCCTCGCACACAGTTGGAAGTCCCATTAGAAGATTAGCTTGTACTTAACTTGGGAGAGCCCATAAAGACACAGCCTAGATTTAGATATTTAAAGATCACAGTTACTATAAAAAGACATGGTGAAGAGAGTGATATTATTGAATCTTTTTACATTGTAATTCATATGTCTCCACCTAGATTCTTTGCATTTTAGGAAGAGCAAAACCTTGTAAACAAGTAGTGCACTTCAGAATACTTTTTAAAAAAGTACTTATTACAGAAAAAATAGAAACAAATATACTTCAAAATGTTTTTAACGCTTGATTGCATGTATTTTCAAGTGACATAAAAATATATTTTATAATTACTTTTATGTTAAATATAATTAACTTAGTAATGTTGAAATTTAGTACAATTAAAAATATAACATTTAAATGTAATTAAAACATAATTACTTAAAATGTCCTTTAAAGGAACCCTTTTTAATTGTTTAAAATTATTATTATTATTTTTAAGTACAGGTAGGTGGCCTATTTCATTAATATTATGCTATTTGCAAGTACAGTTAAACAAATATTTCTTTTAAGGTATGAAGTACACTACAAGTACACAACTTTTTCTCAAGGGAAAGCTTATAACATGAATCCTATTCTGAATCGTCCTTAGATGCTGAGTTTCTTTTCCTGTCAAAAAAGTAAGCTAAGGTCACTTAGAATGATAATTCTGTCATAATGCATATTCAACATCATAATGCATATTTAAAATATGCCATCATCATTTTTACCCACCAAGAACAATCTTTTGAGAAGCATTGGCACTGGGCAGGATGCCTGAAAATGGAGGCCAGATGTCCACCAGGTCAGAGGGAAGGGTAGTTAGCTTGTTGCTAGAAATGTCTAGGTAGGTGATGTTAACCAAGTAAGGTGCTGCCTCCGCAGGAACACTAGTCAAGCGGTTGTTGTGCAGGTCCAAGGTCCTCAGACTGGGCATCTCTTTCAGAGACTCCCAAGGAAAGGTTGCAATCATGTTCCCATCCAGCCGCAGCTCATGAAGAACTTTCAGATTGTAGAAACTGCCAGTATCCACAGAGGTGACTGAATTGTATGTTATCCACAGGTAGCGTAACTCGGACAGGTAATAGAAGGCCTCGGTCGGCACTCGACGCACAGCCGTTTTCTCCACCCGCAGCTTCACCGTGTCCACAGGGACGTTGACTGGAATATCTGACATGTCAGGATCATTGCATAGAACAGACCTAGGGTGGATTTTTATAGGTTAATCACTTTGGCCAATATGAGCATACACTCTTAAAAATAAAGGTGCTTCAAAAGGTTCTTCACAGCGATGCCATGGAAGAACCATTTCTGGTTCCAAAAAGAACCATTCAGTCAAAGGCTCTTTGAAAACCATCTCTTTTTTACCTTCTTATAATCTGAAGAACCTTCTTTCACCACAAAGAACCTTTTGTGAAAGAGAGAGGTTCTTCAGATAGTAAAGGTTCTTTATGGAACCATTTAGACAAAAAACGTTCTTCTATGGCATCGTGAAGCACCTTTATTTTTAGGAGTGTATGTTTAGTGATATATATATATTTTTTTTCACATTCCTCCTAATTTAAGTTTGTACTTGTCTGACTCTGTTAAACCCTCTATCCACCTTATTATCCCCGTAAGAGTGGGCGTGGTCTTTTGTAAATTTTATGGGTCTGGCATCCGGTCTCACCCGCATCCAGTTATTTTTAGCTGTACAAAACCGCTCGTTTTGCTGCTTGATATTGCAAATTGGTGTGTCTTACCATATTATTTTAATGTATTGTCTTAATTATGAACACACTGGTTTATAGTGCAAACAGTTTTACCATTTACTACAAGTTGTTATTCTTCTGGTTAAGTCTAGCCCATAGGCTTACTTCCGTGTTAAAGAATAAGGTGGATAAAACAGTAGGCTAGTAGACCTGCTATGATTCAAAATGGTTTCCTGTAACGTGTGTTCATGCTCTACGGCTAAGCCCTTTAGATAAACACAAGCTAATAACCCACCTGATAGTTTGAAATCATGACAGTTTATTAGCATATTTATTATGCTGTTTATTTATTTGAAAGTTTATTTAGAATTAGAATAATATGAATATATACATTAGCATTCTAAAATGTTATTGAATGACAAATTGAATAAAATAGTTTTTAAAAGACTTAAAATTTCATAATATTACTGCAATGTATAAATAAACATCTTTAAGCAACTTCTGTGGGTAGACTACATTAGGAAATTTCCCTTCAGTGCCTGTGAAAATCTGTAAAAATAAATGATAGGCTTTTTAAATTGATATTTCTTCAGTATTAAGGAACATACCATTATAACATCATTCTGAAATGTCTATCCAAAAATTTTGCTTATTTTATTTCATATTTTATATTAGACCATTTTTGATGTATTGCTTATATTGCTGAAATCATATTTTTTCAGTTTATTCCATTGTGTATATTTATTCTGTATACTTCTGTTAAATAATAAACTTATATATTCATACATACATTAACATTTGTGTGTGGTTTAATATTTTTTTAAAGTAATTTATTAAAAGTTAGGCTACTACTGTAAAAGCCTAAATTAGGATTTCTCCAAATGCTAAATTATTTTTAGTTTATTCCACCTCATTAGGCTATATTTTCCCACGTCTGTCTACTTACTTTACTATTTTTATTCCAGAAATTATAAAACCTAAAAGTTGAAATTTTATATTTTATTTTAAACTTTTATACACTCTTAACATATATACATTTTGAAATTTATATTTATATAAATGTATATAAATGAAATATATATTTATTTATATAAATAAAAAATATACATTTTATATTTATATTTTAAATATATTTTACATTTTATCTCTCTTTTATATACACTACCAGTCAAACATTTTTGAACAGCAAAATTCTTAATGTTTTTTTAAAGAAGTCTCATCTGCTTACCAAGCTTGCATTTACTTGATCCAAAATACAGCAAAAACAGTACAATTTTGAAATATTTTTTCTATTTAAAACTGTTTTCTGTTTGAATATATTTTAAAATGTAAATAATAATTCTTGTGATCAAAGCTGGATTTTGAGCATTATTACTGCAGTCTTTAGTGTCACATGATCCTTCAGAAATCATTCTAATATGCTGATTTGCTGTTCAAGAAACATTTTTTTAAAACATTTGAAACAGTTGAAAGAGTAATTTTTTTTCAGGATTCACTGATGAATAGAAAGATCCAAAGATCAGCATTTATCTGAAGTAAAATTTTTTGTAACATTATACACTATATAATTTTTTTGGAAAAGAAATCAAAGAAATTAATAATTTTATTTATCAAGGATGCTTTAAATTAATCAAAAGTGATGATAAAGACATTTAAATTGTTACAAAAGATTTCTTTTTTAGATAAATGCTGGTGTTCCGAATTTTCTATTCATCAAAGAAAGCTGAATAAAAATATACTCAGCTGTTTTTAACATTAATAATAATAATAATAATAATAATAATAATAATAATAATAATAATAATAATGATAATAAATTTTTTGAGCAACAAATCAGAATATTGGAATGATTTGTGATAGATCATGTGACTGGAGTAATGATGCTAAAAATTCAGCTTTGAAATCACAGGAAAAAATTACATTTTAAAATATATTCAAATAGAAAACAGTCATTTGAAATAGTTAAACTATTTAAAAAAATATTACTGTTTTTGCTGTACTTTGGATCAATCAAATGCAAAAAAACTCATTAATAAAACTTACTGTTCAAAAACTTTTGACTGGTAGTGTATCCATTATATTTGAGCCATAATTATTAAAGTGAATTAGTTTCCTTACCTGCTGCCAGTGCCATCGCTGCGTCCGTGGTACACACAGGTGCATTGGGAAGGACAGAAGGGTTGTGCCACGCTCCAGCAGCCCAGGAGAACCTGGGCCACCAGCAGACGATACATCCTTCAGTCAGATGAACCAGCACGGACACACGCACTCGCACTCACACACATCAGATCCCGCTCGATCATCAGTGGACAAATACTCCTTTATCAGTTCTCAAGGAAAACAAATAAAAGCAAGAAAAGTACCTCGCAGCACGCATCTTGTTTAGCATGCTAACAGGTGAGACGGACGCAGGAAGAGCGGGAGGATTGGGAGTTGTGCGCAGAGGTGGGTGGGGGGAACCCAGATTAGAAAGAGGATTTCTCAAGGCTGAGTAGGTCACTAAAGTTGAACAGAGTGGGATGGGAAGTGTGTGCGAGTTTGTTTGTGTGTATGAGTTGCATTAGTGTGTGTGACTGTGTTTGAGGAGCAGGATAAGCCGTGCAGGCACACGCTAATCGGCTATAACTACAAGAAGGTTCTCTCAGCATCATCACGTGACCGCTCACAGACTCATTTCCATCCTTCACCTGGTGTATGAACTGATTTTGGCCGCGCTTCGGCTCTTTCCGTCACCTCCCTCGCCTCAAGTGTTGCGTGCATGAAGGCTAGATGACACCTGTGTGTAAGATGAAGTACAGGTCGTGATTTACTGAGAGCAGGTCAGGCCGCAGACAGGCCAAACTGTTCTGTCTGTGTCTGAGAGATATATAATGGCTTTGGAAAATACTGAGACGAAACATACTGACCATAATGTATCCATCCTTTTCTTCAACACGAAAATAAGTCTATGGGTGAGACTTCCAGTTCTAGAATAACATGCAGTAAACGTTAAAACTTTTTGCACTGCAAACCTGTGTTCATAATTAAGATAATACATTAAAATAACATGGTAAGTCACACCAGTTTGCAATATCAAGCAGCAAAACAAGCTGTTTTGTACAGCTAAAATTAGCTGGATGCGGATGAGACCGGAAGCCAGACTGGAAAGAAAACGATGGATAAATAAAAACTTGTTAATGTACATTAGGTGGCCTAATAAACATATTTCCCTTCAGTACCAATTTGTCAGAACATGATTAATTGCCAAGGGTGTGTTAATGTAGGCCATTGTAACGTTACAGCTTGAGTATCAGGGGAAAACATGCACACTGCACAGGCTAATTAAAAACATCATTGTGAAATGTGTCCATCCTTATGTTACTGACCTTATGTAGCCCTGCCCCCTTTTTAGCGCTGCCTTTGCTGTCTTCTCTCTTCCGGTTGTATTTTCACAGTGATCTGATGGATTTATTAATAAACCGCTCATTTTAAAATCTCCCTGGTCTTCTGACATTTTTTAAGACACTTGCTTTAAACATTACAATGCTCACGATTACTTAAAGGAGAAGTCCACTTCCAAAACAAATATTCACAGATAATGTACTCACCCCCTTGTCATCCAAGATGTTCATGTCTTTCTTTCTTCAGTCGTAAAGAAATTATGTTTTTTGAGGAAAACATTTCAGCATTTTTCTTTATATAATGGACTGAAATGGTGCCCCGATTTTGAACTTCCAAATGCAGTTTAAATGCGGCTTTAAACGATCCCAAATGCTGTTGCAAATAATCCCAGCCGAGGAAGAAGGGTCTTATAAAGCGAAGCGATCAGATATTTTCATTAAAAAAATACAATTTAAATACTTTTTAATCTCGTCTTTTTAAAACGCTCGTCTTGCCTTGCTCTCCCTGAACTCGTATTTTCTCCCTCAACTTCAAAAATAATTGCAAAAACATCCTACAGAAGTTCCAACCCAGTCTTTGCAAAGTGAGCATGCAAAGAAGATCAAACACCCTTAACAAAAAAGGATAAACAGTGATACAGGATGATTTTAAAGTTGAGGGAGAACATGAGATGGGAGTTTTTCGACATACCTTACTGTCATGAACCGGAAAAAAATAGTCCACGCAGAGAGAAGACAAGATGAGCATTTGACATTAAAAAGTATATAAACTGTATTAGTTTTAATGAAAATAACTGATCGTTATGCTAGATCATCTGGGATCGTTTACAACCACATTTGGGATCGTTTGAAGCCGCATTTAAACTGTGTTTTGGAAATTCAAAATCGGGGGACCGTATCAGTCCATTATATGGAGAAAAATGCTGAAATGTTTTCCTCAAAAAACATAATTTCTTTATGTCTGAAGAAAGAAAGACGTGAACATCTTGGATGACAAGGCAGGGGAATACATTATGTGTGAATCTTTGTTTTGGAAGTGGACTTCTCCTTTAACTCTGCAATTAACTCTACAATACATAACTCCACTTTACCAGCTAAATTACTCTTAGACAACAATGCCAAAGAAACAAACAGAGATACTGCACAAACGGAAGTCCAGAGACAGTATTCTAAAGATGCTGACTTGTCGCAATAATTTCCAGTCAGTTTTGTGATACTTACATTTAGTCATTTAGCAGTTTAATAGTTTCATTTTGATTGGTCATCTGTAATGAAATTACAAGTGTTGAAAATTGCAGTGAATTGCTTGTAATGTTACCACTGTGAAGCTTTATTCGCGTAATTCCGAGATAAAAACCCGTGACATTCTACTCTACCTGAATTATGAGTTTCTATGGAAAAGCCCTCGCGTGCTGCTGAACTTGTAATTACAACTTGTAAACTCTGAATGTTCTGAGAGTTACGACTTGGACCAGTGACAAATGTACCACGTGACCGCTGCCAGGCTCATTTTTGGCGCTACTTAGGCGCTGCCTCTGAATCCGACAACATGGAACTCTATGAGTAAAACGTCACGTGTTGTCATTTTGGAATTACGGTAATTACGACATGGCGTGAAGACAGCATTAATAACTGCAGACCGGAGATCTCCAAAATGGGGCGGGTACTCCAAAAGTGGGCAGAACCTTTAAAAGGGGCGGGGTCTCGTTGTGCAAAGACTTTCCCTATTGGCTCTGGCTTCAGCCTATTGTAATTGACTTAAATTTAAAAACTGAACTTTATTAAACATTGTTTGTAGTTGATCTAATATATATATATATATATACTATATAAATAAATATGCTCAGTGAGAGCAGAGCCCCAAAGCTTGTGGCCAGTGGTTAATGATGTAAACGGGAATCACCCACGAGCTCTCCCGCGAGCGTCCCAGTGAAGCGCGGGGGAAAGGTTTTACTCTATCACTTTGTTTTAAGCAACGGGGGCGTCTCGGGGCTTGAAATTCTCAGGGTAGAAGGGGGTGGTGACGCTGGATGTAACTAAAAAGGTCCAATTTTCCGGTGAGGTCCGGTTGGGTAGTTACAGAACGGCCCGGTGATCTCATATCGCATAATCTTATTAACTGTTTATCTGCCTCTCTATTCAGCGCCAATCCCGCCGTGGAGTTAAGGTTAGGGTAAGGTGTGGGGCAGGTGTAGGGGTTAGCATTTAGGAAATCAACACTGTGATTGACACATCCAATAAAATCTTTAAATTGCACATTGCGCATGCGTGGCATGTGCCTGTCTCAAAGGGAGGAAGCCACGCCCTATTTTGGAGCGCCCACCCCGTTTTGGAGTTCCTGCCCCCATTTGGATATCTTCAGGCTGCAGTTATACCCCTCTCAGTTCAGGAGCTTAATCTCTTTCCCTCGCTCTCTCTTTCTCTCTCTTTGTCTTTCTGTCTGTCTAAAAACTTAATTTATTAACCACATTACACTCTTAAAAATAAAGGTGCTTTAAAAGGTTCTTCACATCGATGCCATAGAAGAACCATTTTTGGTTCCACAAACAACCATTCAGTCAAAGGTTCTTTAAAGAACCATCTCTTTCTTACCTTTTTATAATCGGAAGAAAAAGAACCTTTTGTGAAACAGAAAGGTTCTTCTGATGTTAACGGTTCTTTATGGAACCATTTAGACTAAATAAGGTTCTTCTATGGCATCGTGAAGCACCTTTATTTTTAAGAGTGTAGTCTGCTATCAATGGCTCAAGCGTCCTTACCAGGTCTACCAGGCTTGAAATATATCATCTGATCGATGTCTTGAGGTGTGGTAATTGTAGTATAAGCGGAATAATTGACTTTGGTCTGTTAAATTCTTAGAAAACACCCGAGCACCGCTTTGCATCGTGGCCGCACCACCTCGGATGTGCATTATTTTCTAAGAATTAAACGGCCCGTCATCATTTATTCCTTACTTAAACCATGATACTTGTACTCTTATTAAACAACACAAGTAATTTTAAATATTAAACCAATAAATACAAGTATTTACTTACCAAATTTGTATTCTGAGAACATTTCAAATCTTCAGAATCACCAACATGGCTGACAACGTCTGTTTGCAATTGGTCTTCACCAGATCTCACGATAAGTGATGTTGAGAACATGATATTGTTATTAAATTGATTCAATACATTTTTTTTTAAGTTGAGAGGACAAATACACTAGTTCAGTCAACTTACAAAGTAGTTACTTAAAACTTAAGATGTTAAGTTGAATGAACAAATGCGAAATATATTTTACAGTTTAGGCTATGATATTAGCTATAGCCTTGTATAGTTTGGTTCTTTTTAGTTTTTATTGAAACACTTTTTTAAACTTTTTTAATTTTTATTATTAACATTATTATTATTATTATTATTATTATTATTTTTGCAGTAGCAGCAGTCTGAGATTTCTAAAGATATATATATATTTTTTTTTTTTTCATTTGTGTCTATTAATTGATAGGTAACTGAAAAAAAAAAAAAATGTTTATTGAACATAACATCTGACGTAGAAAAAAAAACTGCAGTGAAACCAGATGGAAAAATGATAAGGCGTTAAAATCCTAAGGCCTTTATCAAGTTATATACAGCGATCTAAGACAAGAGATATGTCCTTTTGTAGCCTGCCTCCATGTGGTGTGAGTAAAAATAACAGAGCTATAGATACAATACTTTGATTGATTGAATGATTGATTTATATATTTTTTATATATTTAAATGAACACTTTTATTCAGCAATGATGCATTAAATTGTTTTAAAATGACACTGAACACTGGATTAATGGCTGCTGAAAATTGTTGACAGAAATAAATGTTTAATTCATATAAATATGGAAAACAGTTCTTTTAAATTGCAATAATATTTCACAATATTACTATATTTTTCATCAAAATAATTGCAGCCATGGTGAACATAAGAGTCAAAAACAAAAAAAGAACAAACCTTTGAACTTCTGTGTTCTAAATAATTGATTTGTGTGTGTGTGTGTAACTTAAACAACAAAGTGAGCTCATGAAAATGCATATCTAAAGCTTTAGAGTCTATAAAGAATAAACAACACCAGTTGCAGGGTTTTCTAATTTGATCTTTACGTGAAATTACTTTGTGTCTCCTCTTTAGTCAGAAGTAAAATCAATAGATTTAGATCTTGCCACACAAAGGTAAACCAACAAAACATGTTAGAGTGTGTGAAAAGTGAATAATACCAACATGATACATAGAATGTTAAGAACAACAACAACCATAGAGTATTTATTAACAAGTACACCAGTGTAGTTTATTTATGCAAGCAGTTTGTCCCTACAGATCAGAAAAGCCACTGTCAAGCGGTTGGCACATTTATGTACAAAACAAATTAATGGTACAGCTTGCTACTAAGCATTCTTTAGTGAGAGTACAAAAAAAGACTAGTATACGAGGACAGAGAGAGTGAGCCAGAGTAAGAGAGAGAGAGAGAGAGAGAGAGAGAGAGAGAGAGAGAGAGAGGTGAGGGTTCAGAGAAAGCATTAAGTTAGGCGCTCAACAAGCAATAGTAATAGAAAGGTGAGAGGAGGACTCAGAGGAGTTAGAGAGATCACCACAAAGTAAACAGGCACAAATCAAACACTACCATCGAAGAGTAGGAGTTTCAGCGCAATGTATTCAGCATAGGATTCAAATTACTGCACATTATGAGGAAGGGGATGACCCAGCAAGACAGTCGCATATAACAAACTCATAAAAAGATGAAATGAAAAGTGTTTTTCCTGCTTTTTTTTCGTACTTTTTTTTCATTATTATTATTATCATCATTATTACTTTATTTTTTTGATCCAGTAAAAACGATTACCATTGAATGCATGACCATGCCACAAATAACACTTAGGTTCACAGTCTTTACCTAACATTACAGGGCCGGAACCCCAATGCACTTACACCGAAAAAGAGCTCACAAAATGGTCAAATAAGTGCACGAAACTAGCTCTTAGAAACACTGACAGAACATGACTTGCCAGGCATTAAAAGAATGAGAAGACATTTCCATCGGTCCAATATAATAATGACTTGTTAGCAAGACAACGAGTAACTGTCAATAGTATAAGCTCTTTAAATATTTGTTTTCGTCGTGATATTCCCCTTTGGAAAGAAAAAGCCCACCGAAAGAAAGTGATCTAGCTGTCACAAAACATTACCGTGTCGCCTGGATTTTGCTTCTCCTCCGTCTTTTTTCTTGGGTTTTTAGAAGAACGCCCTCCCTCCGCCCACCCTATCCTGTCATGGAATGTGTTTTTCAATCTAATACGAATTCACCTGAAGTTTAAGTGCTAACGTACAGTACATACATTTACAGAATGACTATGTACAAAAGCTAAAAATCAAAAAACGTCAAATAAAAACCCTGTGTCTATATCTAGTTGTGTAGGAAAATAAAAAAGAGGGGGTCATAACGCTGTAGGCTTGTGCATGTGTCGCTTGCTTCCAGTAAAGGGAGAGTTGCATTTGTTGCTGAAAAGGGTGTCGTTGACACCGTAGTTAGATTTAAAATATGCTTCATCTCCACTTAAAAGTGGTCAGAAAGTTCCTCTCCCTCTCAGAGAAGTTACAACGCCACCTACTGGCACGATGCGGTCTGAAAACTGGACTGGCACAGCAAGCAAATAATAACCATTTTTGTCATTTTGTAATCATCTTGATAAGCTATGCAATGACATCTGTAGAAAAATAATAAATAAACACTTTATGGTACATCTGTTATATTTTAATTTTGTTTTTTGTCTTTTCTGTCTCAGTTTTTTGAGTTTTCTATTACCAAAATAATGCAGAATGAACAAGCCATCTGCTGGTTTCGGGCTTCATACCTTTTGATGATTAAAAAAAAGGAGAGAAGTAGAGGGAGAGAGAGAGAAAGAAAGAGAGAGAGAGAGAATTATTTTTTTTTTTTTTACCAAAATTTTTTTCATGCTTTAAGTCCTTGTTAATGAGACCTTAAGAGACAGACACACATGAAAAATGTGCTTTTTTTTTACCCCAATAACCGACCCTCTACATAAAAATGATTCATAAGTAATGTATTGATACTAAAATGTGTTTAAAAAGAGAAATATATTCAAAAATTGTAATATGTGGTGAAAAAAACAAAAAACAAAAGAACCAGCACAATCTCTTAAAAAATGAAATACAATAATGTGGAAAAAAAAAAAAAACTACAACACTACTGCTAGCACTAATAATAATAATAATAATCATAATAATCATAATAATAATAATAATGTTTGTGCGAGAGGTAATGGGTTGGCCATGGGGTTGGTCATACGACACACCACCTGGACTGCACCAGTGCCAAAACTCCCTTCAACAGGAAGTGAAAGCACTGAGGGTCCTCTCGCCCTCACTGCTGCTTCCTGTCTTATGTGTAGGCATTGAGCCGTTCCTTGGAGCGTGTAGAGTGGATGTCATGCAGCTCCTGCTCCTCCTTGGACTTGCAGTCTTCATATTTCTGCATTTTACAAGCATCCTTCACATAGGCCCAGTTGGCAGACAGTACCATCAAGTAGTGGATCTGAAACAACAAGATATAATATTAAATAGCGGCAACAGAGAATCAACAAAACCTTTGCATTTATATTATTCTGATCCAATTGTTCTTATAAAACGCACTTACACTTATAATTCTTATAAAATTATTATTTTTTACATATTTATTATTCAAATAACATTTGGAATTTTAATTGTATTTTTTTTTTTAATTGCATACATAGTGTGACTGTATTTAGACAAGAATTTACTGTTCTTTAATTGTATTGTAATCTTATTCTTATTTTGAAAGTGTTGAACTTTTTTTATTGTTTTTTTTTTTTACATTTTAATTCTTATTTTTTATTTGAATTAATGGATTAATAGATTAAGATTTGAATTAATTAATATGTTAATCTATAATAAAATAAGAAAATGTGCACACACACACACACACACAGTACCAAAAAAAAAAAAAAATTCTCTGAAGTTGTTAAAGTCCTTTTTATATTAATTTCCTTTTTATAAAGAATTCTCTTATGCTCATCAAGGCTGCATTAACTTGACCAAAAATACAGAAAAAACAGTAATATTGTGAAATATTATTACGGTTTCATATTTTAATATATTTTAAAATATAATATTTTCATTAGCCACTCAGTCTTCAGTGTCACATGATCCTTCAGAAATCTTTCTAATATGCTGATTTATTAATTGTATTATCAATGTTGGAAACAGTTGTGCTGCTGAATATTTTTTTTAAAACCTGGGATTTTTTTTTTTTTTCAGTATCTTTAATAAATAAAATGTAAAAAGTAAAAAAAAAAAAAACATTCAAAAGAAATCTCTTCAAACAATATAGTCTTTACTATCACTTTTTTTTTATTGCTGAATAAAAATATTAATTTCTTTAATAAAAAAGAAAAACATTCTGACCACAAACTTCTAAATGGTAGTTTATATTTTTACAAAATATTTCTATTTTAAATAAATGCTATTCTTTTTAACTTTTTATTTATTAAAGACTCCTGAAAAAAGTAACACGGTTTCCAACAAAATATTAAGCAGCACAACTGTTAATAAATTTATTATCAAATTTATTATCAAAGCACAACACTGATAATAAATAAGCATATTAGAGTGATTTCTGAAGGATCATGTGACACTGAGGACTGGAGCAATGATGCTGAAAATTCTGCTTTGCATCACAGGGATAAATTACAGTTTGAAATATATTCATATAGAAAACAGTTATTTTACACTGAAATAATATTTCACAATGTTATTATTTTTTTCTGTATTTTGATCAAATAGTCTTGATGAGACTTCTTTCAAAAAAATGTAAAATCTTAAATATTTCAAACTTTTGACGAGTAGTGTATGTGTGTGTATATATACATAAAATTTTTTGTTAATTAATTTAGAATCAGAAAGACAGATCTGCAAGTTGACAGCAGACTGCGATGACGCATGTTTGTCACTCTAAAATTAGCGATGACACCAGCAGGAGGCAGCATTGTAAAGCAGCCAGACTCCTCTCGTACGTGCGCTGGCAGCCTGCCTTGCTTAGGAGGAAATTCTACAGTAGACTTCAAATATGCACAAAAATACCTTGATGAAGGCCCTAGTTTCTATTATATAACCTATCAAAGGTGTGAACAAAAACGATGTAAAACAGGTTATCTCACGCCACATGAAATTAACCGTGTGAAGTAATAAGAAGCTGCAGGCTTGATTTTATCTTAAATTATATACATATATAAAAAAAAAAATGTTTACGAGTGAATTATTTTCCTGCATAAGAACACACTATATGTTGTTTACTTCAATGCATCATTATGCAAATCAGATTTACATTATGCATGCTTATTTGAATAGGGCCACACCCTGATTTTCTCCTCCTGACAAATGAAAAAGCTTGGTTGTTATTACCCTTCCCAGGATGCATTGTGTTTAACAATCAGTTAAATTTGCTCTTTCTACAGCAGGGGATGGAAAAGCTCTTTCTATAATTTGCTACATCATCCCAGACTAACAACCACATTCTCTTTTTCAGAAAATGGTTCCTCGCAAATTACTGAGTGCTGCTTGCTACAAGCTCTAGGGCCTTTCTTCTCCCAGTTTCCATGACAACAAAACGACATGCCCAGCGTCTCTCCGTGTACGTGAGAGAGACGAAGAGAGAGAGTGAGAGAGAAAGGAAAACGAAAACAGGCACAAAGATAAAAGAAGGATGTTAAATAACAACAAAGAAAAGCCAATAAGAGAACGCTGACAACGCCCCCAATGCTCAATTTTTTGTCCCTCCCAGAATGCCCTAGGAAAGCAGTGACAGTGATTCATGACTTTAGTTTAGACCCACATAAAGGAACAGAAGCAGGTGATGTCATTCTGTTGGCATCATCATCACCAAACACATTGTTGCCAATTTATAAGAGGCAAATTCAAATTTGTTCACCTCACAATTTGACTATAATATAATACAATATAATATTATATAATTCCCACAAAAAGAGATGGAGCAAGTTTAGTTGCTTTTTTATAGGCTATGGACCATTTATCGTGAAAATCCAATAATTTTTTTTTCTGATAATCAAATAAAGGCATTAAACATTTATTTATTTTTAATCTAATGAAAATTAAACCCTTTTTTTTTTTGGCAAACAAACAGAGGTTTACTGTTAAAATTAACACATGGAAGAACATTTGTGTGAATATTTTGTTAAAGTTTTTAATAATAATTTAAAAAAAAAAAATGTCTACAATTAAGTCGGGTTGTAATATTTTTTTTTTATCATTTAATTGTTTTATTTAAATTGGCCAGAAATAGAAATATATAAAGACGTACATTATACTGTACAAAAGTAACACAAGAGTAATATATTTCTGTTACAAGTTAAAACGTACTTTTATTTTGACAGGTTGCCGTGTGTATAAAGTATAATATGATGCTAGTTTTTATGAATGGACTCTGCGTTTTTTTGGCGTCATTTGTTATAATGCCTAATGTTCATTAGCTCTATTGTTATTAATACATTATGTATTTTTAGTTTTGCTCAATAAAGTCATATGATTACTTGCTTTTGATACTTTATTTGAACCAATTATTATTGCCTCATTGCTATTATATATGTATTTGAAGTAAGGTCTATTTTTATTACCACAACAAATAATCATAATTATTCGATTACTGGATTAATCGTCAGAATAATTAATCGATTACTTGATTACCAAAATAATTGTTAGTGACAGCCCTAGTCTAAACTAAGTAAATAAATATATGTGATGCAAAAAAAAAAAAAGAAAATTATATGATTATTCGATTAATCGTCAGAATAATCAGCTGATTACTCGATTACCAAAATAATCATTAGTGACAGTCCTAGTCTTAACTAAGTAAATAAATATGTGATGCGAAAAAATAATTATAATTATATGATCACTTGATTAATCGTCAAAATAATTGTCGAAGTACTCCATTACCAAAATAATCATTAGTGACAGCCCTAGTCCAGGTAAATAAATATATGCAATGTGTGTGTGTATATATATATATATAAAAAATTATACGATTACTCGATTAATCGTCAGAATAATCATCTCAATTACCAAATTACTCGATTACCCGATTACCAAAATAATCATTAGTGACAGCCCTAGTCCAAAGAAATAAATATATGCAATGTGTGTGTATGTATATATATATATATATATATATATAAAATTATATGATTACTCGATTAATCGTCAGAATAATCATCTCAATTACCAAATTACTCGATTACCTGATTACCAAAATAATCATTAGTGACAGCTCTAGTCTGAACTAAGTAAATAAATATATGCAATGTGGGGGGAGGGGGATTACTTGATTATTCATCAGAATAATTGACAAATTACTTGATTTAAGTAAATAAATATATGCAATCTGAAAAATAATTGTAATTATATGATTAAACAATTAATCATCAGAATAATCGGCAGATTACCAAAATAATCTTTAATGACAGCCCTAGTCTGAACTAAGTAAATAAATATATGTGATGTGGGGAAAATATATACGATTACTCGATTAATCGTCAGAATAATCAACCGATTACTCGATTACTAAAATAATCATTGTGACAGCCCTAGACTGAACAAAGTAAATAAATATATGTGATGTGGGGAAAAAAAAAGAAGAATTATACGATTAGCCAATTAATCGTCAGTTAAAATTCGACCAATTACTTGATTACCAAAATAATCGTTAGTGACAGCCTTAGTATGAACTTATAAATTATATGCAATGCGGAAAAAATATACATAATTAAATGATTACTTGATTAATCATCAGAATAATTGCCCGGTTACTTGATTACTAAAAAAGGTTAGTGACAGCCCTAGTCTGAACTAAGTAAATAAATATATGCGATGCAGAATTTTTTTTTATGATTATACGATTACTCAATTAATCATCAGAATAATCGAACGATTACACGATTGTCAAAATAATCGTTAGTGACAGCCCTAGTCTGAACTAAGTAAATAAATATATGCGATGCAAGTTTAATATATAGTCTGAACTAAGTACACTTACATTATATTAGTCAAAACTCACCATGGCAATGACTGCTGCTCCAGCCCCAGCCAACGCACACACAAACAGATGGAAAGTCATATCCAGCTTTCAGGAAAAAGAAAATATTGAGAGAGAAATGACACTTGGATTGCTTTTCACTGTGGAAATGATCTATACAATCATTTGAAAACATTGGACATTAGTGTACCTGTCTATATTTCAAACAGATGTTTACTCACCTCATTCGATTCACACATTTTGTAGAACTTCTCTGATCCTGCACATACAGTCTTCTCCTCTCCAATGGGCACAACACCTAAAATAAATAGTTTTTCTTATTGCTCAAGAACTATCTGTGTTTTTAGGGTATATGAGGTTATGGAAATTACACTTTTCTTGTGGATAACTACCAGTAAGAAAGAACAAAATCACATCAACAAAAACCACATCAGCCACAGATTATAAAACATACCAAACTGGCGCGGGTCAAGACATAAACTTGCTCCCTCCAGAATGGTCGTGTTTTGGCAAATGGTCCAGATGTTGAAATACATGAAGACAGGCAAAGAGGTGAAAGCTGTCACACCCAGCCAAGCCAACATGAAGATGTACGTCAGCATGATGAACTGAAGAAAAAGACAATTTAAGACTAATATCCAAATGTCAAATCAAACATTAAATTAGAAAACCATAAAAAATTAGACAAAATTAAAAGCGTTATTTCATGTTTCGCTTGGCACAAATGAGAAGAGAATAACTTGCAGAGGTTACTATGCACTGTAATTTTTATAGCCCATAAACGGATGCCATCTTTATGTGCGGCAGTTACTCTTAGTAGCTTTGCCGTTGCCCTTTTCTAAATTACAATGGATGAAGCTCTCTCAGCGATTTCTCACCCATGCACTGACGCAGCGTCCACAGGTGGTGATCTTGAAGTCTCCATACAGGTCCTTGATGGCCCCACTAGTAAAGAAGCCTTCGACCATCAGAAGAATGCCATACACGAAGAATGCAGAGGCAATGCCATAGATCACATACTTGATAATGTCAATGCTGTGGAAAATGGAGGACATAAAGTCAATAATTATATGAATATACTTATATAAAGTCGGTACATATTCATACATTTCTAAATTATTTAAATGCACAGCAAAAACACTTTTAGGTATCATTTAAATCTCAATATATCTCATATACTGTATACAAGCGCTCATTTACACATGCACTATTCCAGTAACACTTTACAATATAGTTCATTAGTTAACATGAGCTAAGAATGAACAATACTTCTACAGCATTTATTAATCTTAGTTAATGTTAATTTCAACATTTGCTAATGCATTACAAAAAAAAAAAATCAAAAGTTGTGCATGTTAACATTAGTTAATGCCCTTTGAACTAAAATGAACAAACAATTAATGACTGTATTTTCATTAACTAACATTAACAAAGATGAATAAATACTGTAATAAATGTATTGGTCATTGTTTATTCATGTTAGTTACATTAACTAACATTAACAACTGGAACCTTATTATGAAGAGCTACCATTATTTCTGTAGTTAATACGCAAATATCAGTTTAAATTTTTACAGAAAATGCTCAGGTAAAAACATACTAGTTTGAATGTGTAGAGTTTTGTTTATATTTTTGATGGCAGTAAAAAAAAATTCAAAATTATCAAAAAATTGACTCAATATTTAACGGTGACACTATTTAACCTATTCACGTTTGTTTTACCCCTAAAGAGCATACCAACAAAAACAAAACACATAAATAAATAAATAAATAATTTTTTTTTTGTTTTTTTTTTACGGTGTGGCAAACAAAATGTATGTAATGTATAAAATGTATATACTTTGTATGTATACAATATTTATAATAAACATTTTTTTTTTTTTAATCGGTGGCACTAATCTATTCATGTTCATTTTACTCCTAACTTTCCTAAAGGGTCATTGTTATAAAACCATAATAATTCGATAACATTGCAAACACAACAACCTAACAAGCAACAAACACTTAACACCATTTGTAAAAGGGTTTATTTTTTATTTTATTTCTTTCTTTCTCTAAGAAATCTATTTTAATGATGTTTAGATAATTTTGCTGCCTAACAACCAAAAATAAATAAATAACAATAATCACTTTTTGTTTGCAATGTGGCAAACAAAATATATATATAATGTATTAAGAGCATATAATCTGTATGTATGTAATATTTATAAAAAAATGAATAAAAAGTAATAAAAAATAAAACATTTTTGTACAGTGAAAAAAAAAAAAAGTAAACTGACACTCCCAGAATTCCCTGCATTACATTTCACATTTGATGTTTTTTTTTTCATTGAAATAACTATGCTTCTCTTTAGTTTTTTTCTTATCAGTTATGTTCATTAGGGTTGTATATTACATCTTATGCTGTTAAATGTTTGTTTATTTGCATTACGTTAGTGTGCACCTATATATGTTACTATTTTCAGTTTAAGGAAAAGCTGCTTGTGATGAGCTTTGGTTCATCATGCGACTTTCCCACCACATTTGATGGTTATCCGAGTATAGCAAATATACTAAACATATTTCAGAACTTCAATAGGTTGGTATATTAACATTATATCAGGTAATGAAATACCGTTTTCAAATGTAAATTTAAGTTAAATCCGTAAAACCTAGAATATTGCTATCATATTTTTTACGGTAAAATTCTGGCAACCACACCTGACAGTTTTTAACCGTAAATCTGACAGATTTTTATTTACAGTGATAAAAAACTACCGTGAGAAATGTGCGGTTCAATATGCTGCTGACACTTACATTGTAAACACATCCAGACCATCTCCAGGTCCCCTGATCACCTCAAAGTAGTTCTGGAGGATGGTGACCGTTCCAGAAAGAGCTTCATGTCCACATCCACAGAAGAGCGCCACCCCAGCATACAGCAGGATGGTGGCAATCAGGGACGGATAAGGGATTCCTCCTAGACACTTCAGACAACACTCCATACATCCTAAAAGAGCAGGAACAAAAAAGAGGTCATGTTATTCTTCTCTGTGGAAAACAAGATGCTTTTTAATCATCAAGACCTTTGTGTGTCTGTGTTTGATTCTATTGATCATATTTGGTTTTGTGGTTTAGGTTTTTCTACATCTATTACGTTTAATTTCAGCAGCCGTCTGTCATTTAACAGAGCGGTATTCTTGCACAGAAAGCAAAGCTAGTGTAAGTAGTCTTCTGTGCTCTTCTTAGTGTCTAGCTGCCTGACAAGACTAACAAGTACCCAGACGGTTGGAAGTAAATCCTCAGTCCATTCACACTGAGGGTCCAGTGAGGTCCAGTTGATTCTCTGTGTGTGTGTGTGTGTGTGTGTATTTGTTACTCTCCAATGATGTGCAAAATTGTCCCTGTGGCAGACTATTTTAAATTCTCCCCTTGGCATCATATATCAGAGTGAATCATAACAGTATGATTCATGAATAACAAAATGGATGGTAGGATGCGAGGATGGACTTTGACACTTAATCATATGATTAAGTTTTCCAAACGATTGTTTTCATGTTTCATTCCAAAATGTCATTACCTTTAAGTTTAGATTTCACATCTCTACAACAGATGAGACACGTGCATTAAGTTTAAAACAAAACAAACTTGCAGTCAAGTTAATTACATTTCATTATGCCTATGTAAGTGTTTGACACTTTCTATAGCATACTTAGTACTTACTTTTCTGTTAAAAAATGCATTGTACGAAATGTTTTAATTTAAATGTAAAAACTGACAGCTGTAGTTTCCCGAAAATTACTGTACATATTTAGAAATATGTATTTAGCCAACCATATATGTGACCCAGGACCAGAAAACCAGTCATAAGGGTATTTTTTATTTTTTTTAAACTGAAATGTATACATCGTCTGAAAGCTGAATAAATAAGCTTCCCACTGATGTATGGCTTGTTAGGATAGGATATCCTAATATGTGGCTGAGATGCAACTATTTGAAAATAAATAAATCAAAATATTGAGAAAATCACCTTTAAATTTGTCCAAATGAAGTTAGCAATGCATATTACTAATCAGAAATTAAGTTTTAATACATTTACAGAAAATTTACAAAATATCTTCATGAAACATTAATAACCTAATGATTTTTGGCATAAACGAAAAATCTATAATTTTGACCCATACAATGTATTGTTGGCTACTGCTACAAATTATTTTTATTTTATTTTTTATTTTTTGTAACAAATAGTCACATTTCACATTAATATTAACATAACAAATATTTTATATTTCTAAATACATTTATAGATTTTTTTTACATTAATTAAAATTTACATTATTTTGCCAAAAAATAATAGTAGTAATATTAAATCAATATATATTTTCAGCATAAATTATAACATAGTTTCTGTTATGCATATAAAAACACAATATAATTACTGGGGTTAAAATGACTATATTTTACAGTAAATTTACATGCATTGTCTTATTTTTATTTATTTATTTATTTTTTGTAACATTATAGGATTTATCACTTACAGTTAATTAACTGGCAGCATTTCTACACAATCATTCCAAACTGGAAAATCATTGAGGGTGCAAATAAATCATTTTAAATTTGAGGGTACTGAGAAAATCACCTTTATATTTGTCCAAATGATTTTCTTAGCAATGCATATTACTATAAATTAGGTTTTGATACATTTACGGTAGGAAATTTACAAAATATCTTCATGGAACATTAATATCTTAATGATTTTTGGCATATCAGAAAAATCGATAATTTTTACCCATACAATATATTGTTCAATATTTATACAAATATAGCAGTATATATATATAGGATAGGGATTATATATATATATATATATATATATATATATATATATATATATATATATATATATATATATATATATATATATATTACTTAAAATGTACATTATTATGCCAAAAAAGTAATATTAAATCAATATATATTTTCAGCATAAATTATAATATAGTTATGCTATGTTAAGCATATAAAAACAATATAATTAGTGTTTTTAAAATTACTATATTTTACAGTAAATTTACATGCATTGTCTTTTTTGTAACATTATAGCATTTATCACTTAGTTAATTAACTGGTAGCATTTCTACATTTTCTCCAGTGTGGGCAGTTTGGCATTTGTACTTCCTGAGGAAGAATAAACTTTGATTTCAGCTCACATATGTTCCCACTCAGTGTTTGTTTGCCAGTCCTTATAAAACGAGTGCAGGAACTTGCATGATTTACACTGTGAAGAGTTACGAGCATGGTTCGGTTGAGGCTATTGCTCCCATTTCAGGCCTTTGAATGTAAATTATTGAAGACTGTCAAACACTGCTATGGTAATGATGCTGTAATGAACCTCAGGCCTGGCTTTACAGTGGCTTTGGAAAGGAATCAACCTGTTGCTATAGAAACTGCTGTGGATTGCATGGAGTGAGAATATAGACAGGATCTGATTCTTTGTAGTACTTGATAGAACTTTAGGTTTTGCTATGTTCAGAATTAAAAAAAAAAAAAAAAAAAAAAAAAAAAAAAAATATATATATATATATATATATATATATATATATATATATATATATATATATATATATATATATATATATATATATATATATATATATATTATATTTTATATTTATATATTTTACTTTTAAACTTTTTTAAAAATACTGCATTTTAAATAATATTTTTAGATTTTATTTCAAGTATTACTTAGATGTGTGTTCTTATAATTACAAATAATAAATGTTTATATTCCTCTCATTTTACATAACCGTATTGGCATTTACACAATACTATTTGGCCCTTTGATCCTGTTATGAGATTCTTCGCACTGTTGAGAGCACTGCTTGACTCCTGGTTGGCTAAAAGTAATCACACATTCTGAATCCACCACAAATTGCATTACCTCACAACGCTGCCGTATATTCATCACTCAAGGGTGTTAGACCATGAAATGGCAATAGAAATGAATGCAGATCACACACTTTGTTAATACAGGGCATTGAAACGTATTTACAATACAGATTCTCACAGGATAGCCTCACTGGCAAGATTCACATCTGATCGCATGCAGACAAAACGTTGCAATCTCATGCTCTTATATAGTGCAGCCAAAGCCAGAAATGGTTTACCGTACCAATGCAACTCTGTGTTATGAAAGAAACCAAATTTCAGTCCAAGATACTAAACTAAACCATTCAGATCTTGAATATTAATGGGTAATGTTCACTTGCTACTGGCTCAAAAAGCATGTTCTTAGAGGAAACAAAACCTCCTTTTGATTTTTTATTTTTTTAAATAATAATACCATTTAAGACATCCAAATTAATGTACTAAATTAAGATTATTTTATTAGCTTTTATTATTGGATAAAAACTTTCACTGATATGCTTAATGTAATGTAATCACATACACAGTTTAACATTACCAGTGTGAGGAGCAAATCTGATTTTCATTAATAAATAAAGTATACAAATACAGATATAAACAATTAAACTAAACAAAACTTTCTAGATTAACTTTAATTCAATTTAAAATTACAAATAAAAAAATGTATGTGTTGTGTATATATACATATATATAATTAGTAATTTTAAATTGAATTAAAATTCATCTAGAACGTTTAGTTTAGTTTAATTGTTTATATCTGTATTTGTATATTTTATTAATCTATAAAATAATCAATAATAGTAATAATAGTACTATTGCATTTTAGTTCGTTTTTTAAAATAAAATTAATAAAATAATAAATGTATGAACCATTAAACAGAAATTAATTATATCAAATCTAAATATATACATGTAAATTGTAAAAGTAAATCTATATTGAAGTAAATCAGAATATATAGTTATAATTCTGAATATATAGAAGTAAATCAGTATATATATATAGAAAGCTGAATATATAAATGTAAATCAGAATATATAGTTATAAATCTGACTATATAAATGTCAATCTGAATATATATCAATGAGCCTGAATATACAGAATGCAAATTAAAATATAAAAATGTAAATCATGAATACATAGAAGTAAATCTGAATATATTGTTTTAAGTCTGAATATATAAATGTAAATTGTGAATATGTACTTACTACTCTAAACATAAATGTGAACATTGCACTATATATATATATATAAAAAAAAATGAACATACGAATGCAAATAATTAATACAGGTATAGAAGTTAATTTGAATATGTAGTTAAAATTCTAAATAAATAGAATTACATCTATTAAAAATATAGTTATAAGTTTAAATATATAAATGTAAATTGTGAATATATATATATATATATATATATATATATATATATATATATATATATATATATATACTATTAGGCATGTCAATATAGGCAGATGTTCTTTGTAAAAGTTTTTGTTTACATAATATATGTGTGTGTGCTGTGTATATTTATTATGTATATATAAATACACATCCATGTATATATTTAAGAAAAATTTTATGTTTATATATTGAAAGTATTTATATATATATAATATAAATAATATGAATATAAATATAAACATGTAAATACATGTAAATATTTTCACAATATATACTGTATGTGTGTGTATTTATATATACATAGTAAATATACACAATATACACATATGTATTATATAAACAAACACTTTTATTTTGAACGCGTTTAATTGATTAATCGTTTCCCAACACTACTTTTTATTAATGAAAACAGTATGTCTATGTATCCTGTACATGTATTAAAGCAGATATTGTACTATATTAATTATTGCAATTATTGCTGTCCAGACTTACAACTATATATTCTGAATCACATTTATATATTTAGATTTATATGTATATATTTTGATTTATATTTATATATTCAGAATTATAACTATATATTCAGATTTACCTCTATATATTCATAATTTACATTTATATATTCAGATGTTATATAATTATTTCCTGTTTGGCGCTTCATATTATTTAATAATGTATGATAAAACTAGTATTAAATAAAAATACGATTATTTTATAGTACACTTAAAAATACACTGCTAATATTTACATTTTAATGTTTTTTTTTTCTATTTTTATTTTTTGTATATGAATTTCTGACATTTTCATACCTAAAATCACCAAGCTTTTATTTTGGCAGGTTGCCTGCAAGTAAGTTATGCTTTATGCTTTTAGTTCAAGTGGAAATCTATATATTTATATTTATAGTGTATTACAGTTAGTCTATGATAAATCATGTCCGTGCAAAAATGAGTGGTCTGGACTTATTTACACAGCACTTTTTTTATATATATATTACATAAAAAATTATTAAAATTAATAAAATATTGCCTTGGCAGTTAACTGAAATAAGTTTAAGAATTAAAAAAAATGTAAGTTGAAGTACTAAAACTAAAACTGGAATAAAATTAAATTAAATCAAAACATTTTTAAAATGACTACAGCACATAATGATAATAAAATGACTAAAACTTACAAAAACGTATGTAAATATTACTAAAATAACACTGGCATTCAGATTTTCAGATGTTAAACCAAAAATGATGCACACAAAAGACAGGCCTAACCCTAACAACATAAACAAAAGCACTATCCCAGAGGGTCCTCTAATAATAAAGCAATCGCTGCTCCCACCCCCTTGCCCCCACACCTCCCCCCATGTCCCTCAATCACCCCACCCAACCCCAACGCCCATCTGTCAGTCTGACAACCACAGTGCCACTCCCGCCTCGCCTCGCCCCACCCCCAACCTCCAATTAATCCCCAGGACTGTGGGGTCACAGCGAACCAGTGGTCACCCCAATATCCAGACACGTTCGTAGGGGAAACGTTCTCACAGGAATCTCAAAGACCGCGCAACAAAAGGCTGTAGTCGCTAACGCTAATCCGCACCACAGAAGGGAGACAGAGAAAGGGAGAGTGAAGGGATTGCGACAGTGGGAGTCAGAGAGACAGGCAGATGGAGAGGAAAACAGATGCAAGTGTAGTGAAATTATTTTTAATAAAACATTTTTACCCACTCTCCATTCATAACCAGCTCAATCGGGGCCCTCTTTGGCCTTTGTTTTAATAAGATTCAAAAGGATTTGAATAATTTGTCAATTTAAAGTGATTAGCATTTCATTACCCCGAATGCCGTTCTTTCCGTCCACATAAAAAGAATTCAAATTCAATTGAACTCAATGGCATCAAGTGGCTACATGAGGGGCGCTGTTCGTCTCTTTCGCCAGGCCGGGCCCCTCCCTGAAAACGCGCGGGTTTTCATCACCGCACGTCTACGCGTCGAATCTGCGCATGTTTAATCAACCAGCAGGGTTGCCATGGCGATGGAGGTGCGGGCCCTGAGAATGGGCCGGGCCTGTGCGCGCACCATGACCCACTTACAGCGCCGTGTGTCAACACATTCAGCGGCAAACGGGCTGAATGGGAGACACATTTACAAGGATTACAGGGGGGAAAACACAGTCCAGCACCCATCACAGCAGGAACGGCCAAGGCTACATGACTTCATCCAACCCTGATGCTGCTGCTGGGGCTGCGAGAAGATTCTCGCACTTCCCACATCTTCCACGAAACCCTCCCTCAGTGCAAAGGAACCCATTTAGACTCCTTTGTATGTGTTTGTTTGCATCTACATTTGAAATACACCAACTGTGTAGAACACGGCATTCGTGTAAACTGCTCTCCACTCAAAGGAAAGTCTGTGAAAATATTTCACAGTTTTTTTAGCCTTACACTCTTACAAATAAAGGTTCCAAAAGGGTGTTTTTGCAGTGATGCCATAGAAGAACCATTTTTGGTTCCGCAAAGAACAGTGAACAGTTCCTAAAAGAACCATTTTGAAGAACATTTTAAAAATCTAAAGAACCTTATTTAACCATAAAGAACCTTTTCTCTATTTTAAAGGTTCTATTGTTCAAGGTGCTTCATACACTCTTAAAAATAAGGGTTCTTTATTGGAATCAATGGTTCTGTGAAGAACCTTGAACATCCATGGAACCTTTCAAATGCAGAAAAGGTTCTTTAGATTTTTAAAATGTTCTTCAAAATGGTTCTTTTAGGAACTGTTTATTGAAAGGTTCTTTGGGAAACCAAAAATGGTTCTTCTGTGGCATCACTGCAAAAACACCCCTTTGGAACCTTTATTTTTTTAAGTGTAGAACCATTGATTCCACTAAAGGACCTTTATTTTTAAGAGTGTATTGGATTGTATTGTGTTTTAAGGTTGAAGGAAATGTCTGTAAAGCTAACAGAAAACTATCTGGAAAATCTGCTCTATGTTCCATTCTCTATTCTCATGGTCATTTGGCCTGTTTGAAACAATTGGTGAAAACAATAGTGCACAGAATCCACTTTTCTATTAATAGCAATGATTCAGTTTTGAGGACAATTAGTTAAACTTCAGTGTCCCTGAGAGCTTTGACTCAAGTGTGGGAACAATAGGAGTGTCCGCATTGGAGAGTTGCCTCTGGATCAAACAAGGTTGTGTATATGAAAAAAAAAAAAAAAAACAGGAAGGAAATGGGATTGTCAGATAACTTGCATCCCACTGAGGTATAGAATTCAATCACACTCTCATTTCCAAACATTGCAGTGTAAAACAATGTGGTGCTTTACAGATCCTTATAGGAAGGATCAAAACAAACAAATACTTTCAATCCTAGTGTAATGCATCAGCCAATAACAGTTCGCATTAGATATTAATAATGAAATGGGTTTGTAACATGCTGAGTACCTAAAAATAGTACAGGAGGCATAACAACATGCAACGCTGTGTACAAAAATCTCTTATAAGTGAGTGTGTTTACATGCACAGTGTAACAGAATATCAGAAATCGGCTTAAAACATCTGCTTTTATGCAAGAAAACTTTAACTTAAGGTTTTTGAATCGCCCATTTTTCTCAGACATGCGCAGAAGACATGGGCATTGAATTGGCAGGCAAAACACCTGTGAGGTAATGGGCAAAAATCTGTGTATTAACTATTTAATAGAAAACACACATGTAAATGCCCTCACACTATCGTTCTATAGCAGCATGCAATGCTGAATGCTCACTTTATAAATGTCTCTTATCAAAATCTTATCAGTGGATGATGTTACACAGTCAATTCGGACTGATAAGAGCCCATCTAGCAGACTGAACTCTGTCAACAGTGGTGATGACAGAAAAAGCAGGAAAAAGCCATAAATAAAAGATGAGGAGTGGGATGGTATCTGTGTGTGTTAACGGCCTAATGTGCTCTAATCCAATAATCATGAGAGGTAATGAAATGTCCATTCTCCCATGAGGCTGCTTAGTTCCCCACTCCATCTATTGTGCAGAGGTAGGTTCAGCACACCGGTCAATGCACGTCTGTGAATACTACAGCTGATTATGAGACTTTTGGCTTTCTGTTATGGAGTTAAGAACTTGTGTTGCAATTGTTGTAGCATTTGGTCAAATGGCATTGAATTAGGAAATTAAGCATTATATCTTCTTGTTATCTATAAATAAGCTTTCCATTGATGTATGGTTTGTATGGATAGAACAATATTTGGCTGAAATTCAATTATTTGAAAATCTGGAATCTGAGGATGCAAAAAAATCTCAATATTGAGAAAATTGCCTTTAAAGTTGTCCAAATGAAGTTCTGAGCAATGCATATTACTAATCAAAAATTAGGTTTTGATATATTTACGGTAGGAAATGTACAAAATATCTTCATGGAACATGATTTCATGATTTTTGGCATAAAAGAAAAATGTATCTTCTTGACCCATACTACTTATGACTGGTTTTGTGGTCAAACTGTAATTCCTATAGCTCAAACAGAACAGCATAATGCTAACAATACCAAGGTAATGGATTTGACTTATAAAAAGCAACAAGTGAACCTCAAAAACAAAGTCACTTTGGAAGAAAGTCCAGCCAAATACATAAATGTAGATGATACAATGTTGGTCATTTCAAACATTTTTCTTAATAATAATAATAATAATACAATTACAATGGTATTTTAAATACCATTAAAATACCATTAAAACTGCAGGTAAATAGGGTAAAAAAAATAACTAATAGTTATCGCCTTACTTACCCAGTTGATTGATTACATTGATAATTGCAAACATTTTTTTTGTATTGCAGGTTTTCTAAAATGTTAGGTTTAAGTATGCAAATGAGGCATTATTTAATGAAATACGTGCCAATTTGCATAATTTTCTAGCACAAAAATCTAAACACTGGATAAAGTCAGTTTCAAAATTCTTTTTAAATTCTTTTGTTTTTTGAAAAGTTTTTACAGAGGGAATTTTGGGTATCTCAATTGTGTCACTCCATAATTCAGAAAATACTTAGACAGAAAACACTATATTTTTACAATTTGTGGGGGAATAAAATGTTGTTTATAATCAAGCAAATATGCACAAATCTCTCTGTAAAAACCTTCAGGATATAGACAGGAATAAAAATGTAAAGTTTGGTGTGTGCAAGTGCTACTGAAGTGGAGATTTATGGCTCAGTGTAGGAGAAAAAAACTCATTTTGAGAAAACAGCCTTTAAAAATATGTACTGTAATTGAAATCAGTTGACACAAATAAATAAAGTACCATAAAAGAAACACTTAACAGTGTCTTCTGGATGTTTTCTTTCCACTAGTCTGAAAAAAACACTTTATGAAAAACCAAAAAGCCCAAAATCTCAAACCTGAAAGGAAACTGTGTTTTTCCCCTTAAGGATATTTATGGATTTATTAACTAAAAAATGTTCATCAGTAAATCTTTCGGTAAGGATTCCCAGGTTCCAACAGAAATTTCACTCAGTACATATGAAAATATTAAAGAAAAAACATGTCAAATCAGACATACATCTTATTCTAGACTTGCATTTTTATCAAGTAGTTCATCAGGTGCATAAGCAATGCAAACCAACTTAAATAAATAAATAAATAAATATTAACAGGCTTTATGTGTTTGTGATTTTAAAATCAAATTACTAGATGCAGCCAGTCATAGCATCTACTAGTTCAACTAATCAATTAAACAATAAATACACCAAAAAATGAAACACCAAAACACCCTAGCGGGTTGAGCATAAATTAGTGAACCTCTCATATTTCATGTGTTAAATATCACACAAGCCCACTGACAGTCTAAGCACAGCAGACCTGACATGGCTGCTATCATCACACCGCTTTAGAAGGGAGGAGGGGAAAATCGCTGAAATATAAAGCGCCGTCATAGACGGAGCGAGAAGACAGTTCCAAAGGCTAGCATTTAGATTATTTTTATTCCCTTTCTGTTAGCTCCTCTCCATGCAGTCGTGCAAATATTTTCTCTATAGACCAGACCACACTATAGAAATACAGTGATTTCCACCCTGTGCTCGAAACCTCAGCCCCTGCAAATGGTGGTATTATAAATAGCAAGCTCCCTCTCACACAAAGCAAACAAATGCTCCTGCACACACATGAAAGAGCAAGCCAAGAAAATGAAAGGGGGGAAACAATGGCTGAATTAGATGACTATTTAAATGTCCACTGCATGCAGATTCGGTTCTCCTGTCTGTCTCAGCCTCCCTCAGACAGACTGACAGAAATGCGCGGCAAACAAAGACAGACCCATCAGATTGTTCACACACACGCTCACACGCTCGTACGGGATCCATCCCCTGCACACACCCCTCTGAAATCATTGTCCTATTGAAAATCTAACCATTTGTTTTTGTTTTGAACGTTTTAAGAGTGCAAGCATCTTGCTTAGCCATGTTATTTTCATATATTTCAAAATCTAAAAAATCATGCACTGCATCACAGTGTGTGCATGAAATACATCAACGGTGAATTCAATAAAAATTTGAATTGAAAAGAGAGTTTCTTCTTGCACGGAAAAAAAAATAATGACCTATAATCTGTTAGTTTTTATAACCTTGTTTTATAATCCACAAGATCAGAGACAATGAAAAGCAGTGAGGGATTAGGCACAAAGGTAAACAACACACTCGAAAAGATGGATGGGAAAACAACGGAGAGAAAAAAACATTCCATTACCCTTCTGGGTCTGTCCCTCATCCATGTCCTCCTCCATATTGCCTTGTCCTCTGATTTCGGGGGTCTCTACAGCGGTGACCAGTGTTGCGCCTGTGGGTTTAAAGTCCGCTTCTTAAACGCCTTCCCTTGCTTGCTTACCACAATAGAGGCTGAGGCTGGCTCACTGTGCACAAGTCTCTCTCTCTCTCTCCCTCAGACTCTCACTCCCTCCTCCCTCTCCTCACTCTCTCGCTCCTGCTACTACCCTGTTCCTCACAGAGGAGAGCTGCTGTCAACACTGATTTTTTTCAGTTGACTTCTCTTGTGTGAGGAGGTTCAGTGTGGCATCTCAGCACAGGCTTGTGCAAACCAGTGAGTGTTAAGACATTCAGATCTCTGTATACGTCTATATGTGTTTATACGAGGTAACACAAGCTCAAGAGTGGGATACAAAAACAACAAATCCACAACCACCCAAAACATGGAGCAGCACACTGGGCGAACAGAGAGAGGTGGGTTTTTAGGGGAGTCAAGCACCAAGCCAGTAAAACCCTCCTCTGTACACCCCTCCTCTAAAAGAATGGTTAATGCTGGTTACATCTCTGCTGCATTAAACTCGAGATCATCAATTCATATAGATTTTTTCTAAAATATTGTTAATCTTCATCACTCAAAATTTGAAGGAATATTAGCTGTAGGTACACCACTGCTCTACTAACATGTTTGACAAAATATCCAACACATTTCAACAAAAAAAAACTTTTTTTGTGGAAAACACAATGATCATAATTAGAGAACAGTAACCACTGTAGCACGAAAGAAAATTACAACTAAAATTTTGGAGGGTTACAGCATGTCAGAATTTAGTAGGACGTGTGGAGGTCTTCAGCACATCTGCGGCCGCAGAACATCACTAGTTTCTCACACTGCGCTTGTGCACTGTAAAAAAACAACTTAAAAAAAAGTTGTTTCAACTTAAAAAAGTAAGTGTTCATGCTGCCTTAAAATTTAAAGTTTAGTTGTACTACATGAAAATGTGGATATTTGAGTTGAGTAAACTTACATTTTTAAGGCAGCACGAACACTTAAATTTTTAAGTTGAAACAACTTTTTTTTTAATTGTTTTTTTTTTTTTTTTACAGCGTATGATCTTGGTCCAACCTTCTTCTACTCTCTTCCATAGTTTGGTAACTGTAGTAGGTTTCTTAGCCAAAACTTGGGTTTTTCAGAGATTTTCAGTTAGGTTTAGATCAGGACTCTGGGCCAGCCATTTCATTATTTCACAGTTCTTAGCTTCAAGGAACTGCTTTACCTGTTTTGCAGTGTGATGGGGCGTGAAAATTGCAGGTTGGTTGGGAGGTGCTTGCAGTGAAGGAACTGCATGTTGCTGAAGGAGGTTCTGATGAACATTTGCCATGGCACTTCCTCCTACATCTTTCAGTGATTTCTTTATGCACTTGGGCTTCGGTCTCAGTTTGACTCAGAACAAAATGTTTCCAGTCAGACCCAAATAAATTAAACTTGCTCTCATCACTAAAGTGAACTTTGGACCAGTTTTTCTCTGTCCACACAACATGCTTCTCAGCAAAGGTGAGCTTAGCCTTTTGATTCTTTCTGCAGATGAGAGGTCACTTAAGAGCGGGCTTTAAGTCCAACTTCTCGTAATCATGTCAGAATGATTACTCTGTTCTGCGCTGAACTGGCAAGCAATTCCAGCTGCAGTGTTGAACCAATTCCCCACTGAGAGTCTCTGCATTATCCTGTCTTCTTGTGCATTTGTCTTAAGTGGATGACCAGCCCTTTTGGGAGACCTGATTGTAAACCTGCAACATTCAAGAAATCACTAATTTCCTTTGGCTTTTATCTGGACAACTCCCTGTCACAGGGTTTCAGTCACCTTAGAGCAGCCCACCATCTTGCAATCTCAGTGAAAACTGGAGTAATGCTGCCAGTTAAATAAGGCTTGTCATTTAATTAAGGAAAATATCACCAGGTGCCAGATTAACAACAATAACTTGGAAGTATCTGTAAGTGTTCACTAATTTTGAGTTCTTTTTTAAATATCTAATTTAAGTTTTTTCATACTGTGCTTCAGAATTTGCTTAAAAAAACTGCCCTTTTACTCATGTTAGGATAACTTCAAACAGGACTAAGGACTATAGGTTGTTCTACCACAGCATTCTCAACTTTGTTCAGGAAAATAGGTCAAACATCATCAGCCTGGATTTCTGGACACCCAGTCAAAGTATTCAAGAGTTATATGTTACCTCTTATGGAAAGGAAAGAAATATTGATTAAAAATTGATGATTATGAGGGGTAAGCAAGACTTAAAAATGTATGTCTAGCTGTCTAGTTTCAGTTCCTCACTTGAAATAGCATCAGCACATTGTGTAGGTGTAAAAAAAAGGAAGCATAAAGTATATTATTTTGAGAGATAAAAGAGACAGTGAAGTCTTAAAATAATACAAACAATGGCCACTTTGAATCATTTATGATTTAGTGTTTCACTCTAAAGATATGCTGAGGCTGTTTTTAAAGGGGTCATCGGATGCAAAGTTCACTTTTACATGTTGTTTGAAGATTAATGTGTGTTGGCAGTGTATGTAGACATCTAGCCTATAATGATACAAATCCATGAAGTGTTTTTTAATTAATCTGTAAAAATAATATCCCCTTTTTCAAATCGAGCCATTCTCAGATGCCTGTCGGTGTGCCGTCACACCCACAGAGACCGCTCCCATGATAGTTGATTGACATGAGTGTCTTACCTCAGACCCGCCTTACATCAGCTGTAACAGTCCAACCTCCATTGTTTCAATGCCGGAGCAGGGATGTAAATTAGACAAGAATATCTTCGATTGAGTGATGGAGGTGTTGTGTTGCTGGATGTAATAATGAACATAGTGGTCGTCATAAACTCCCAACATCTGAGCCGCTGAAGATGCAGTGGATTACATTTGTTTGTGAATGGAATTCGCCTCCCGATCTACATATATCCAACTATGTTTGCACGAATCATTCGTGATCCAGCTTCACTTACAGTTAAGGTTTTTTTATATGCGATCGCCTTTCCTAATAACGTGCTAGTTAGCAAGTTTAGCGGCTAAACACAGCTAAAGTAAACAGGCTTGTCACTCCACAAAGAGAAGAGAGGGGCGGGGCGAGCAGAGCTCATTAACATTTAAAGCAACCTTGACCAGAACAGGATGATTTTTGCAGAGCTGATTTTGACAACGTAAAAAAGGTGTTATTTACACTACCATCGAGAAATTTTAACCAAAGCATGTTATGGACTTTTCATTAAGACCCTAAAGAATCATATCAACTTGTGGAAAATGCGCATCCGATGACCTCTTTAATGGGACAGAACCCTTGTAATAATAGTTTATGAAAGATATGAGCAAAATCAGTTATCAAACCATCAATACATCAAAAAAATTAGCTATTTTGAGCATCCCTGGTACAACACTGCTAAAGCTCACTTTAATGGCATTTCTCATAATTTTCATAACACAAGGCCATACATGAAGAAGAATAATGATGACCATTATAACAACTCATACTGTTATAGCTAAAAGCTCCAATTTCAGTTCTGTTAGTTAACCACCCCTAACCATCATCAGTGATTTCTCTGGCCTGCAATTCTCTAATTATTCTTAATAAGTTCTTCAGTCCTTCATCAATTCATCCTCCTTTCTTGTCACTGTCAGTGATAAATGTGCAACAAGTAGCTCCTATGATGTGGTATACTGCTCCCTGAGCTGTGGTTAGTTGATCAAGTACTAGTCTATTTTGCAAAGCAGTCAATCTTAAACCTCTTAACTCATCCTTAAGTCACCCTGCATAGACAGCAATGTAACTGAAATGTTTTATGGCCCAGAAAGGAAGTAAGGACACGGACGACAAGAAATTGTTGAATAAAGTTGTTATTTTTGCTTTCTTTGTGCACAAAAAGTATTCTTGTAGCTTCATAACATTACGGTTGAACCACTGATGTCACATGAACTATTTTAATGATGTCCATGCTACTTTTCTGAGCCTTCAATGTGTCAGTTGCGTTGCTGTCTATGCAGGGTCAAGAAGCTCTCGGATTTCATCAAAAAAATCTTCATTTGTGTTCCAAAAATGAACAAAAGTCTTACAGGTTTGGAACAACATAAGGGTGAGTAATTAATGACAGAACTATCATTTTGGGGTGAACTATCCCTTTAATATTATAGCACTGTCTGCTTTTATGAGTGCCTATCAGCCCGACCAGTTGCGTGGAAGAGAGGCACAGAATGAAGCTGCACACCTCCACACTAAGGAGTACAGTGCTCTTGTTCCCTTAGTGTTAAGTGTTACAGCAAGACAAGCAGCTCTGTGGTCACTGGAGTTATCGCTTGTCATAGCACATTCGAAAACGCATCCTAGAGTGACACATAGTAGTTTTTATGCATTCTATGCATTTGTTGACATTTACATATAGACAGTGGGGGTATGTTTTATTGCATAATGTGACCGGTATCTTCTATGGAATTATTGCCAGAGTTTTCAAAAACCACATTCTATATTTGGCGTATGGAGCTGAGAAATTGAGTTTAGTATTGGGGCTAGGTCAGAGCTGTCTACTGGACATACTTTCCTCGCTAGAATGTTTGTTCTATTTGCATACACAGGTCAGCAATAGTTAGACAAAGCTTTAGCGCACAGTGTGTTTCGGCATAGGTAATTCTGCGTCCATCTCCACTTGATTTGCACGTACAGGCATTTGCATACATACATAACAGTTTCCTTTCTTTTGGCCTACTTTACACACACACAAATATATATATATATATAACCTACATGACAATATAAAATAAAATAAATCTAAGTCGTTGAAATATAATGATGACATCTTGAGTAGGTTTTTCAGCTTCGCTGCTTCTGTGCGCAACATGGATAAAATATGAATGCATGTGATGAATATAACATCATATGGTGCAATCACGTGATTCTTTATGTGTGCGTGTGTGTGTGGTGAAATATATTCACTGTCATTCCAGTGAATGAAAAAACATAAAAGGCATAAAAGGCAATTTGTTTTAAGTGAGCTTTACTCACTTCATCAGCCACATATTGTTTGTTAGAACCTGCAATTTACTACAGAAGCACTGTTAAACATTTCTAATGATAATGATTATTGAATTCAGTTTTGCAAAATTAACAGACCTTTTTTTCCCCAATCTCAGTTTGACCTCATATAAATGAGAGAAAGTGCAATGCACAATATGGTAGAATAAGTCCAGCCTTTTAATGAAAGAGCCAAACGCCAATTAGTACATTCAACTCATCACCGCAGCTGCTGTTAGAAGCTCAGTTTACTATAGAAACAGCCAGCGTTCTGAGACACACACTTAGGACTGGCTGGTTCAGCCTGAAATAAAAGCTTTTGAAAGGTCCACTGAAGTGCTTTGAAATACGCAGCATTGTTCTATGTGTTGACTTAATTTCACCGAGCTCTTGCCCATTTCAGTAATTTCAGCTGAAACAGGAAGACAGGACGGGACATATCAAGCAGTCCTGCCCTGTTTTTTAAAAAGCCAACAGCAATCTGTTTATAGCACAGCTTGGGCAAGAGCTCGGTAAAGCTGCATTTGACAACGTATGGCAGCCACAACCTTATCCATATTGTTATAAAATATAGCATTCTATGTAAAATTCAAATGGGACAATATGTTTTGTGGTCCACGGTGATTCATGGATACGATCCGCTTCATGGTATTGTATCTCTGGACTGGAGCAGACTATGTGCGCGCTGTGGCGGTTTGCGTGACCAGACCTTATTTGCCCCACTGGATATTTACACTGCTTGAATCATTCTTTATCCCCTATATAGTGCACCATGTGCCATTCACAGTACAGAAAATACTAACTCTGTGAACAAGTGACTGATTTCAGCCCCAGCTTTAGCATCTATTTATAGTGTAGGGGGTGGGGCGCTTCGGATTCTAGAGAGCGTTTGATTGGACAGAAACTTTGATGAGGAGATGAAGTTCAGGGTGAGGTCATCAAAATCATTGATCCATATTGGCGGAAGTTCCAGATTTTGAATACTTATATCTTGTAAATGCAAATTTTGTCACTGTTTTGGAGCACACTAGCTTATAGATTTCATGGGGATTTTAACACTATTTGAGCATAAAATACTACATTTGCATGACAGTTCTATTCTTGAGACAAGCAATTAATTATTGCAAGTTAACCCACAAAAAAGAGCGCTAAAATAAAACTCTGCCCCGTTTAATAATCCATTTTAGTTGGAAATATGTCACAATGCTGAAGCAAGTAAGCAGCAACTTCCAATTCACACATACTTTAAAATATGTCATCTAAATGTGAGAGAGGCAAGCGTTTTTGACATTTTAGTATTTCCTAATTCAAGCAGATAGGACTTGGTCTTGGATGATCAAAACAGCTGCCCATAAGCATTGCAAATACATAGTGATACATGGTGTTCAAGACTTGGGTCTGACTTACAGCGTTTGATATTTTACACTGTGAGTTGTACTACAATGATTGTTACAATGTTAACTATTCAGCTGGAATTTTCCTTTTTTATCAACCAGAAATTTGTGGAGTAGTTTGCAATTAATTGGCTCTAATTAATTTGGTCTCTGTCATTAATTACTCACCCTAATGCCATTGCAAACGCATAAGACCATTCATCTTCAGAACACAAATTAAGATATTTTTAATGAAATCTGAAAGCTTTCTGACTCTTCATAGACAGCAATGCAACTACCACGTTCAAGGCCTAGAAAGGTGCTAAGAACATCGACAAAATAGTCCATGTGACATCAGAAATATCTTAATTTCTGTTCTGAAGATGAACAAAGGCCTTACAGGTTTGGAACAAAATGAGTGTGAAAAATTAATGATAGAATTTTTAGTTTTGGGTAAACTATCCCTTTAAGAAAACAGTTCTCGTCAACACTATAAGTAGGTTTGACTACAATGAGTATGCATATCAACTAATTACCAACGTATAAAGCTTTTTAAAAGAGATCATGAATTGAGAAACGAAATTCTCAAACTAAAGACATCATTCAGCTCAAAACTTCCCAGTAGTCCGAAAACAGCTTTTATTGAAAGCAAGCTGCCAAAATGACTCTTTTTCTACTTCTGGGTTTTTAGAGACATTTTATTGTGCATTCTTTGGTAAACCAGTTGCGATTCGATGCAGGCTTTGCAAACAGACTTGTACGAAAAGATATGAATGGAGCGACTGTAATGCCACAACATTGCACAACTCATGTACAGTCAGAGGTTCTTCTTTGCAAATTGATTCATTGCTGTTTTATGTATTAGTGAATCAAGCCAGTGACTACACAGTCAACTTCTCACTGTTCCTCTTAGCAATATGGAAATCATCTGTTATTAAACTCTGATCAAATTGAATACAAGTCCTCCTTTAATATTGCTGAAGCTGTCTATTTGTGTTGCAGTATAGTTTTAACTGTGTCTGGTTAACAGATACTTGAGTTTTTACTAGCTCCATTACTTCAAATACTTGCTTATGATCTGCTGACACTTTGAAAGATACATCCATATGTTCTGGCCAAAACGCTGACAGATTTACTTTCTACTGGCAGTTTTAAGTTCTAAAATTATTGTGAAGGCCGACCTGCTTTCTTATTTACAATCCAAGAATAGCATCTAGTTGCTACTGAAAGTGTGTTGGGGCCACTCACACAAGACACATTTTGAATGACCGGCCCCTGACTCTACCCCCGAAATGACTGCATGTCCACTGACAATAACAATATGTCTGATGTGCTGATATGCTGAGACGCCATGTTTAACATTCCTGCCCTGAGTAAGGCTCTATTTCAGGAATAGCATCACTGCACAGACATAATGCCAAATGCAGACTAACATTTGATTCTATATATAATAGGAATACAAGGCATTCTGTATTCTGTTATCACACAGGGAGTTTAAGACAGTGTTTCCCAACCTTGTGCTGGAGGCAAACCAACAGTACACGTTTTCAAGCTCAAACCCACCTGATTCGACTCATGAGTTCCATGGTAGACTCCAAGACCTCAAAAGGATGAGTCAGATAAGGAGACATCCAAAAATCTGTACTGTTGGTGTGCCTCCAAAAACAGGGTTGGGGAACAATAGTTTAAGGAATAGATGGAAACACTTTATTTTAGAGTCTCCTTGTCAGGGTCGTGTGCGGGAAGGAGTCGCAGGGACGAGGAAATAATACAAAACGTGCTTTAATAGAATAATCCAAAAACGGGAAAAGGAACAGCAGGGAAACCACACGCCAACACGACGGAAACTAACATTAAGAACAGGAAGAAAAACACTGAACTGAAACAACCTTATATAGGAGAGTGAACAAATGCAAAGACAGGTGTGGGAAATTAACCAATGAACACTTAACAAGAAGCGGAGCAGGAAAGACCAAATAAGGACACAAGAGGGCAAAACCAACAAAACAGTCCACAGGGGTATGACACTCCTTATTACACTTTAATACGTAAAATTACATTGGTGTCGATAGCCTTGTGGGCAGCGAGCCGACATAAAGTGCCCTTGCACTATGGGTGTCCCGAGTTCGAATCCCAGCTTGAGGACCTTTCCTGATCCTGTTCCCAAAACTGCTAAACTAAATGTCTAAAAAAAGAAGTAAAACTACATGAAACTAGTCTTATAGTAAGCACATGTTATTAATTAATATTACTCAGTTAAAAGTATAATTACACTGTAACAAGACACTTTAAAATAAAGGGTAACCAAACATTCATAACTGACACTGGCTGAAAAATGCTAACATTTTCTTTAATAAATTATTGATGGTCACCAAACAAAACTTGCAAATAAATAATTTGAGTATATTTTGTGTGAAATAAATGTATCTAATAATATTTCATTGAATTATTTTGAAAATAGCAGATGAAATTTAAATATACAAATTAAATATTTACATAAATCACTTTTAAATAATAACAATGTAAACATTTGATAACATTAAATTATATAATATTAAACTGTACATAAATTATTACTTAAAAACAATGTAATAGATGTAATAAATATAATTTAAACATAGCAAATGAAATATATATTTATGTAAATGTAACATTAAATAAATTTAAATGTAACTTCTTAATAATATAGTAATAACAATATACACATTCGATATTACATTATATAATATTAAATTAACGTTTAATTAAACAAATTATTTAATAACAACATAATTAATATAATTCAATGATAGCAAATGAAATATATACTTATGTATACATCATTACATGAAAATAGCAGATTAAATTTATTTAAACAAACAATATTTATATATAACTTATATATAACACATTCAATAACAATAAATTATATAATATTAAAATATATTCTATAATATTAAACTGTACATTAATTATTACTTAATAACAATGTAATAGATACAATTTAAAAATAGCAAATAAATATACTTTATGTATACTTATTACATGAAAATAGCAGATTAAATTTAAATATAAAAATAATAAATATAATAATATAAAAATAATTTAAATAATTTAAAAATAGCAAATTAAATATATACTTATGTGCACTTAATTACGGAAAATAGCAATTCAATTTATTTCAATATAAAAATTCAATATTTATATGTAACTTCTTATATATTATATATATTAGAATATATTATTATATAGTAATAACAATATACACATTTGATATCATTACGATATATTATGATATAATATTAAATTATACATAAATTATTACTTAATAACAATGTAATTACTATAGTTGAATGAAAGTAAATGAAATATATACTTACGTATACATCATTACATGAAAATAGTAGATTACATTTTTTTAAATATAAAAAATATTCAATATTTATATACAACTTCTAAATATTAGTTATAACAATATACAAAATGAATGTAACGGAATGATAGTGAATGAAATATATGCATATGTATACTTCATTACATGAAAAAGCAGATTCAATTTATTAACATTTACAGTAAACAATTGTATCTAAATCATATTTATATATAACTTCTAAGTCAATTATAAAGACATTTACTATCATTCAATTATAACATTAAATTGTATAAACTACTAAACATTATTTATTAATATGGTTTTAATTATAGCACATAAAATTGATTTTTCTGAATTTATCAGGCATTTACAAATGGAAAATGATCTCCAATGTGATTGCCACATGTCATGGAGTCTGTGCAGGCACAAACACAGCCACACCCTGGTCCCTGATGATGCTGTTTTTCTAGGAAGGTGGTGGGAGAGAGACGTCGGCTCTTGCTGCCAAGTGTGTGTGTTGTTCGTATGTCCATGTGTTAATGTGTGATGCATAGGCAATGAGTACGGGGTGGGTTTTGGAGGGGAAATCCAAAGTTAATGAGCGATACTTTAACACCCAATCCCCCTTCTGGCTAATCATGTTTCTGTCTGGATTAAATACATGAATCCAAACACCCCTCCTCTAACTCTCAAATACATGCATCCTCTCTGTTTTGCGCTGCAGGCCCAGATGAAAAAACACACAACAGATGGCTTAGCGGCCTCTACAAGGGCATCTAGCCGTCTACATGCAGTTAGTTGGCAATGGAAAGCATCGCACAAAATGTGTTCCAGTGTGTGTGTATTTTGAAATGCTTGCAGTGAGCGCTACCATCGCCCGCTCGATTGTAGCTCTAGCTGACTTGTTACCATGGAAACACACCTTAGATGTCGCCTGTCCAGGAGGCAGCGCATGCACACATACATGTATGCACTGAGCACACAATGTGCACAAAGCATGCAACACCACATTTTATATGCATGCTAACACAAAATAAATCTCGACAGGGTTCTCCGTCCTGTCAGGGTCTTGTGCCTCCCTGAAGGTGTTTATTGTATGATAGTGACAAGATTACTGCACAGCTACTTGCCAAATAAAACAATTCATGGACATAGATTTAAGATTATTACATTACTTTATTTGTAGATAAGCTTAAAGCCTGTGCTAAGAAATACAGCCCTTTAAAGTGAACACCGGGTATTAAGACTTGTATGGCTTAATATAACATAAATAAACATTGTTTTATATATATTTTGGACTATGGGGGGCGTCATTATTTCGATGACGTGAAATGGTTGTACTCAGTAGGGATGGGCGGATCGATTCTGAAATATCGATACTTTCGATACTGACGTTGTATCGAAAGGATCGATCCTCACGTAAAAATATCGATTCTAAAGTGCATTTTAACCATTAATTTTATTTATTTTACAAGAAGTTTGGTGCATAAAATAAGCCTCTAAGAGGAACAATAGACTATTAACGCATTATTGAGTCGGATAGAACTATTTCTCCTGCTCATCGGAACACACGCGAATGCTGTAAGACGGAACCAATCGATCACAGATAGATAGCGTTCGCTGCTGACGCTTCATTCAACATTGATAATAATCAGAAATGATGTTTCTTCCTCTTGTTCTCATGGCATTGAAATAATAAAGCATTATTTAAAAAAATGTTTATTGAGTAGCAAAGTATATTAGAACGATTTCTGAAGGATCAAGTGACACTCAAGACTGGAGTAATGATGTTAAAAAAATTCAGCTTTGATCACAGATGCTTTTTAAATTACATTTTTCAAAATATATTAAAATAGAAAATAGTTATTTTAATTGTTCATTTTCCCAATCTTGCTGTTTTTACTGTTTTTTTTTTTTTTTTTTTTTTTTTTCAAATAAGTGCAGCCTTTGTTTAGCATGGTTAAAGACACATTACAAAATCGTACTGAAATATTTATTTTGATTAGGCTAGTTTGTGTAAGTAAATTTATTTAAACTGGTTGTTAAAAGTTCAAATTGGTTGTTATATCCTGTAATTGCTGTCTGTAAGAAACAATTTGTGCTAAAGTTAGGCCAACAGCCTGGCAGCTTTTTACACACACACACACACACACACACACACACAAAACACAGTTTGCACAGTTTTTGTAGTAAAACTGCAGTAACAACAAATTTACCATGGTTAACACTCTCTCTTTTGGCTTGCTTCCTTTTACCATGGTTAACACTACAGGAACATTATTTCAACCATAATATTTGTAGCAGAAACCATGGTAATAATAATTAATAATACTAATACTAATAATACTACTATTATTATTATTATTATACATTTTAGTACTTATGTAACACCATGGTTGTTTTTCATCAGGTACCCTCCAAGGTACACCTCTATACCTTATCTACCCTTAATGCGTGTGCACTTGTATGGTACTAGTATGCTCCCTGGCTTTTAGGGGTGAAGAAAGTTGCACCTTTGAGGTTACTGCCCAGTAAAGAGCTAAAATACTAAATTTTAGTACATTTTATTTCTGACAGTGTTATAAAAAAAAACAAAAAAAAAAAAACATGCGTATGAAATGTTTAAAACACATGACTTTCAAATATAATGTTAATTTATAAATAATAATTATAAATATAAATAAATAATTTAAAAGATCAGTTTAGTTTAGAGGTATCGGTATCGGTATTGATATCGACGATACTTGGCTTGAAAATATCGGTATCGGATCGAAAATAAAATACGAGGTATCGCCCATCCCTGGTACTCAGTGAGCTACTGGTTCAAACGCACTTGAGCGCACTTCTTCATGAGTGTGCGTTTAAAAACTAGATTAAAGCGCCACCTGCTATTAAAAAATTAAGCTTAGAACTGCTTCCAGAGAGAATCGCGATGCATTTTGAAAATCTCAGAAACGATTCATAAATCGCGATCCATTCTGAAAATCTCAGAATCGATTTACGAATTGGGATGCATCGATGTGCTGAACTCTTCAGTGCTCTTCTGCATGAGCATTTGAGTGTGCATTTAAAAACTAGAATAAAGTGCCATTTCCTGTTAAAAACTACGCTCAGAATCAATGCATTTGGAAAATCTCAGAATCGATTCATGATGCATCGATGTGTTTTGCTCTTTAGCCCTTTTTTGTTGTGTGCATTTAAAAACTAGATTAGAGTGCCATCTACTCTTAAATATGAAGCTCAGAATCGATTCCAGAGAGAATCGCAATGCATTCTGAAAACCTCAGAATCGATTCATGAATCACAATGCATCGATGTGTTGTGCTCTTCAGGGCTCTTCTTCATGAGCATTTGAGTATGTGGTTAAAAACTAGATTAAAGCGCTACCTGCTGTTCAAAACTAACTCAGAATCGATTCCAGAGAGAATCACAATGCATTCGGAAAATCTCAGAATTGATTTGCGAATCGCGATGCATTGATGTGTTATGCTCCTCAGTGCTCTTTTTCGTGAGCATTTGAGTGTGGGGTTAAACATTAGATTAAAGCGCCACCTGCTGTTTAAAAATGAAGCTCAGAATTGATTCCAGAGAGAATTGCATTGCATTCTGAAAATCTCTGAATCGATTCACAAATCGCAATGCATCAGTTTGTTTTGTTCTTCAGCCCTCTTTGTTGTGTGCATCTGGGTGTGCGTTTAAAAACTAGATTAGAGCGCCATCTGCTGTTAAATATGAAGTTCAGAACCGATTCCAGAAAGAATCGCAATGCATTCGGAAAATCTCAGAATCTATTCATGAATCACAATGCATCGATGTGCTGCGCTCTTCTGGGCTCTTCTTCATGAGCATCTGATTATGTGTTTAAAAACTAGATTAAAGCGCCACCTGCTGTTCAAAACTAACTCAGAATTGATTCCAGAGAGAATCACAATGCATTCTGAAAATCTCAGAATTGATTCACGAATCGCGATGCATTGATTTGCTAAGCTCTTTTTCATGAACATTTGAGTGTGCGGTTAAAAGCTATATTAAAGCACCACCTGCTGTTAAAAACTACGCTCAGAATTAATTCCAGAGAGAATCGCGATGTTTCCGGAAAATCTCATAATTGATTCATGAATCACAATGCATCGATGTGTCGCGCTTTTTAGTGTTCTTCTTCATGAACATTTGAGTGTGCAGTTAAAAACTAGATCAAAGTGAAACCTAATGTTAAAAACTATGCTCAAAATCGATTCCAGAGAGACTCGCGACGCATTAGGAAAATCTCCGAATCGATTCACGAATTGCGATGCATCTATGTGTTGCGCTTTTCAGTGCTCTTTTCCATGAACGTTTGAGTGTGCAGTTAAAAACTAGATTAAAGCGCAACCTGATGTTAAAAACTACACTCAATTTTTAGAATTGCAATTCATTCTGAAAATCTCAGAATTGATTCATGATTCATGAATCATGATGCATCGATCTGTTGCGCTCTTCAGCCCTCTTTGTCGTGTACATCTGAGTGTGCAGTTGAAAACTAGATTAAAAAGTCACCTGCTGTTAAAAACACTAGTGCATTTTCATTTTAAAATGGCATTTTAAAATTAAAATGTTCCTCGTCTACACTGCCATTTTCACTGCATTTTGGAAAAGATCTCTGTCTGTGCTACATAACTGAAAATGCAAGTCACATGACCATTCATGCAGGTACAACAGTAGATATGTAAAGGTAGATGCCCTATCATTTACATGGCGGATGCGTCTACGTGCTGGAAGCGGTTGAAAGTGGAATCTACTTATACATATCCATAGATACAACAATGAGCATGATGTTATTGTTTACACAGTAGTCAATGGTATGCAAAGCAAATGTGGGCAGCCATGGAGTTTTCAAGCTAAAACGGGGTCTGCAGCGTTTTCAAAAGTATTAGCTTTCGAGGGTGGAAAACGCCAGAGTAGTGTAAACGATAACCATAGCAAAGTTTATGCATTTTAAAACAAAAATGCAGCCTCAGAATTGATTCTGGAGAGAAATCTCAGAATCGATTGATGAATGGTGTTACGCTCATGAGCATTTGAGTCTGTGGTTAAAAACTAGAGTAAAGTACTACCTGCTGTTAAAAACTAAGCTCAGAATCGATTCCAGAGAGAATAGCGATGAATTGGAAAATCTTAGAATCGATGCATGAATCGCAATACATCGATGTGCTCCAAAACATGGGGGTGAGTAAATGATGATGCTTTTAATGAAAGGATGTTTTAATTTTCGGGTGAAATGTCCCTTTGAGGATTCTCAGAAAAAATAAAAAAAATCATTAAACAGATAAATGTTTTTTCCTACTTTCATTTCCTTTTATTGTTGACCATAAAATACTGGAGTTTGTCATTTTGTCAAATCAATGAGAGAAAACACTGATTTCAATAACATCTTCCTGTAGCTATGCTAATGATTAAATGACTGCGTTCAGGGTCACACCATTTGCACTTCGTGGCATTTTATTCCGCACAAAGCCTATTATTTGTTTTTTAAATGTTTCAGACAGAAAACAGCATGAGCATGTAATAGGGAGGAGGGTGAGAAAAACAGAGGGAGCGTGAGAGAGACTAGGCGGTCTAAAAAGTTATTTTCTGGGCACATTCATGAAAAGCAGTATGCTTGCTTTAGATATCCATGGCAACCTTATGCTATGAATTGAGTCTGAAAGATGCATGGTAACACAACTGATACCCTCTTTATGTTTGACAGTGTGTGAGACTGAAAGAGACTGTGTGACACTATGTGTTTGTGTGTGTACAAGGGGAAGAGAAAGGGAGTAAAAGAGGCAGAGGGGGTGAACAAGGACCTGGGCAACTTGCCGAAATCCTGCCTGCCTCACAGTGAGTTTGCTAAACGGATGTCTAATTTGCACTGGGCCTTGGATGGAGCGGAAAGAGAAAATGCTGTGCCTTTCAATGAAAACAGAGCCATCTCAATACAGAGATAACTGAGATACAACAACAGGTTGAAGTAAGCCTAAGAGCTACTGGGTTAACCAATAAATGTTGAATTTATGCTCAGATGGTTCCCCTTTTTAGTCCATGGAACTCAAAATGAAATTTTTTGGAAAATGTCCAGACCGCTCAAAAGTCCCAAGCTAATATGAATTTATATTATGTTTAAATATCATCACACATTTGACAATAAGAGCTATGGATGAAAGCAGAACTTTTGGCTGAACTATTTCTTAAAAAAATAACTGTTTACACTTTGAATTATTGTGATTTGAATAACAGATGTGAATGTGTATTTCATTTTAATAGATTTGTTGACCTGTATAATGAAGCTGTTCCAATATGCCAATCTGAACAACAAACTTTTAGAACCTAATAAACATGGATTTTTTGGAGTCTGTGTTCTATTCAAACACGGACAACAAAAGCAGCCTGCACACTGATGTGTATGCTTGTTAGACTGTTTTTTATTTATTCTGGGAATGAATCTTCTGCTAAAATTTCTAGGGCCACATTTTGAAGACCTTTGTTAGACATCTACCTTAAACAGACTCATAATTTGCGTCCAATATCCGCAATGCATTGGCTTCTAATGCCTCATGCCACTGTACCTGCACATAAAGAAGACAAACATTCCCTAAATACAATATAATTAAACACTAATAATAATATACACTTGTGACTTATGCTGGGCAGCAGTGTATTTTAGCATTTATATACTATTATAATGTTTATTAATATAATATTTTTATGTTTTTTTTAAGAGTAATTTTAATTTTAGATTAAGTTTTAGTAATTTTGTTAGGTGCTTGTCATTTTTTTTTTTTAATATTTCTAGTTAGCTTTAATTTTTTTTTTTTCAAATAATTATACAGTAGCATTTCTAATTTCATTTAGGTTTTATTGTTTATCTAACATTTATATTTTATTTTACTTTCAGCTTATATTTCAGTTAACAAAATCAATTTTAATAGTTTTAATTAACAGAAAAAACAAAAACAACAACATGGTTAATGTAAATCAGGTATTTAGACTATTGGCTTACATATGTCTCATCCTCTTGTTGGGAAGACAGAGCCAAGAACTTAACAAGCCGCTTGACTGGTGTTCATCTGCAGGTTTGGCTCGCTCTGGTGGGCTAACAGCGGAGCCAATCTGACAGCCCGTTCTCCAAGAGTGGGCTTAACGTTGAACCGTTCTATCAAGAAGTCAAGGAAATATACTCTACAGTTAAACATCATTTCCCAAGACACACATATCTCAAGGCAAACAGAAGGGATTCATGGAGTGTGACTCACTTGGGTCTTGTGTTCTCTCCTCTTTTCTCTGTTCTATGTGCCTGCGTATGATCGCAAGGACCTTGCGCTGGTTGGCAATGATATTTGGTTCAGCTATAACCTCACTGAGACTCAAGTTGCTCTTTATTGCCACTGAGGCTGTGGCTCGAGCCACCATGGGCAACTGGTCTTGATAAGCCTTATCTGTGAAGTCTTGCTCCACCCTCTGGATGGTCTGGATCCTACAGGAAGCATAAAAACAAGACACATTTAGACAAGGTGTGAGATTAATTAGTCATTAACCTTTAAAGCATATGTGGCTCATGAAATTATGGCCGCAAGCCAAAACATGCACATTGCAGGTGAAGAGGAAGTACGTATCCTACAAAATGCATCCTCCCTTTCATCTGAATGTAATTTTATCTTTTTGAAATTAAGTGTATCATGAAAAGTGGGCAAAATGTAAGTATTTGAAAACAATGTCTGAAACCTTTGATTTACATTGTCTGAAGGTAATGGAATATGCATAAAGTAAATATGAAAGCTCACCGTCTGTTGGTCAGGATAGAGTAAATTTCTTGCACAAAAAGTTCTGCAGCTCCAGGTTTACTGTGGATTGTGCCATCTATGACCTCTTTTGACAGACTGATGTTTTGCTTCACAAAAAACTTTTAAACAAACAAGAGTGTATTACAGAAAATATCTTAAAAATAAGCCAAAGCACAAGAAACTAAATTTTTAAAGGGATAGTTCACACCGAATGATAATTCTGTTATTAATTACTCACTCGTGTAATGTCATTCCAAACCTGTGAGACCTTCGTTTATCTTCGGAACACAAATTAATATTTTTTTGATGAAATTCAAGAGCTTTCTGAGCCTGCATAGACAGCAATGCAACTACCTTCAAGGCCCAGAAAGGAAGTAAGGATATTGTTAAAATATCTGTCATTGAACCTTAATTTTATGAAGCTACAAGAATCCTTTTTGTATGCAAAGAAAACAAAAATAACAACTTTATTCAACAATTTTTTTTTCTCTTCCATGTCGGTACAGCAGTACCATGACGCAGCATTCTGACGTAAAACGTAGAACAAAAAATTGTTGAATAAAGTCAATACTTTTGTTTTCTTGTTTTTCCACAAAAGCATTCATTTTAACAATGTCCTTACTACCTTTCTGGGCCTTGAATGTGTCAGTTATGTTGCTGTTTATGCAGGGTCAGAAAGCTCTCGTATTTCATCAAAAATATTGTAATTTGTGTTCTGAAGATGAACAAAGGTCTTACGGGTTTGGAAAGACATGAGGGTGATTAATTAATGACAGAATTTAAATTTTTGGGCAAACTATCAATTTATTCTACATCACTTTTATTATTTATGCAGGGTATCAAACTCACCCTCTCAATCTGGGACCAGTTGGATTGTTTGGCAGCCAATGAAGCTCCATTATCATAGGAGTGCATATGAAAATCCCTTGGGAAGTACCAGGAAAATATTTCCGCCACTAGGTATCCGTTGGAAAAGTCTCTTTGGTCAAAAAAAAGACAGTAAGGCACGTGTAAGCAAGTTTCATTTTTAATAGTGATTCGAAAACGCTTTAAATTTTGTTTATATTTGAACAATTATTTTTGATAGAAATTTATCATATTAACATTTTATTCAAAATGAATAAACAGCGAAATAGATTCCTCTTTTGAGGAACTATAAATGATTATTGATCGTCATCGTAGTTCCTTAGAAAACTAAACTAGCTATATAGCACTTTTAAGCTTGTATGCAAGTGCAAATATATTGAGATCCCCTTTAATGGCCCACTTTATTTATCCTTACTCACCTGCGCACGTTTTTTGGGAAAAACGATAAATCAAGACTTTGCAGCCATTTCAAAACCTCTCGTGGTAGACCAGCCTTCTTAGGGGACTGTGAATAGGCCATTTCTAACTATAGGTAACGACAGAAAAGAGAGCAGCTTTACATTTGTTTGAGAAAGAGGACAAACCCCCTTCGGTTCATTGTTTACAGTCGCATGGAAACAGCTTGACGACACGCGCTGTTGACGAGTTGATGTGCTGCCACCTGCTGGTAGATCACAGCATTTGATCTACATGATTTTTTCCATTCTATGGATGTCAATGGCTACAGTCAACTGTTTTCAACTGGTTTTTAACATTTAGGGTGAGTAAAACATGACAGAATTTTTTAATTTTTGGGTGAACCTTGAAAAGATCTTAGAATTAGATTTAAAGGGATAGTTCACCCAAAAATTTAAATTCTGTCATTAATTACCCACCCTCATGTCGTTCCAAACCCGTAAGACCTTCGTTCATCTTCGGAACGCATATTAAGATATTTCTGATGAAAGCGGAGAGCTTTCTCTGACCATCCAACCACGGTCAAGGCAGCGAAACGTAGGAAGGACATTGTTAAAATAGTCCATGTGACATAAGTGGTTCTTTACAGTGGAATAGGACCGTCCCGGCAGAGAAGAAATCGTTGAATAAAGTCGTTATTTTTGTTTTCTTTGCGCATAAAGTATTCTCGTAGCTTCATAAAATTACCGTTGAACCACTGATGTCACGTGGACTATTTAAAAGGAACCCCGGGTATTAAGACTTGTATGGCTTTATATAATTGTAAATGATTTAATTTATTGAAATATGTAATAGAAAACCCATTAAATATTTATTTATTTGTATGTAAACTTATTTATGCATATTTTAGACTATGTCAAGCGCCATTTTTTTTCGATGACATCAAATGGTTGCACTAGGTGAGCTACTGGCGCTACCTGTTGCTATTTTTACTGCAACACAACTTAGAAAATAAAATACTGATGCAAATAAAATAGCAAAATGAGTAAAAATAGCAAAAGGTAGTGCCAGTAGCTCACAGAGTGCAACCATTTTACATCATCAAAATCATGGTGTGCACCATAGTCCAAAATATGTCTGAAATGATGTGGATTTTTTAAAATAACATAAATCTTTCATGGGTTTTCCCACTACATATTTCAGTAAGAGACATCATTTTCATTACAATAAACCATACAAGTCTTAACACCTAGGGCACTACCTTTCTGGCTCTTAAAACATGGTAGTTGCATTGCTGTCTATGCTGCTCTCGGATTTCATTAAAAATATCTTAATTTGTGTCCCGAAGAAGGACAAAAGTCTTACAGTTTTGGAACAACATGAGTATGAGTAATTAATGACAGAATTTCATTTTTTGGTGAACTATCCCTTAAAGTCTAAAATGTTGCTCAGGTATATTTTATTTATTAAAGTAAAACAAACAAGAAGGAGTACCAGTCACACATTTATTTATATACCAAGAACATCACTGGCCCATTCTTGTTAAATCAGGTCATGGAGATGGAGACAATTATTATTAAATGGAAAAAGGTAAAACAGGCTTTATTATTTAAAATTATTATTTATACTAAGCCAAACTATACAATAATACTAAGCAAACATAATAACATTATCTATATTGTAGAAAGTTCTTCATAGCTTTAGGAAGGGGCAAATGTGGTAGAAGATGTAGTCGGGAACGTCCCAAACTCTCCCTGATTTGCTGACGGCACAGCTGACGCAGAGAACGAGGTGTCGCTGTAAAAGGAAAGGCAGTAAAACACATAAAAGTCAAAACATAAGTGAATTTTGAATTCATTATGCTGCTGCACATTTAACTCACCTTCATAAATCAATAGGAATCCCTCTGCAAGGCTCCCTGGAGGAGAAACCTCTACGGGACGTTTGTACTCCAGGTTGCGTGCATTTACGTCTGCCCCAAATTCCAGCAGGAGCTTCACTATGCTTATACAGTCTTTCTGGGCCGCTGCATGAAGAGGACTCTCCAAATATTTGCCTCTCTGCACATTTGCACCTGTGAGGGTAAAAAATTCAATAACAAAATAACACAACATAGGTTATTTTCAGAATATTATGCTTAACTTTAAGTGTGAACTACCTGTAGGAGTGGGTGATATATCAGTTAAAACAATAAACGCATGCATCATTGTACTTTTTGTTTTCTTTGCGCACAGAAAGTATTCTCGTAGCTTCATAACATCACGGTTGAACCACTGATGTCACATGGAGTGTTTTAACAATGTCCTTACTACCTTTCTGGGCCTTGAATGTGTCAGTTGCGTTGCTGTCTATGCAGGGTCAGAAAGCTCTAGTATTTCTAGTATTTACTTATGGTGAATTTTGACTTGTTTACCTCCATCAAGCAGCTTGCGGGCACATAAGAACTCCTTACATCGACAAGCACTGTAAAGAGGAGTGCCCATGTGAGGGATTTCATAGTCCACATCCACACCCCATGCGATCAGTTCCTCCACACACTTGCTGTGGCCTTTGAACGAGACCATAAAGCCATGTGATATTAAAAACATAGAGAGTCTTTCAGCAAGTCAGCTAATTAGTGCTAATTTTGATTTGTGCAAGATTATGGTACTCTAGTGCCAGTCTTATACCCACCCCTGCTGACTGCTTCATGGATGGGTGACGGCTGGCATATAGCCAGGGCCTGTGGTCTGGCGTCACTCTGCAAGAGCAGCTCTAGACATTCCAAACTGCCAGCTGAGCAGGAATTAAACAATGGAGTCACTCCATCTATAGTTGTCACATTAACCTGAACACACCGACATAGAATACAAGGCAAAAGAACAGCATGTTTCATGAAATGATAAGTAAAAAGCAAGGGTTTGCTGTAACTCATATTTTTGAATAGACAAAATAATAATAAAAAACATAATTAATAAAAAAGAATATAATATAATATAATATAATATAATATAATATAATATAATATAATATAATATAATAATGACAAAATTAAAGCTATAATGATTTTATAAAAACAAAAAGATAATTTTTCTAGAATTAATAATTTAATAGATAAAATAAAATAAACAAATAAAATAATATAATACAATATAATATAATAATGACCAACTAAATATATAATGATTATATAAATATAAAAAAATACAGAAACCATTTCAAAGTTGTAAATAAAACAAAGATTAAAAAAACAAAACAAAAAAAAAAACAGAAATTTTACATATTTAATGTGTTACTTGCCATTTCTTTGTAATCTGTTGTGAAATTTACTAGCAATTTCTGGGTGAACTGTTTTCTGATTTACAGTTTTTCACTTTAAAATTAATAATTGATAGATTAAAAAAAAATAATTTAATGTACATAATAATATAATATAATAATATAATATAGTAATGGTAAAAAAGGATAATGATTATATAAAATATATTTCTAGAATGAATAATTCAATAGGCATTTTTATTGTTAATAATAAACATCATCAAATAATATAATATAATATAATAATGACAAAAGCAAGAATAATAATAATTATATAAAAAAAATATTTTTAAAAAAATGAATAATTCAATAGACATATTTATTATTATTAATAATCATCATCAGTAATATAATATAATATAATATAAGAAAGGCAAAAGAAAGGATAGTAATGATTATATAAAATTTAATTCAATTCAATTTAGATTTAATTCAATAGTTATATTATATATTTACAAAAGCAAAGATAATAATGATTATATAAAATAAAAAAAGATTTCTAAAATTAATTCAGTAGACATATTTATTACTATAAATAATCATCATCAATAATATAATATAATATAATATAATAATGACAAAAGCAAAAATAGTAATTATTATATAAAAATAAAAAGATATTTCTGAAATTAATAATTCAATAGACATTATTATTAATCATCATCATCATCAATAATATAATATAAAATAATAACAAAAGCAAAGATAATAGTGATGATATAAAAATAAAAAAATATATTTCTAAAATTAATAATTCAATAGATATATTTTTCATTAATAATCATCAATAATATAATATAATATAATATAATATAATAGCAAAAAAAGATAATAATGAGTATATAAAATGAAAAATAAAATAAAAATATATTTCCAGAATTAATAATTCCAAACTCAGTAACAGAAGCCTAGGCTGCTTATCAAGACCTGTGAAATGATAGTGTTACCAATCAGCCCTGCAGAGACTAACGTTGGCTCCGGCATCTATCAGCACTCTGGCACAGGCAACATGGTTCCCTATGCACGCCTCATGAAGAGGGCTAACGTGGTCTATTGTCAGCACATTCACGCTGTGGCCCTGAGGACAAATTAAGAAAAATTAATATTGCATTTGAATGTGCAGGATTATTTTATTCCAGATGGTGGCAGTAATGCCCTTCACTAGAGTGCAGGATGGATTGCAGCGTTCACCTCTACTCCAAATGTGTATTACATTACTAATCCGGTAGAGTGCATGTGACTACAAGATATAAATACACACACATATTAACACAATTACGTATTTCCTATCTTGCGGTTCAACGAAAGGTCATTTAAATGAAAAACTACCTGAGCAATGAGGGTCTTGAGAGCCAGCAGTCTTCCTTGGCTGGCAGCATCGTGAAGAGCAGAGCGGTCGGCCCAAGACCCTGGAGAAGAATGAAAATAGTGATTTGCCAAACAGGAAATTTGGGAATTTTAGAATATGAATACCATTTTATACATATACATAGATACATGCAAATATACACAATGGCACAAAAACATGACTATAGTGGAAACCTTTCCATTTTGCATTTTTTGCAATTTATTACATAAGATATAATGTTTTAGATATCTGTCGAACTGTTTTAATTAGAACATTACATGCTAAAATATATTTTATCTATTCAAATATGAATTCAGTAGAAATATGGTGTCTTTTTATTATTATATTATATTATATTGTATTATAAATTATAGTTGTAATTTAGCTATTAGTTTAAGAAACTTAGTAAACACTTAATATATATGTTTCTATTTTGCATGAATTTAATTTAATTTTATCCTGATTTTTCAATAAACATATATAATGTTTAATGTGTTTATTGAATTTAATTACATTTTTAAATAGAATTTTGTAAAGTTTTTTTTGTAAAGTCGAAATATATTTTATCTATTCAATTATGAATTTTATACAAATATGGTATATTTTTTTAATTATTATATTATATTATATTATATTTATTCAATTATAGTTAGTTGTAATTTAGCTATTAGTATAAGAATATTAGTAAAAAACTTTTTGTACGTGTTTAATGTACGTGTTTCTATTTTGCGTTATTTTATTTTCTAATTTAATGTATATGTGTGTGTTTCTATTTTGCATTCATTTCAATTTCTTATTCAATTCAGATTTTTCAGTAAACATACATAATGCTTTATATGTTTATTGAGTAGTTTGAATTATAACGTTATATGTTAAAATATATTTTATCCATTCAATTATGAATTCTATAGAAAAATGGTATCCTTTTCATTTTTATATTATATTATATTATATTATAGTTAGTTGCAATTTAACTATTAATTTAAGAAACTCAGTAAACAATATGAATGTGTTTCTATTTTGCATTAATTTAATTTTCCTATTCTAATTTTTCAACAAACATGTTTTGTATGTTTATTAAATTGTTTTAATTATAACATTATATGTTGAAATATATTTTATCTATTCAATTATGAATTCTAGAAACATGATATCTTTTTTATTATATTATATTATATTTATTATATTATATTATAGTTAGTTGTAATTTAGCTTTTAGTTATAAAAAAAAACCTTGTATATGTGTGTGTTTCTATTTTGCATTAATTTTATTTTCTTATTTAATTCAGATTTTAATAAACATGTTTGTTGTAATATGTTTATTGAATTGTTTTAATTATGTTATATTATATTATATGTTAATATTAAATATTTTCTCATTGTTATTTGTTTTGTTTTATTATTATTATTTTTTTTAAAAATGTAAAGTCCAATATTTTTTTTTTCAGATGTAAATGGGATTTTATATCCCAGATTTTCACTGCATTATCACAAAAGTTGGTACGCTCGTTTACACACCTGAGTCAATATCCAGAATAACTGCTGATGCATTCCACACGTCATCATCATCATCGTCACCTCCTTTCATCACTCACTCAAATATAGTATAATACTACACTTCAAGCTGAAAACATAAAATAGGACCAACTCTCTGCTGTCACCGTTTGAACCGCCTCACAAATCTGTATCTTTCGATTCTCCTTCTTAGCCTCACATTCAAGAACAATTAATTCAAGAACACAGCTCACTTTTGCACTCAGGATATTGTGAGTCGATCCACGTACACACGAAACATATCAAAGCACCAACCTTGGCTGGTTAACCAGCTCAGCAAGACTTCCACTTTGACAGAGCTTGTGTCCCTTCAGGAAAATGTTTCCTCCTTATATCATTCTCTTCAAAAAATGCTTTAAAAGAGTCACTGAAGCTGTCTGCTGTTTTTATCTATGTTGCCCTACTTAAGTTGCTTAGTAAATGCCAGACTATGGCAATCCCCTGTGACTATCGCTCGTCTCTGTTCCTTTCTCCCTGATCTTAAACTTGGAGAAGCTGTTTTCTGAGATGCTCTGTGAGACAACTTGTTTACACCAAAAGCCCTCACTGCTGTTTATACGGCCTGGCTGCACTGCTCGAGATCCAGCAGACAAGCGTCTGGCTGCACAAGCGCTTGATAGACTGAAGATGACTGCGCTTCTTCTATAGTCAAAGGGGAGGGGGGTGCATGGCCTCAATTCTATTTATACAACACTGTAAACAGCAGCCTGGCAGCCATTCCCGGGTTTTGCGTCGCAAGCATGCTTAGTGAACTTCCATGTGCTTGATGTAGCATGTTTAGGATCTGTGGTCATGTGATCGTAGGTAGCCTGCTGTGATGCAAAGCGCACAAATACGAGTCTTAAGAATGTGCTTTGGAATGCGATTATGGTACTTCTTGAACTGAAAAGCATGTTTGAAAAGATTTATAATGTAAAACTGAACTCCTTGTTGTGGTCCTCATCATGCACAATGCCAGCTAACCCTTGTGCAACAGTAATATTCCCCATGTTCCATATATATCCATGCAAACAGGCCATCATAAAGGGCAAACGCTGGCAATAGGAAATTAAATCCACACCCAAGTGGTGAGCGGTGATGTAAGTGCTCGCTCTACTTACCATGCCCTTGACCATTATCATAGAACTCTGCTGAAATCCGGGCAGCCTCCTTGCGGTTGCCTTTGATGATATAGAAGTGCGTGAGTAGATTAAGGGTGATTCTAACGAAAAGTTTGAAGCAGAAGAGGGCCAGGATGGTGAGGTAGACATTGGACAGCTGTGCTGCGAATGGCCTGTATTCCTCTGTGGTCTCTGTCATGGCTGTGTATAGAATGTTTTGTGGCTGAAAAAAGCAGAGTGCACTGCTGTACGCCACCCCAACAGCACCCCCCATGCACTTGGGTCCTTACTGCAGCTCAAGTAAGACTTGGATATCATTTATTTTAAAGCAAGAGTTTGTCCAAAAAGAAAATTCGGTGTGGGTTGACACCTGTATGTTGTATTTTGTTTCCATGGAATGATAAAGACAGCTCTTTTTAATACATTCATAGCGACAACATCTGTCGTTTCCACTAAAGTCTGCAGAAGTAGTCCATAGAGTATGAACAGTGCAAATAAATATGAGGCAAATTACCATAATTTCATATATATGTATATCCATCACTAGTGCTACATTTGTTTGGTCAAACAAATAGACAAACATACAGTAAAAACAGTAGGCTACTATTGTTAAATATTAAATATTAATTTAAAATAACTGTTTTCTATTTTAAAATATTTTAAAATGTAATTTATTTTTGTTATTGCAAAGCTTAATTTTCCGCAACCGTTGTTCCAGTCATTTTTTTTATACACACCAATCCTGCATGTATTTGATCCAAAGTACAGAAAAGCAGTAAAATTTTGAAATATATTTACTATTTAAAATAACTGCTTCTGTTCGAATATATTTTAAAAAGTAATTTATTCCTGCGATTTCAATGCTGAATTTTTAGCATCATTACTCCAGTCACATGACCCGTCATTCTAATATTCTGATTTGCTGCTCAAAAAAACATTTATTATTATTATTATTATTATTATTATTATTATTATTACTATTACTATTATTATTAAGTTTAAAACAACTGAGTAGAATTTTATCAGGCTGTTTTGATGAATAGAAAGCAAAAAAAATCAGCATGATTTCTGAAGAATCATGTGATACTGAAGACTGGAGTAATGATGCTAAAAATTCAGCATTGAAATCGCAGGAATAAATTACATTTTAAAATATATTCGAACAGAAGCAGTTATTTTAAATAGTAAATATATTTCAAAATTTTACTGCTTTTCTGTACTTTGGATCAAATCAAAAATTTAGCTTTGATCACAGGAATAAATTACAATTTAAATATGAATATTTAAAAAATATTCAAATAGTTATTTTAAATAGTACAAAAATATTTCACAATATTACTGCTTTTGTTGAATTTTGGATCAAATAAATGCAGGCTTGGCGAGCATAAGAGAATTCTTTAAACCACATTAAAAATCTTTTGACTGGTAGTGTATATCCTTAATTTTTTTAGAACAACATTTATTTGAAACAGAAAGATTCTGTAACACTATAAATGTCTTAACCGTCACTTTTGATAAATTTAATGCATTGGCCTCCTCGCTGGGTCCAGTAAAGGGGGTTTTCACCTGCACACAAATAGCCAGTAAACACTTAGTTGCACACTGAGTTGAATTCAACAAAATACAAAATACTGAAGTCCTTTTCATGTTTATTTTACCTAAACGAATGCAAAAAGTTGTACTGACTGAAATGCTGTGCAGCAACTGAAGAAATTAACGTTAACCTAATACATCTGTCTGCACTTGACTGAGCATATTTTTTCACTCAGTAAATTTATTAAAGATACGATGATAAAGAGTCAAAGGATATATAGTCTGTGTAGTGGCCTGTGTAGAAATATTTTAGAGTCAGCCACTTCATTGAGTGAAGATAGCCTATATTTATTAAGCAAAAAGTCGTTACTTAATGGAATCGTATGACCATTGCCCTGAGAGAAATATATTTTATTTACACGAATGTACTTAAATTGTGAATTCATTATTTAAAAATGTGTTTGAATAAATTGATAAAATAGATTAGACAGATCACTTACATTCTGGGCAAAGTTTATAAGAAGTTACTTTTAAATAGGTTATATCCTTATAAGTAGTACAGACAAGTTTTAGTAACTTTGTTTTCACCCCATGACGATTTCCGACGTATCGACGCATGCGCAGATTTGAATCATCTGGCGGGTCTTTCTGCTCCATATTCGCGTACAACATTAGCCATCTTCGTAGATTTGTTCTTAGTTTGCTTATATACGGACTACATACAAGGCGCAATGGTCGAGGGTCCGGGATGCACTTTAAATGGAGAGAAGATTCGTGCAAGAGTTCGAAAAGGACAGAAAGTTTTAGACATGCGAGGAAATGAAACCAGTAAATCAGTAAGTGCATGACAGTTCCCCCGACAATACAGCAGTCCTGCGTAAATGACATGCAAATGAATATTTACTTGTCTTATTTCTTTTTTTCAGTCAGATAACAGTACCAGGAGCTCATTCCAGTGCTTTATGGGCTGTGAGTTTACAGGGGTGGAGACACTGGGGAAAGAGCTCTTCATGTATTTTGGCTTCAGAGCTCTGAGGTTTGTTGGAAGAAAAAATACAAACGAATTAAATGAGGGCAGATTAATACATGCAGTTTCTGCTTTCTGTTTTAAATGCTCGTTTTATGTAGTGATTTGTGAGTAGTCGTGGACCAAATGTAAGTTTCTTTCCCTATGAAGGAGATTGAAAATTTCTGGCTTGCTTCCCAGAGCCCTGTTTAGATTTGAAAAGCACTGAAGTCATGAAATTATGTTCTGATTTATGGTCACATTAAGTTGCTGACTGCATTTTTGGACATCTTAAAGGGCAACTGACAGTGTAGGAAAGAAGTCAATTTAATGTTAAAGTTGTCATTTATATTTGAAAGGTTCCAAAAGTAAAATATTTACAAATTATTTACAGAATGAATTTCGGAACGTAAATATCTGTGGAATGTTTTCACGACGCGTCATCAATTGGCTATATTGGCAGCGCTGAACGTGAACAATGCAACTGAACCAAACAAAACTCACATATTTTTCTGATTATTGCTGCTGAAAATTGTCAATTATTGTCATGTTTTAGCCTGTACTAATCGGGAAAAACATTTGGAGTACTATAGATTGCCAAAAGTTATAACAAATAAAGGAGAAAGGTGCAAAAAACTGAGTAACAAAAGGTGTTTGTGGTTGGCCAAACTGAAACAAGATTTCCAGGGCAAGAATCTTGACAGCATTCGTGTTTGTTCTTATCATTTCTGGTCAGGTAGGTGAAATATTAGACTAATGCCTTAAGTAATATTGCTTGTACGTATCTTTACCACCTATTAACTTTAGTTTGTCAAAATAGTGCACCCTTTCCTGCTTACTAAGTCCTTCTCGATATAATTTAACAGCTCTAAATGGATTAGGCAGCATAAATTAGCAGTACAACATATTCAGTAGTACATTAACCGGGCAATCCATGCTTTTGTTTACATCCGAGTATTGCCAATATGGCCGCACATCGTAACGTAAATGCAAACCCTCTGTAATGAATACGTTCTTTAGTTGTGCTTTAAAATATTTCATGGGCTAGATATTGTTCTTTGTGAGTGCTGGAGGAGTTTGCTCTCTATTAAGCCAGCATGATTAGCATCAGTCTGTCCTTTGAGAAAAACTGTCTGCATGATTGATGAAGTAGCAAATGTTACTAGCTATTATCTTTTGGGGCTCAAAGTGGTGTTTAAATCTATAAACTTGACGTACAAATGAAAATCCAGTGCAAATATCTCTGAAAATCCTTATCCTGTAATCACAAATGACTTGAAATGTCATGAAAAGGTCAGAGAAATTCACTGGTAAAATAATAGGGAAATTGTTTCAACTGCACTTTAAATGTGTTTTGATTTAGATTGCACTTTGGCATGAATGGTTCCATGAGGATAAACCCCCTGGCGAAAGACTTGAAAGGAAAACCCCCAACGCTGGTTATTCAGCTTACCAGTGATGCTGTCTGTTTCTTTGACACAACTGTAGAAATCAGGTAACACTTCTTCTAATAGCTTGGATTATAGTTATATATAACTTCCATTTCATTCCAAAGTAGGAATTCTAGGACAAGTATTACATTTAATCCTGGATTAGATTGCATCTTCATTGAAAGTCCTTCCAAGTCAAGCACTTTATCCAAATGTACATCTGAGAGGTCAGCTCATCAAATGCCTTAAGCAAAAATCTTAAGCAGGCAACTTCCCTGTCGCGGAAATGCTCGCTATGCTGGATTAAATTCCAGACTATCATAACTCAGCGTGATCCAGACAGCCTGACTCTTTTCATTTTTACACTGAGCCTTCAAAGATTCTGACTCCTCAGGGAATAATAATTCTGTTTGCTTCCCCTAGACTCTCAGAGGACTGTGAGCAGAGAGTAAGAGCCATGGAGACTCTCGATATCTGTTCGCCCAAGTTTAGTTTCTCCCAGGCGGTGGAAGCTGTAAAGAGGGAGAGAGAGAGAATGCTCTGTGATGTTCTGTTGGATCAGGCTGTCTTACCTGGTGTAGGAAACATAATTAAAAACGAAGCACTCTTCGACAGTGGCCTTAACCCAGCTGTCAAGGTACAGTTTGCTTTGTGCAGTACCTACACAAAAAAAAAGTCAATATCGCTGTTGCATGGTACAGTTGAATGGATGTTTTACACCTTGTTTAAAATATTTGTAGTGTTATTTTTCAATTAATTCTTCTGTTTTTAAAGGTCAAGCAGTTGACAGGTGAACAAGTTCAACATCTTGTGAAGATGACACGAGATTTCACGCTCCTATTTTATAAGGTATTTTATACTCTCTATTTTATACATTTTCTGTCACATTTGCATAAAATTTTAATTTCTGTGCTTTTCAAAACAGTGTCGAAAGAATGGATCTCCACTTTACAAGCATTACAAGGTGTATAAACGTCCAAACTGTGGCCAGTGCAGTGGAACTGTCACCGTCTGTCGACTGGGAGACAATGGTAGGATGACATACTACTGTCAGCGCTGTCAAACAGGTGATCCAAGTGAAGTGAACATCAGGTGAGCTGCACCTCCTCTCTGAGCTACTTGTTAATATACGGGCCATTCTACAAAATTGGTGCAAACTGCTGTCCCACAACCAAATAACATGTATCAAAAGCCTTGAAGTAAGCTTATATATACAGTGGCATGCAAAAGTTTGGGAACCCCTTGCAGAATCTGTGAAAATGTGAATAATTTGAACAAAATAAGAAAAAAGATCATACAAAATGCATGTTATTTTTTATTTAGTACTGTCCTGAGTAAGATATTTGACATAAGATGTACATATAGTCCACAAGACAAAAAAAAGCTGAAATTATTAAAATAACCCCCTTCAAAAGTTTGTGAACCCTTGGTTCTTAATACTGCGTGTGGTTACCTAGATGATCTACTACTGTTTTTTTTTTTTGTTTTGTGATGGTTGCTCATGAGTCCCTTGTTTGTTCTGAACCGGTAAACTAAGCACGGTTCTCCAGAAAAATCCTCCAGGTCCTGAAGATTCTTCAGTTTTCCAGCATCTTTTGTATATTTGAACCCTTTCCAGCATTGAATATATGATTTTGGACTCAAATGATGGACTCAAACACATTCCCTGATGCTCCAGAAGGAAACATGATGCATTAAGAGCTGGGGGGTAAAAACTTTTGAACAAGATGAAGATGTCCAAATTTTTCTTATTGTGTTGAAATATAATTTTTTCCCATTTAGTACTGTTCTTCGGAAGCAACAGAAGATACTTGCATGTTTCCCGGAAGACAAAGTACAATTTACCCTGATATTCAAATTTAAAGAGTTTTCACCCCCTGGCTCTTAATGCATCGTGTTTCTTTCTGGAGCATCAGTTAATGTTTGAACCTTTTTTTAATAGTTGTGTTTGAGTCCCCCAGTTGTCCTTAGTGTGAGAAGATGGATCTTAAAATCATATAGTCACTGCTGAATCTTATCCAGACTTTTCATTTTGACAGTAAACTCCCAACTCGTAATAGTCTGATTGGATGGGCTTATCAAGGAGAAACAAGCAGCAATGATCATGTGGCAAAACAAGAGGAGGAAGAGTGGGCATGTTCCCTTTGCACTCTAATCAATCGACCAATTAACAAGTATTGTGATGCTTGTATGAGCCCTAGACCAGAAGGTAAGTTTTGGAAACATTTATTAGTGCAGAGTGAACATTTTCAAGTATAGTTCATATCTAACTCGACCTCTTTTTTTCAGTACCCAAAGAGCCCACAAAGCTGGAACATTCACCTTTGAGTCGAGACCTGATCCGCTACCCCTGCAACAGTTTTAGCAAACCCCTGCAGGAAATAAAGATGAATCGCAAGACTGCATTTGGGACCACCACTCTAGTCCTAACCAGCCTTGGTGCAAAACCTGACTCTCCTTCAAGTCCCGCCATTAACCAGGCACACACACTGGAGACAATGAGGGGTCTGAGCACGCACGGCAACTGGCAGTGGAAGAGTCCCAGTAATGGCGTGAGTGGGATGCAATTCAAAGGCAATGAGCCCTATAAGAGAGAATCTCTAGCAGACCACAGTCAGCCTAACAAGAGAATGAAAACCACGAATGGAGAACTTTCTGGAGGAAGCATGCAGCACATCAACTCCTCAAGGTGAGTGAGTACAGTTAGTGTTTCACCTATGAAATACTGATAGTTTTATTCATTAATATACAGTTGAGGTCAAAAGTTTACATACACCTTGCAGAATCTGCAAAATGTTAATTATTTTACCAAAATAAGAGGGATCATACAAAATGCGTGTTATTTTTTTTTTTAATTTAGTACTGACCTGAATAAGATATTTCATGCTAATTTATAAAAAATGACCCCGTTCAAAAGTTTTCATACGCTTGACTCATATGCAACTATTACAGAAGGTTCAAACGCTCACTGATGCTCCAGAAGTTAAAATGATGCATTAAGAGCCAGTGGTGTAAACTTTTGAACAGAATGGAGATCTGTACATTTTTCATATTGTGCCCAAATATCATATTTTTTCATGTTGTACTGCCCTTTAGAAGCTACAGAAGATACCTATATGTTATGTTTTCCAGAAGACAAAATAAGTTAAATTTACCCTGATCTTCAAATTCAAAAAGTTTTCACTCCCTTAATGCATTGTGTTTCCTTCTGGAGCATCAGTAAGCGTTTGAACCTTAGTTGCATACGAGTCCCTCAGTTGTCCTCATTGTAAAAAGATGGATCTCAAAATCATACAGTCATTGTTGGAAAGGGTTCAATTTCACAAAAATGCTGAAAAACCAAAGAATATCTTCTTTGTGATCAGCAAATGAAAAAAAAAAAAAAAGAAATCATTGATAATAAATTCTGACCATTTTTGATTTTGAATAACAGAATCTTGTCTTACCACAAATAAGCAGGAGCACACAGAGTAATGACACATCCCTACCCACAACCCCCTGCTGCAAAAGTCATCACCGACCATGCACCCTGAGGGTGGTCTCTAAGGAAGGAGAAAACAAGGGAAGGCAGTTCTACACCTGCTCCCTGCCCCGAGAGACTCAGTGTAACTTCTTTGAGGTAAGAAACTATATACTTGAATTTGGAAACCTATGTAAAATTGAACCATAAATTGAAAGTTTGAAATGTAAATTAGAATTAGTGGTTTGTACACGTATCAACTCTGATTCTTCCAACAGTGGGCAGACCTGCATTTTCCCATGTGTCATCATGGCAAACGGACTGTTATGAAGACTGTTCTAAAACTGGGACCGAATAATGGCCGCAACTTCTACACATGCCCAATTAAAATGGGCAAGCAATGTAATTTCTTCCAGTGGGCTGAGAAAGGCCCTGGCATCTCAATTCTGCCTGGCTGCTGAATGCATGAGTTGGAATAACAACATTTGAATGCTTTTGAAGCAATGCTTGCTTTTTAATGTTGAGATGATGAAAACATAAGTGTGTGCTTTATCATTGTAAATCTTTCATGTATATATTAAAATAAACCATTTCCAATTTACATCTTTTTCTTTGGTTTCAGTGGAAACATAACATTGCAAGTTATAAACACTTCAGAGCTCAATGTCTTTCAAAGACCGTAGATTTTTTAAAATAAATTAAAAGTTTATTTCTTTCAAAGTAGTGCAAAGTGAACATTGATCATAAGGCATATGGCAATCAATAATTAATTAACAAACTTTTTAAAAAATCTGTAAACATCAAACAAAATGCTTGTAATTCAAAAGCAGTCCACCTTGTGCAACTGAGATTGGTTTGTCTGTGGGTTAGCCACCATGAAGGAGAACTGGCTGAACTCAGGACGCTTGTTACAAGCAGCACCTTTGCACAAAAGAAGGGTTTTGACAATAAATTCTATTATTATTGTTATTCATATTTAGTATGAGTACACAAAATGTTTAAAGAAACATTAGATATAAGCCGTTTCTCACCGTATCCACCAGTAGTATTGGCACAGATCATTGCTCCAAAAAAATTGGGGTAGTGCTTCTTGATTCTGGAGATGGCCATCTCACAGGCAGTAGTGGGCTGGGATCCATTTCTCATTAATTCAACTGCTAGAAAACTTTGAGGGGGGGGAATCCTTAAATTAGAATTTTCAATAGAATCACACGTTTAATTTATCAAGGCAGTACATACAGTTGAAGTCAAAAGTTTACATACACCTTGCAGAATCTGCAGAATGTTAGTTATTTTACCAAAATAAGAGGGATCATACAAAATTCATGTTATTTATTTACTACTGACCTAAATAAGATATTTCAGATAAAAGATGTTTACATATAGTCCACAAGAGAAAATAATAGTTGAATTTATAAAAATGCATATACACCTGATTCTTAATACTGTGTTGTTAACTGAATGATCCACAGCTGTGTTTTTTTTTTTTTTGTTTAGTGATAGTTGTTCATGAGTCCCTTGTTTATTACAGAAGGTTTAAAAGCTTACTGATGCTTCAGAAGGAAACACGATGCTTTTAGACCCGGGGGTGAAAACTTTTTGAATTTGAAGATCAGGGTAAATGTAACTTATTTCGTCTTCTGGGAAACATGCGAGTATCTTCTGTAGCTTCTGAAGGGCAGTACTAAATGGAAAAAATATGATATTTAGGCAAGATGAGAAAAATGTACACCCCCGGCTCTTAATGCATCGTGTTTCCTTCTGAAGCATCAGCGAGTGTTTGAACCTTCTGTAATAGTGGCATGAGTTCCTCAGTTGTCCTCAATGTGAAAAGATGGCTCTCAAAATCATACAGTTATTGTTGGAAAGGGTTCAAATACACAAAATGCTAACAAACCAAAGAATTTGTGCGACCTGAAGGATTTTTCTGAAGAACAGTAGGCAGTTTAACTGTTCAGGACAAACAAGGGATTCATGAACAACTATCACTAAAAAAAAAGCATCAAGCGTATGTAAACTTTTGAACTTTTTAAACTTATTTTCTGTTGTGGACTATAAATGTCTTTTATGTGAAATATCTTATTCAGGTCAGTACTAAATAAAAAATAACATGCAATTCGTATGATCCCTCTTATTTTGATAAAATAATTACCATTTTGCAGATTCTGCAAGGTGTATGTAAACTTTTGACTTAAACTGTATAAAGCGATCTCTCAAGGTAATTACCTAGGAAGGAAACGCAGCATGATGTCTCCATCCCCTGTGCCGGCCGCTCCCCCCGCTGTGCTGTCAGCATAAGCCCCGGCTCCAGCCACTGGCGAATCACCTACACGGCTACAGACCAGCATGCATATATGTTACTACATCTCTATTGACATGGAACTGGAAACCTATTTCTGTCAGTAAAACTAAATCTCAGTGAACAAGGTTCTTGAGGTTCTGTTTTTTGTAATTTTAAACACTCATGCATTCTGGCTTCAACAGGACAGCTGAGACATACTATACTGACAGGCTGCCATACTCACCCTGGTATCTTATGTGTTGCTCCATTAGTGGACGTTGCAGCAGCCACCTGTCCGTTCTTACCAATCGCAACCATTCCTAATGAGAATTTATGGAAAGAATGTAACGCTAAGATCATATGCATCAATGAACTGAATCAAGCTATGATTTTCAAACATATCCTCAAGGCATTCGGCCCATTTATCATGCTTCCTTTTCATGATGCAAATTAAAACTAATGAGTTTGGTACTCTGTGGACGAAGTCCACGGTTGCAATCAAAAAAATGAATTTGCACTTAGATTTCTTTATTTTTTTTTGTCTAAAGACTAGTGCTGTCAAATTAGCATGTTAGTGCAGGCAATTCATTTTTCCAGTTTAACGGCATTAAAAATATTTAACGCAGAGGCGGGGCTAGGGTTGGCCACGCCACTTACAACTGCTCCTTCTGTCTATTTTCTTCTTGACAAGAAGTGCGTTTATTTACACACAGAATGTTTTTATGATCAAATGAAACAGGAGACTTTTGAGACGCGCACTCTAACTTCACTTCAGCGACAGGGGCTAGTCAAACCAGGTTGGGAAAGGTACAAGTGACGAGGGAGCTTCAGTAAGACAAGAGTGAACTGCAGTCAGATGAGATGTTGTCAGGCCATATGTCAGTAAATACAAATTTAATTGTCCTGTCAGCCATTATACTGTACTCATAGCATGCGCACTTCAATTGCATGCACAAATGCGTCTGCAAGCGCTGTAGCCTGTATCATTTTGTATTAAAGCGCAAATTAAACTATGAGCATGCACGTCAGATCCGTGTCACGTTCAGCAGCGGCAGCACTTAAAGTAATAGCAGCCAAATAACATAATAACCCAGCTGCTGTGATGTCTATTAATCAAAGAACAAAAGAAAAAAAAAAAATGTGCGATTAATTAGTTAATTATTTTTAAGCAATTGACAGCACTACTAAAGACATTTTTTGTATTATTTCGAAAATATGTCATGACTTGCAATAAATAAGAATCAACAGTTACCAATTGTGTCGTGAGAACTGGGATCAAAATTTCCCTTTGGATTTTTTGGCCTCCACAGCTTGGCTTTGGGCTTGTACGGCCCACATGATCCCGAAGGGTCTGGAATGACATTCTGTAAAATAAAAAGAAAACAAACACAACTGATTATGCTTTCAATTACGCTTTGATCTGGGGACACAGAACAAAGTTGTTTTTTTTACGACTTTAAAGCTTTAAAATCAGAAATACATAGCAAGGCTATCTATTTTTCATGCTGCTCTCTGATTTGCTTTATCCACCTTAAAGTTTTCTGGGGAAAGAGTATGATTTTTGAAGTTTTGATTAACCTGGCCAACAATCCTTACAGTTTAATCTGAGTATGGAAACAAAAAACAAAATAAATAATGTATTCAGAGCATTGTTTCGGATATTTCCATAGGGCTTTGATTGTGCCAATAGCAGAACGTTGGTATCAACCATTGTATTCTTCATAAATCTCACTATGCATTATTCATTGCTTCACTGTGCATATTTTCTTGTCAGTGATTACACTGATATCCTTCCAAAACTTCTCAGCAAAGTCTGCACGAATTGAGAAAAACACGACTATCGGATTCTCACTGTGCAATTTATAAGATTCGTAATGCACAAAGAATTCTGATTCTAACTGCAACCCTGACTGACACTTTATTTGATTTATTTATAGCTAAAAAAAATCTTTCAAAGGTGTTTGGTACATTTGAAGTATATTGAAACGGTTTATCTGCCACAGATCATCTACTAAATCCATGTTTGAAGTTGCTAGAGGTGCTTACAAACTTAAAAGGTAAACCCTGGAGTGATGATTACACCGAGGTTCCTGGTTTTTGGGGACTCACCTTTCTATAGTTGGGTTGACAATTCTGTTGCAACCACTGGGAGAAAATAGTTTTTGATTTGTTAGATGACAAGTCCTCAGACATGAAGCCCATGTCTTGAGCAAAGATTGTGGCTGCATGAAGACAGAAAAAAAGTATGTATATATATAGATTTTCTTCATTTCTACTAAACTTCATATAGCAAGAAGATTTAAACAAATGGAATCATATTGTACCACTGATTTGAAATAAACATTAGATACAGCAAAGCAAAAAATGGAGCGGCGGGAGGCTGACTCAGTCTTTTTTATCGTAATGTGGATGTTAAGCAGCCACGCATAGAGAAAGAATGCTGTTTTAGTACTCTATAATTCCTTTTAATTAAGAGAGCAGATGGAACAGCACATTATGAATGAAATAACAAAATGTAAAATGCTGTATACTTTAAACTGATATCAAATCTGTCCAGACCTCCAGTGTCGGCACATAATTTTGAGAAATAAATAGTTGAAGAGACCTTTTTATTATTTAAATCGCTCCCTCTGTGATCACATTTTTACCCAATCTGATGTACTGTAAACAACAACTGAACTTCTTGACCACTGATTAGACATGAAGTGACCATTGAGTGCATGCTTCCTACCCGACTCGCCCACTATGAAGGTGTGCTCTGTGTATTCCATCACCGCTCGGGCGACACCCACAGCATTTTTGACCCTGCGTAGGCCTGCCACTGCCCCTACTTCCATTGTGTCTCTAAACACGGGACAAAGAGCAAATAAAAACACAGCTGATATTTAGCATGTTGGTTTTAGAGGGAACAGAGAGGTCTTTTACAATATAAGATGATGCATAGATGTATAAAATGGAAGAATATGGAGGAATAAATACAATGAGTCTTTCGTAGACCATAATTAGCAACATTACTCACATCAAGGTATCTACTCTTAAAAACCCTTATGTTAGGACTTACTACTGTAAACAGGAACCTATGTGAGCACTAAACCATTTATAGTTTTTTATACAAATAATATTTGCAAAAGGTTTTTGTGCACATTAAAACTTGGGATTCTTCATCATTCATTTTTTGCAACCAAAATAATTTTTTGTACAGACTTAAACAGTAACTATGCAAACTATAATAACAAACACAAAAAAGCCAGTTTCAGTTTCACATTATTTTATTTAAAGTAACTTGAGGATCGGATGATCCTCAAATGCAAACTGTGTGTGTTTTGCCTTGAGAGCAACCATACATTTGTGTTGTGTTTTGCTTTCTTTTATATATTTTTCATTTATTCTTCATTCATTTATTCATGTTTAATCTTATGATCATTTATAATAATCATTATAGTCATTTATATTATATTATAGTTGTTTTTTATATATTTTTTTCCATTGTTTAGTCATATGACTGTGTGGTTTCAAGAGCTGTTTGTCTTCATGAATAAGAGATACAAGGCAATGTTTATAAAAACTCAAGGTTTATGGGATGTTGTTATGAAGCAGTTTGGTATAACAATACTTGTTGGATTTGTGTTCTTCAGACGAAATCTGAGCATTGAAACATACACAACTAAGAATATTCAATAAACTCTGCTCCTTTTTATCATCATTACTTTGTCTCCTGCTTCTGCTCTTCATTTTCACTGGTTTTTCCCTCAGTCAACTTATTGGCTGATAGAAGACTGTTATTAGTGTTTTGGGTATTTTGGGTACCAGACAAGACCTCTTGTTAACAGGGTTTGGGTATTAGACTACTCTGCTGACGAGATGTTTTGTTACCGGACAAACTGATATTTTCTGACGGGATCTGGCATCCGGGGTTGGATCTTAATTGTCTAGGCATGGAGACAGCGATCTAACATAACAAAAATGATGTTTTAGAAAAGTAAAGAAACAAAAAAGTAATGTTTTAGTTATATTTTGGTTTACTTTTTGGTTACATAGACCTTATATTAGTGCCAAAAGTGATTGAAATTAATGTTCTGCTTAAGTTATGTCACATTTTGTGTGTGTGTGTGTGTGTGTGTGTGTGTATGTGTTTTTTATTTAAACAATTCTTTTTATTAAAAAAATATATATATTTTGTGTTAATCTATACCAAATTATATTCTTTTGTAATGCAATACACTATTAGTCAAAATTTTTGAGCAGTAAGATTTTTAATGTTTCTTCATTTCTCTTCTGCTCACCAAGCATGCATTTATTTGATCCAAAATGCAACAAAAGCAGTAATGTTGTGAAATATTTTTACAATTTAAAAGAACAGCTTTTATTTGAATACATTTTAAAATGTAATTTATTCCTGCAATGGCAAAGCAAAACTTTTAGAATCATTACTCCAGTCTTCGGTGTCACATGATCCTTCAGGAATCATTATTATTATTATCAATATTTAAAATAGTTGAGTAGTTTTTTTTTTTTTTTTTTTTTTTTCCCCAGGATTCTTTGATGAATAGATATCCAAAGATCAGCATTTATCTGATGGGACTAAAATTATAGAAATTAATAGTTTTATTCAGCAAGGATGCTTTAAATTGATCAAAAGTGATGATAAAGACATTTATAATGTTACAAAAGATTTCTATTTCAGATAAATTATGTTCTTCTGACCTTTCTATTCCTCAAAGAAATCTGGAAAAAACAAATCTACTCAGCTGTTTTCAACATATTAATAATACATTTTTTGAGCAGCAAATCAGGATATTAGAATGATTTCTGAAGGATCGTGTGACTAGAGTAATGATACTAAAAATTCAGCTTTGAAATCACAGGAATTAATTACATTTTATGTTAAATTATGTTCAAATAGAAAACAGTTATTTTAAATAAAAATATTTCAAAATTTTAATGTACAGAAAACACTTAAAAAAAAAAAAACATTAAATATCTTGCTGTTCAAAAACTTTAGACTGGTTGTGTATATTAATGTAGTACAGGTGTACAACTGGACCTTTGACCTGTATAAATGAAATACCTGTAGGCCTAACGTTACATAATCACTAATATTGCTTTATATAATAATATAATAATTTTTTTTTTTTTTTTTTTTTTTTTTGGTGATTGATTAATATTATTGGGTGAATGACTAGTTAAGCACACTGATACATAGTATGCCTACCCATTCATGATCATCGCGTCCAGGGTTGTTTCTCCGCGCTCATCCGGACTCCCTCCGAACCCCACGCTGCCATCACACTGATCGATCTCACACTGCGCGCAGCCCTTTTCCACCGCATCCAGAACCGAGCCGCCCATCTGCAGCGTACTCCAGGCTACAGAGAGAAACCACAGAAGTTTAAAGTAGGTATTCCTCAAAGCTCATACACGGTGTGGTAATAGTTAATGTGTCACCTGCGTTAGCTGCATTCTCAAAATGCCAAGTGTTGATCACCAAAGGCAGCGAAGCTTGATTAAGAGGAAACAAACAAATAACGACAAATACTCTTGAAATCATATTACAATGCTCAGAATATATTCTACGTGTGCGTTGGACTGTAATATCAGAACACCCTGGTCTCATAAAACTACTCACTTCCGTGTATTATCACGTGATGGTACTGCGTTAATGAATATTTAAAGTGACAGCGTAGTTACGAATGGTTAAGCAAATATGTTTGTACTTTGAGACAACAGATGGGTTTGAATTCGATCTGATTTTTCATTTTTATGTCCTAGGGGTTGAGTTTTATCAAAACTAAAACATTTTAAATCTTTTATTTCTTACAAAGGAGACAACAGTGTTGTTGCAGATGTGTTTGAGATGAAGAGAATTGATGTGACAAGATTCAAAATGAAGGTAAATACCGCTTGAGAACAGATTGTGTGTGTTTATTTTTTCCAATCACATTATAATTCAGTCAAATTAAGCTAAAAAGTATTATTTTACTGTTTGTATTTGAGCCACGTAAAAATGTATAGCCGAGAAATTAGCCTAACATTCAATAAGGTAAAATATGAAAAACAAACGACATAATTCACCTAAGATTCATAATTCACCTTTTTTTTTAATGGAGTTTATACACTCTAAAAAAATGCTGGGTTAAAAACAACAGTCCTGGGTGAAATGTTTAACCCAACCTTCTGGACAGTTTTAACTCAACTATTGTTTAAAAATTACTGTATGGCTGGCCTAAAATGAACCCAAAATAGGTTATAAAAATTAAAAATCACACATAATTACTGGAGACATTTGTAATAATCAAAAGGTGAACATTTATTAAAAAGCAATTTAAAAAAATGTTTATTATTTATTTGTTATTTATTAAACTTAATGCATATACATTTATTGAACATATTAATAAATGTTAATTTCCAACCTATATTGGTTTTATTTTAAGCAGTAAATATAGAAATATTTAAGCAACAGCTGAGTTAAATAAAACTACCCAGAAGGCTGGGTTAAACATTTAACCCAGCATTTTTAGAGTGTATGGAGTAAAAGTTTATAAGGATTTTTACTCATGTTACATTGCACAGATTATTTATTTATTTATTTATTTATTTATTTATTTATTTATTTATTCTTTAATTCATTTATTTTAAAGAGAAATCATTCCCCCTAATACAGTGTAATAGTCAGGTTCTGGAAAATGTTTTATATTATGTTATATATATATATATATAGGACGCTGCAATTACAGCTCCGGAAAGTTTATTTACCAAATAGTGCAATGATTTTACCAGTCAGGTCCTCATTAGGCAAAACCCCCTACATTAATTATGATTCTGAAAAGGACAAAGGAACCTCCGCTAATCAGAGAATCAAAAGAGCAAATCATTACAAAAGAAGAATGTAAATTACATTATAGAATAAAAAAAAAAGAAATTTAAAAAGTGAGCAGGCGCTGTTGCATTATATACAGCTACCGACTAGCAAGAAACAAAACTGTAATGTACAGTAGCTAAAGACAATTGGCTCTTTAAAAGCTCTTCCTATATAGTGAGTCCCACATTGTTCATCACATGGGACTTAGTCACCTGGTTAAATAAAGCGAAGTATATATTATAGTAAATCCTGTAGGAACCTCAGCACAGAAACTCTACCAAAAATAGGATGAAAAGAGGCACAATTATGTGGCTTGCCCTCTCATATGCTAAACATGACAGCAGTAGTACATACAGTACCGGTTTTGACGAAGTATTGCTCAAACCAGAGAAAGAATGCAAAGACATTGAATTTGCTGTTACATTATTCATAGGAGTATACAGTTTTATAGCATATTTTATTCATGGATTTGCCCTCATACAATAATGCCTTATAAAAGAGTCTGCATGCAACAAAAGGCTGTGCTGGAGCTTAAAAAAGGACAGCTCTGAAAGGCCAATAGAAAGAGTTATTAAATACACAGAGAGCAGGGGCACATCTAACACTGCGAACTTAAAGTGACAAAAGCAGAATCTCTAGGAATGTATTACAGAGCCAAACAGCAATTTCTTTATGGTAATAATGTCATGTCTGTAGGGTTACCACCAGTATATACCAAACAAACAAGTAAAAAGACCTATCTCATAATAGAGGAAATAAGCAATGTCCTAGAATATTATAAACATGGTTAACATCTAATATGTTTGGAGTTTGGACACTCAATCAAAATAAAATGTACGTTTGCACGGGGAATATCCTTTGACACACTCGAGACCGTTTCTAAATGGAGAACACTTAGCAACATACATAATGCTGAAAGCATCCCACATCCTTAGAATGCATTCAAAACACACTGATTCAAACTGTTTGCCATGAAATATGACAGCCATTGATTTGTAAAATAAATTCTGAAGATGAATGCATGAAATCTATCTCTTTTTTTCATCCCTATGCATTTTCTGTGTTTATAGTATGCATCTGTTTTAGTTAGTTCTGGTCCAGTTGTGTTTATTTAATCTTGTTATTATTAGTGTTATTTGAGTATTATTATTTTATATTAGTTTATTTTATAGTATATAATTACACTATTATAGTATTTATTCATTTTAAATTAGCTTTTATATTTATATTTTCAGTATTTGTTAAAAGTTTTAGTGATTTTGTTTGCTTTTGTCAAGTTTGTTATATATATTTTATTTTTATATATATTATAAGATAATTGCGACTTTTTATCTCGCAATTCTGACTTTTTTCTCAGAATTGTGATATATAAGCTTGCAGCTGCGAGTTATAAAGTCAGAATTCTGAGATGTAAACTCGAAAAGATGTAAAATTACAATTCTGACTTTATAACTCGCAACTGCAAGTTATTGAGTTAGAAATTTTAAATTAATTGTAAACTCAAACATATCAGTCTTTGTTTCCCCTCAGAATGGGAGTTTATTCTGAGAAAAAAGTCTCAACTGCGAGATAAACACTCACATTTGCTGGTAAAAAAAAAAAAAAAAAAAAAAGTCTGAATTGTGAGTTATCATTGCAATTAATTAATATTAATATCATGCAATTATAAGGAAAAGATTCAGAATTGTGAGTTTATATCTTGCAGTTCTGACTTTGTATCTCCTAATTCTGACTTTATAACTCACAATTGCCAGTTTATAAAGACAGAATTGGGAGAAAAAAGTCAGAATTGCCAGATAAAAACTAAAAAAAAGCTGAATTGCTGTCTTGCAATTTTGACTTTCTTAAAATTTTGAGTTTATATAATGCAATCCTGACTTTATATCTCACAATTCTGACTTTATAACTCGCAGTTGCGAGTTTACATCCCACAATTCAGAGAAAAAAGTCAGAATTGAGAGAAAAAAAGTCTGAACTGGGAGTTATCTTGCAATTTTGACATCATTTCTCATAATTGCAAGTTTATATCAAAGAATTCTGAGAAAAAAAAAATCAGAATTATCAGATAAAAAGTTTTTTGTTTTTTTTTGTTTTTTTAATATTTACATTTTATTTTATCTCAGCCTTATTCCAAGTAACAAAAACTGCTCTTATAGTTTTAGCTTTCTTTTTGGTCTTAAAGGGTGAAGCAATTATGATTTCCTCTTAGGGATCAATTAAATTCTGTTTTTCTTATCTTATGGTCTAATGAGAGGTACTTGAGTAAAAACAAATGTATTTACTAATGAAGACAAAGATAGCTCTGAAATCTTACCAAAATGCAATAAGATTGCAAGTGCACTGGATAACTTGCATTGGAATCAGGTTATTATATACTACAAAGACATGCTTCCGTATGTTTTTAAACAAAAAGTCAAACAGATGGCAGAATGTGTTTATTAACGTGCCAGACTAAATAAATTTGAATTTCATGAAGTTCTTTTTAAAGTGATTTAAAAGATTGGAGTCGGTCAAAACTCACGCTGAGTAAAACTCCAGGTGAGGTAGCACTAACTAACACAGCAGTCACCTGATGAATGGGGAAAATTGCAATCAAATTTCAATATTTGGCATAGGAATAAACATTTAGCAATGACAGATCTGTCATCAGAGGATCTCAAATGTTGTAAACAAAGGTTTTGGAACTGTACTGCCCTCACCAAAAAAATGTGCCTATATAAGGGTCTTTTAAAATAATGCCAATCATATGCTAATAACAATGTTAATTATAAAAATTCTGCAGGTAGCTTGAGGCATGCATTTGTCTATTTTTAGGCCAGATAGCAATTAAATATATGCTTAAAAGTGGGATTTCCACATGTCCAAATGTCACTTAATAGGAAAAACTTACTGTCTCTCAGTTCAAAAAAGGATTTAACAGATTGTGACCTACTTTTATAAAGAATTTTTTAAATTATATATTTCTAAGAATTATTATATATTATATACAAAGTGTTGTGAAATTTAATTTTGAATATATTGGAATATTTTAAAGAGACAGAATTATTTTTCAAGCCAAAAGCATTCAAAGCATGCCTTGAGCATAAAATGACACAAAATAGGTGTCAACATGACTAAATCTAGGATGTTTAACAACAAACATGTAGCATAATGTGAGATTAAATATGCTTTACAGGGAAAAAGCATGCATCTAAAGCCATTCTGACATCAATATATAGTGTCTTTATGCAACATTTACCATGGCTGTCAGCACCAAATTAAGCAAATCCTGTACATTTCAAAGAAGACTCTACAGTACAGTTGAAATTAGATTATGTTACTTGGGTATTACATGGAGATCACATTAAAAGTATTTCATCTGGCAAAATGTAGTATTTTTCAAGTAAATAATCCTGAAAGAAATGGAATATTAGTTTATGCATATCTGTGTATCCTTTCAAACCATGTTTCTCTAGAAATGTGAGAGATACAAATTTGTATTCATTCTTATTCAGATCATGCAATGATTCTGAACCAGTGTACACCACTGGGAGATGTGTATAACATTAGATAAAAAGCTCTGAAACTTGCAAAAAAAATTTTAATCCAGTATGTGCAGGATAAAAAGAAAAATAGACAAACATAATAATGAAAAGACGAACAAAACAATTTATTCATGAGAGACGATGCTTTTGTATTTTCCCACAGGTGTCCAGTATGAGCAGACAGTTGCAGTCTACCTACCGCAGCTTTACATTCATCCAGTGAAGAGCGTCTAACCTTCTGGGGCAATTCAAGTCTCTTAGAGGACCTAAAGGTCAGTCACTGAAGCTTTTGCACCAGTGATGCCACATATAGCCACCCTGTCTTGTCCGTGTCAGCTATCCAGTCAGGGACTGTGATTTCTGCTTTGAACAGGAAGCTAACCCTGGAGCAGCTTCATTTTTCAGCTGTATATCTATGTTCAATCCTGGCCAACTCCCAGCAACTACCATTAATGTGGAATGAATGCCTCCGGCAAAATTCGAGCTACCAGAATTATGGGTCTGAGTTTACCAGCATGCATCCATCTCTGCTGCATAAGCAAGAAAAAGAAAGACTTCCAGAGCCTAGCACAGAGACTGGAGATGGGTTGATTGAACTGGAGCATCCATCCAAAATACACTGTCTTCTCTGAGAAAAATAAATCTTATACTGGATGAACATCTCAGGATATACATAATTTTCTTGTCTTTCTTTCTTTTTTTCTCAAAAGATCTTTTTTCTGTCTGAAGATGCAACAACTGAATCATATTCTTAAGCTGTTCTAAATAAATCACTTTTTAAGATGTTTTTTAACTTCAAACCACTGTTTCCAGCCAAAATATGAGTCCCTTATCCATAATAATACTTTCTCCAGTGGGAAAGTCCCTCCCCTGTTGTCCTCTCACATTAAAATCCACCAACATATGTGACCCTGGACCACAAAACCAGTCATAAGAGTCAATTTTTTAAAACTGAGATTTATATATCATCTGAAAGTTGAATAAATAAGCTTTCCATTGATGCATGATTTGTTAGGATAGGACAAAACTATTTGAGATCTGGAATCTGAGGTTGCAAAAAATGAAAATACTAAGAAAATCGCCTTTGAAGTTGTCCAAATGAAGTTCTTAGCAGTGATATTACTGACCAAAAATTAAGTTTTGATGTATTTACGGTAGGAATTTTACTAAATACCTTCATGGAACATGATCTTTACTTAATATCCTAATGATTTTTGCCATAAAAGAAAAATCGATCATTTTGACCCATACAATGTATTTTTTTGCTATTGCTACAAATATACCCGTGCTACTTAAGAATAGTTTTGTGGTCCAGGGTCACATGTTTGTTTAAAACTGTTTTCACTTGGTGCTTGATCTGTGCATATTTCTCTCCTGATTCAGACAAGACCACTTTTTCACTGGAGAAAACAATATTATGGACATAGGACTTCTATAGCTGGAAGCAATAGTTTTGTTTCACTTCACAGGACATTAATTGATGCACTAGAGTCGTTTGGATTACTTGTAAATTATTGTGATGTTTTTGTCAGCTGTCTTAACTATTATTCTGACGGCACCAATTTACTGCAGCGGATCCATTGGTGAGCACTGATGTAATGCTACATTTCTCCAAATGTGTTCTGATGAAGAAACAAACTCATCTACATCTTGGATTGCCTGGGGGTGAGTATGTTTTAATTTTGGGGAACTGTTTCTTTAAGTTTACTTTATGTGCAGTTTTTCTTTGTTGTGTTGTCTTATTTGGAGACCTTCAGTCAAAATCAAAGAATCTTCCCTGATGATTTTTTAAAATATCCTAGTCACAGTCCCAGAGTGTAAAGAAAGATTGACATTTTTTCTCATTATTGTCTCTGTCTTTTCAGCTCAGAACGTCGTGAATGTCAACAGAACAGCTGCATTAAACCTTTCCCTAAAGCATGTTTCTGATAGACACTTATTTTCGAGTGGAGAAGAAAAGAATGTTTGATGTCCTTATGCGATTTGATAGCCTAAGGAGAAGAAGAGAGTCCTAATAATGCTTGTTCAACTATGCAGAAGATCATTATCATTTAAGGCAACAGGTAACTTTATTTTGTTGGTATATGCCATATTTATGCTGATTTATAAAACAATTCTGATTAGATATTGGATGAAAATTGATAGAATATAGGTTTTCTTTTTTTTTTTTTCAAAATCTGCTGATGTTTATATGTTGCTAAACTGATGTTATCTAGCTGGCTGACATGGTTGAGTTTTCATGAAAATTGCAAGGACTAAAGATGAAACATCAGTGTCTTGAAAGCATCAGTTAGAAAGATCTGAAATACTAATCTAACTAGGCCACCAGACTTTTTTTTTTTTTTTTTTTTTTTTTGAGGTCTGAAAATGTTACTTGGTTAAACCATTTTTTAAACAAACATAAAAAAAATCTATTTCTCTGGAGAAATAAATAAACATGTCTGTGTGCTGTTGCTTGAAGATGCAAAAAAATACATTTTATTTTATTTTTAATTACTCATACTTTTATAATAATAATGATTATAATTACTATTATACTTTTTAATGGCTAGAACATTTTACTTGGGATCAAATATGAGCTGGATAAGATAGGCATCTCGCTAGTCTTTTCTTTGACCAGTTGATGGGGCTGTAGAGTCACAGTGGAACATGTAATAAATATAATTGGTCTAATCAGTGCTTCAGGATTGCATTAGGATTACATTACTTTAGAAGGGAGTTTAAAAATGAAATAATGCTGTAAATAATAGAGAGGGGCCCCGGACTGTTCGTTCATTGCTTCCTTTGAACTATATATTGCTGGCAAACAGGATAATTTATATTTGTAAGTAATCTGCTGCAGTGATGTTTGTATATTTTAAGGTGTAATCTATCTCAAACAGAAGAAAACACAAGGGCCTGCGGTGTTTGTGATCGTACTTGAATGGTTGACTTATTCCCCGCTGCTAGACTCTCTTCCACCTTCTGTCTGCTCAGTGCAGATAAGGCTAGTGTTGTAAGGGCTGTAATATGTTGTATCTGAGGTTAAGGTTAGATATCGTGCAAATAATCCTCCAGGGGCTTTGAAAAGCTGTGTTATTCTTGTCATTCTCTTGTTGTCTTACTTCTAGGGGCTACTTGCCATTTAAAATGAGTAATGAGTAGCATAACAATGCCAAATTAAAGCAAAGATATTTGCTTCATGTTTTTTTTTTTTTTTTTTGTGATTTGCCTTGTGATATTTGCCTTTTATTCAGTTAGGACTGCAGTCGCCCTTGAAAATCTAGGGGAAAAATGTTTTTCTTTTTAAAATAGGCCTAATGGGAAAATTAAAGAACAGAGCACCGTGTTTCGAATATCTTCACCACACATGCTGAAAGTATGCTGAAATAGTACTAACCCCCAGACTATCCAAAATGCAGTTTGTGTCTTAATCAAAACAGATTTAGCTTTAAATCACCTGCTCACCGAAAGATCCTCTGGTGTGAATGGGTGCCGTCATAATGAGAGTCAAACAGCTGTTAAAGACAGGTGCTTTATCTGTGCATATTTCTCTCCTTATTTAGGCGAGGCAACTTTTCACTGGAGAAAGCAATATTATGGATAGACGGCTGGTGTTTTAGCCAGAAACATGGGTTTGAAGTAGGGGTGTGTGATATATATTGTCTATGATAATATGGTAATTGTTGTTTAAACGATATGTAATTTGAAATTATCGAGTACATCACCAAAACACACAGAGAGTGCACGCATACGCTAGATGTAGATTAGAAAACAGCTCATGTGCATTTAGGGTTCACGCTTTCACTGTGCAGCCGATTCATTATCCACTGTAGAGAAATAACAAGAAGAATATGCGTGCAGTAAATGGTAAAACTACTTGCTCTACAAACCGGTGTGGTTATAATTAAAGTAATACATTAAAACAATATGGTAAGACATACCAGTTTGCAATATCAAGCAGCAAAACAAGCTGTTTTGTAAAGGTAAAAATAGCTGGATGCAGGAGATTGAGGTCTTTGCAGGGCAACATTTTTTTTTTTTTTTTTGACAAATGTCAACACATTCAATACAATTCAATTCCAACAAATACAAAAGAATAGATATAAATAATATAGGAATACATTAAAGAATGCACAAGTTTGCACAATTCGAACAGCTTTTTATTTCTTTGAGGACAATATGGACTCAATATAATGCTTTTACTTCATTTTTAAATGCAATAAAACATTGATTTTTTTTTTCCTGAAAATTTACATTTATGAATATGAAATTTGGCCATTAAAATAAATAAATAAATAAAAAAATAAAGTGTGGGTCTGTTTATCTCTAGAGTTTTCAATAATGCCTAAAAGAACATCTTTCCACTGTAAAGTCAACAAGTATTTAGACACGGAAGCGGTGACGCGGGACCTCAGACTTAACAAGCGGATACATAGACGTATATAAATACTTATAGATACTAATATTAAGTCATATGTCTATGAGCGGATAATTGGGATACGGATGAGACCGGAAGCCACACCCAATTTACAAATGGCCGTGCCAACTTACGGTAAGAAAAAGGTGTATTAAAATACATTTAGAATTACCCCAAAAGTCAAGACAAGTGGACAAATATGCTTCCGTATGACTTTTATGTCTTTTATATTATATCATCTGATATAGTCAAATCACACAAAATGTACAGTTTTTTTTTTCTCCAAACATCAGTACGATTGCAAACGTGATACTGATTTTATAAAACAGTCCAATAAACAATAAGTTAATATTAATTGACCTACATTTTAGACGAGTTCCTATTTCTCTATTTAGTCAGCGAAAATAGATTCAAACAAAGCCACAGCAGAATTGTTTTGCATCTCCGAGCAGCACACGACGGTGTTCGTGATGGGTCGTTCTTGAACGATCCGTTCATTTTCAAAGAATCTTTAATGTGACTCGGGAAGAACGAGTCGTCTCGGGGAGTGAATCGTTCAGTCGCGCTTGCGCAACATCCTATTAGGTTCTGCACGGGAATTAGCTCACCTGTTAAGAGTCTTCGGGTTTTTCGAGTCGTTCGTTCATCTTATTGGGCTGTTATGTGATGAACGAATGACTCGAACCCGAAGACTCGAGAGATGAACTAATCAATTCTCTTTCCGGCTCAGACTGCCTTGGTTAAGCTTATTGGGCTGTCACGTGATGAACGAACGAGTCGAGCCCGAAAACTTGTCAGATAAGAGGTGAGGTGAGCTAATCCTAGATTAAAGACCCAGGTAAACAATAAATTAATATTTTCTGTTTCTTATAGCATTATAGTTTTGTCTTGTTTGTAGTGTGATCAGCGTTTGTGTAAGCAGTAGATGTGTTAGGGAAGTAACACGTAACATTTTAATAATATTTTGCTAAAATTAACGAAATGACTCGAAAAAAGATTCGTTCATTTTGCTGAACGAGACTCAAAGGTCCGAATCGGTAAAATGATCCGAACTTCCCATCACTAGACGGTGTTATGTTACTGAATCAATCAACCAATTGAACGAATCGGTTGAATGATTCATTGACTCACTCATGCAGTGATTTTCTGCCGTATATAGGTTTATATTTAAAGTATATTTCCCTTTTTCCCCCCAAAATCATTTCAGTTGATCGTTATCGAAAAAATTCCAGTCAACCCCTAGTTTGAAATTTCCTGGTACTTAAAGGATTAATCTATATATTATTTGTTGTCTATTTCCTCAGCCGAACTGATTTGGCTAAATGAAGCTCTGTTGTCACCTGACAAAACGTTATCGTCCTCACTCGTTCTGGGTGCTGCATATCACATTAGCATGTAGTGAGTGAGGTGCTGCCTAGAAATCAACAGGATTATATGCATCTGTGGCTCACTGGCCGCATCCTCTCAGTCCTCTTGTGAATTTTGCCAAGCTGGCATCTCTTCTGCAGTGTAATTTAATGCTTCTCCATCTCTAAGAACAAGCCTCCCTTACTAAACCAAAATAGCAGTGTTTTTCTGCACCCCACTGTGATATGAACACTGTTCAGATCATTATAGCTCAGAGGCAGGAATAAATGGCAAAATCCCATGTGATGACGGTGTTGCGTACTGCTTGGGATGGTCAAAAGCCATCTGTGAGAATTGTGCTTCTGGTGGGTGTTAATTTCCTCATGAAAAGCTCGTCCTCATATCTTTAATTAGTTAAAGAAGATTTAGTTAATAATAGTTGATGGTGAAACCCCAAGGGTGTCTGATATTAAAATGGCTCTCCTCAGTGAGGTATTCATTTTTGGTCCATTCAGTACTTCCCCTTTGGGCTTATAGTCCAATATCACATTTTACAGTGAACCTCTCAAGCTGTGGGGGGTTCAGTGAAGACAGTCTTGGTGTGTCTGACAAGAATTTCAATCACACAACAGCTGATATTTGCTGCAGATTGCTGCATTGATCAGTGTTGTTTTTTTAGAGAGAAATCATTGAAGGAGCTCTTGAATGCTTTTTACAGTCACATCAGTACTTTTCTATTTGCTTTTTGTTTTTTTGCGATCCTGGAGGTCTAATCACTTATTTCATTGGTTTTGTTGTGTTATGATTGCTTAATTTCAGAGATGCGTACTAACTGGTTACATGTAAACTGTATTACGTAATCAGATTCCAAAAATTAAGTACTTGTAATTAGATTCAATTACATTTTTAAAATACTCGTAATCAGACTACAGTTACTTTTTTGTGGATTACATGATTATATATTATTTACACAATAGCAATCAATTATTTGATTCATTTTGATGATTCTCCCTAATTCCTCCTTTTCATCAGTCTAATTTTCGTTTCTAAATAGCCTACTGCTTATTCAAAAAGTCTTCAAGTTTTGTGGACATTCACACAAAAAGCAGTGATTAGTCAGGTGGCAGCAGCATTTGACCACTTTAAGAAGGTTTAAGAAGTGTTTCAAAATTGCATTAACTACTAAAGAACACATTGATTTTTATTTAAAATGCCACTCTGTAGTTTAACCATGTCAAAAGTTTTTGAACAGTAAGATTTTTAATGATTTTTTTTTTAAAGAATTCACTTCCGCTCACCAAGCCTGCATTTATTTGATTCAAAAAGCAGTAATATTGTGAAATGATGTTACTATTTAAAATAACTGCTTTCTATTTAATTATATATTTTAAGATGTAATTTATTCCTGTGATTAAAGCTAGATTTTCAGCACCATTACTCCAGTCTTCTGTGTCATGAAATCATTCTAATATGCTGAATTGCTGTTCAAGAAACATTTATTTATATTATTATTATTGTTATTATTATCATCATCATCATCATCATCATCATCATCATTATCAATTTTTTCAACAGTTGAGTACATTTTTTCAGGATTCTTTGATGAATAGAAAAATCCAAAGATCAGCGTTTATCTGAAATAAAAAGCTTTTGTAACATTATACACTATACCATTTAAAAGCTTTTTTTTTTTTTAGGTTTTCAGAGAAACCTAAAAAAGTTCTACTATTTTCAACATAATAATAATAATAATAATAATAATTATTATTATTATAAATGTTTTTTTAGAATCAGAATATCAGAATGATTTCTGAAGGTTTATGTGACTGAAGTAATGATGCTAAAAGTTTCAGCTTTTAAATAACGGGAATAAATTGCATTTTAAAATATATTCAAAGAGAAACCAGTTATTTTAAAAGGTAAAAAAATATATATTTTAAAATGTTACTGTTTTTGCTCCACTTTGGATCAAATAAATGCAGGCTTGGTGAGCAGAAGAGACTTCTTAAAAAAAATCTTATTGTTCAAAAACTTTTGACTGGTAGTGTATTTCTATGTCTTTTGAAGCATTTGTCTTTCAAACACAAACATTGCACAAATTCACACAAACCTTTTTGTCATCTGATCCTCTTTCACTAAAAATGTACTTGAAGTACCCCTGAGATTTTAAAAGCATCACATTTCCATGTTCATTGGTTCTCCAACATTGCTTATGGTCACATGACAAGCAGGTAAACAAATACAATATTTCCTTCTTTTTTTTTTTGATAGTTATTTATTGTAATTTAACATTTGTTTTATGATTTAATTAATTATTAGCTTTTCATTAAACTCTTAAACCCCCTGCAGTTCCTTCACAAACACAAGTTTGAGAAACTAAAATGACAAAATAAAATGTTTAATGCACTTTTCATGTTGTTAATTACAACAAATGGAATATATTTTCTTACCCTTTTTTTATGTCAATATGGTATAAGATTATCCTATTTAAATCAATATGATAAATGAGTAAAGTCAAAAGTAATCCAAAAGTAGTGATTAAATTACCTAAAATGTGTAATGTAATGGACTACATTGCTAACTACAAATTTTGTCATGTAATTTTGAATCAGTAATTTGGAACCCAGCTCTGCATGCTTTAAATGTAAAACATGTCATTTTTGCAATGTTAGCATCAGCAGAAATACTGTAAAAAATATTTTTTTCCAACAGTTTTTTTTGCGCACACTCCCCTTGTCTTCCACTGGCTGGATAATCAGATAATCCCACCCCAAACTCACACTATTGGTCAAGACAGTGTCGCTATATCAGATAAGGAGGTCCACAGGTACATGTATTTTAAATGTTTTTGAAAGAATTCTTTTATGCTCACCAAGGCTGCATTTATTTAATCAAAAATCCAGTAATCCAGTACAGCAGGGTTCCCACGGGTCCTTAAAATCCTTGAAAGTTTGTTAATCTGAAAAAAAAAAATGTCAAGGCCCTGGAAAGGTTTTGAAAATGAACATACGTAGATACAGGTCATTGGAAGTGCTTGAATTTATTTTGTGTAAAAAGTTTTCTGGAATAAATTCCATATTATTCCCTCCGGTACATTAATATGTTATTTCGCCAACACTTCGTAGCCTATGCATACTAGCTTGCTTGATTTACATTAGTTACGGGCATTTACGCGTTACACGCACAAAACTACTACGATAGTCCCTCGACATTTTGCAAAGTTGTGTTTAACACATGAAAACTGTAACAATGTATCTTACAAGGCAACACAATGTAACCTTGCTCTCACTTGAAATGTATCCCCACATTAAGTCCTTGAATTTGAGGGTATTGGACCTGGAAAGTCTTTGAAAGGTCCTTGAATTTGAAGTTAACCAAGGTGTGGGAACCCTATACAAGAATAACTTTCTGTTTTAATATATTTTAAAATATAATTTATTTTAAGGAATAAAGAGTTCAGAAGAGCAGCACTTAGTTGAAATAGGAATATTTGTAACATAAATGTCTTTACTGCCATTGCTGAATTAAAAAAAAAAAAACAAACTTACTGACCCCAAACTTTTTGAACAGTAGTGTAAATGTACTTTTGAAAGGCTTTTGATGGAGAAACATGCTGTAAAAATGAATAAGTTACGGCGTAGCGGTCAAACCTTGACCCCCTGTGCTGGGACTCTAACAAACAAAGCAATGTTTTGAGAGCGCCACATTATTTTATTTTTTATTTTTTAAGGAAATCAACCTACAAATGTCTTGCTCACTGTTGTCTTTGAATCGCTGAGCTAGGACACGTATTATAACATCAAACAAATTACACACACCATCTTTAGTATTTGAAATGGGTGACACATGCGCACGCACACACAAGTGAAAGGTCATAAACAACTTTCATCTCGCCTCATCCCCTTCTCCTTCCTCTCCCTCACTCTTTTAGTATTTGTAGCACGTTCATCAAGAGGGAGCAACAGAATGAGTTTACATGACAGACAGCTTTTGTCTTTGATATGGTACAGATTGTCTCTGGATAAGGTTTCCATCGTTGGAACAGTAGCGATTAGACTTGTAGCATGAGAGCAGGTGAAATTTTCTCATTTGTGTGTGAGCAGCGGGGGGCCTGTGAGATCCGCGCCGTCTTTGAGCGCCGCAGACTTTGAACGTTCCTCATCTAAAGCTACAATGCAAATCAAACTGTAACCTCAACAAGGTGAACTCTGAAACACAAAAGCCCTTCGCTGCTATAGTAGCCGCTCATAGTCAGAACACGTAGTTCCATACGTGAATGGATAAAGGTAAAATTGAGGTCTAAAATGAGATGTAGTCATGCTGGAAATATATGATGTTATATTATATTATTAGATAAATGTCTTGATTTCGCTGCATGTTTTTTATATTGCTGAAAGAAGTTTCTTATGCTTACAAAAGCTGCGTGTATTTGATTAAAGGGGTGCTATTACACTCTTAAAAATGAAGGTGCATTAAAAGGTTCTTCACAGCGATGCCATAGAAGAACCATTTTTGGTTTCACAAAGAGCCATTCAGTCAAAGGTTCTTTAAAGAACCATCTCTTTCTTACCTTTTTATAATCTGAAGAACCTTCTTACGCCACAAAGAACTTTTTGTGAAACAGAAAGGTTCCTGAGATGTTAAAGGTTCTTTATGGAACCATTTAGACAAAAACGGATCTTCTATGGCATCGTGAAGCACCTTTATTTTTAATCTTTTACAAAGTCTTGATTTTGTTTTGGAAGTGTACTAGAACATGCTTTCAGGCTTGGTGGTTCGAAAAATGCATTATTTTTCACATAATTTACATTATTACCATACCTTACTCCCAGCCTGGCACAAATGGCTCGATTAGTTCCAGGTTTAAAGAGGGTCCGCCTTCCGAAAAATGAAATGTGTTGTGATTGGTTAGCTGTCCCGCTGCGTTGCGATTGGAGAACAGCTTAGACGGTTTTTTAGTACTGCCACGCCCCTTATCAAAGAAGCAAGCTCTGTGTACAAATGTTAGCGCAAGCTAGATTAATGTGATTCTTATGTTTTAAATATAGAGATTTTTCTTACAAAAACGCATCGATTCTCTACAGGAGGCCTTTATTGACCCACTGGAGCCGTGTGAGGCACTTTTTATTATGGATGGATGCACTTTACTGGACTTGTTTTGGACTGATAAGGAGAAACACCTGTCTACGCCGTTCTAAAGCTTGGGAGTGCCAGGATAAATTTTAATATAACTCCGATTGCATTCGTCTGAAAGAAGGAAGTCATATACACCTAGGATGCATGGAGGGTGAGTACATAATACGCTACAGTAGTGTTGGGTTCTATCGTCAACAATACATGATATTATCGTGCTAATTTATTTAATTATTTACATACTTTCATTGCCCGAAACCAGCTCCGGCATAAGGCTAAAAGCAGCCTAACATTATCAAAAGACATCACCACTGATTAGCCTAGCCTAGTCTAGTGCAAGTTTATGCATTTTAAAAAACACATAAGTGAAGTATCTACACTGAATGATGAATACATCTTTTACCACACACTGCACACGTCTGTGGTGCGTTACGGTTCCGATGCGGTCAATGCTTGTGTTTATACCCCCTGCACTATGGCTCGTTGAAGCGTCTCAGAAGCTGCTCTCTGCGCTGCATCGCTAAAGTTAGGCTAATCCCCCATCTCGTCCCTACCTACCCCCTAACCATTCAAATTTCCGTAGGTGGGATTTATTTTAATGATATTCTAATGGGCCGCGTAGTGACATCATAACATGCGGAAAACGAACGCTGTAGTCCAAAGGAGCCGTTTGTTGTAGTTCTTGGAAAGGGATTTTTTAAAAACTAAATATCTCCCTTTGGAGTGGACTTTGAGATTTGTAACGCTGTAGATATTTTTTTATGCCCAAACATACACACCACACACTAACTAAAATTCAAAAAGTGAAAAAGCATAATAGGACCCCTTTAAAAACTGTAATATTTTAAGATAGTATTGCAATAAATGACTTGAAATCAAGCTGGAAATTTAAACAGGAAAACTAAATATGGGAACTCATTTGGTGTTGTCTATTAACAACACAAATACTGCCATTAGACGTGTGAAGACAATTATGCACCCTGGAAAAAATGTTTCCCGCTGTGCAACAAATATGTTCCCTCTTCCCGTCATATTCTCAAGGTGATTAATTAGCATTAAGCTGAGGCATGCAAAATTTATGATGGACACGCTTAAATAGAGTAAAACCACTGTGTGTATAGGTAGATAAGGGACAGTTTTGTCCATCAAAGAGGATTTGCTGCGTTGAGATATCAACATGTTATTTTGTGATCAAAGTCTTTAAATAAATACTGCCAAAGGTGTAATTTTCAGAGCGATGTGAATGCATATGTGATGACAGCGGGTTTTTCACACTACTGGGTTTGAGGTATATCTGTGCGAAGAAAATGTGTTTCACGGCCTTTGTACTTGCATTGAAATCTACCAATTTTGCTTTCTTCCCGATTCCCTGAAACCATCTGTCAAGTCAATCTGTTTAGAATTTACCAGACCTTTGCAGAAAACTTTAGTCGCCATGGGGGGAACCTGTTTGTGTCAAAAATGTTGTCGTTGTGACTGTAGCTGCAAAATATTTCATATGGCCATATGCATTCACTGGCTTAATACCTCTGTAACTAGTCGCCTTATGGTTTAGTAAATAGATTGGCTTATGTTTCATTGGTTCATAAAAAGCAGTTGGTGTTTGGTTCAGCATGCTGTTCGTTTGTTCAAAGTAGCTGACATCTGTTCCATACTTTAGTAATGCCTCAAGGATGCGTTGTGGTCTTCACTGTCTGATTCGGAAAGCCAATTCTAAATTGTTCAGAGACTGTGGTGCTCTGTCTCAGACTGCAGATGCTCCAGCTATAGTTTCTGCAATGATTTGGGAGAACCTTGTATCATGCATACTACCGTAGCAACATATGTGACTTTAAAACACTAAAAGAAGTCAATATTGTATTATGTGGATTATTTGACACTTACAATATCTTTGGATATAGTTTAAGGTTTGTTTTGAGGGGGAAAAAAAACTATGATGGTGTGTAGGTTTTGGGAATCAATGATTGCACATCCATCCGTCTTTTCAAATCCTTTAAACAAAGTTTGCTTTTCTAGTAAAAAAAAAATGAAAAGCTTACAGGCCTGTGAATTTCTCTCAGTATCGAAAACACTAAATGCAAATAGCAATTAGATGCAATTTAGACTAAGTGAAAATAGCATACTTTATTAGCAATAGGTGTTATTTACACTAAGTGTAAATAGAAATGGATTCTATTTGTGACCCTGTAACACAAAACCAAACTGAAATTTATAAATAAACTTTCCATTGATGTATGGTTTGTTAGGATAGGACAATATTTGGCTGAGATAAAACTATTTGAAAATCTAGAATCTGAGGGTGCAAAAAAATTATTTTGACCCACACAGTGTATTGTTGGCTATTGCTACAAATATAGCCATGCTACTTGTGACTGCTTTTGTGGTCCATAGTCACATTTACACATTTTAATTAAAGTAAAAATAGCAGTATTTTATTAGCAAGATGTTATTTGCACTAAGTGCAAAGCAGTATTTTCTTTGCAATAAGTGTAAATAGTAGATGCTGTTTATACTTAGTGCAAAAAATTATGGATATTTGCACCTCATTATTGTAGTACATTATAAAACAGCATGCAGTAATAACATATTGAGTGAAAAATTATCTTATTTCTTAAAATTACTACAATGATAATGTCACTTTATATTGTGACTTTAAAGGAGAACTCCACTTCCAGAACAACAATTTACAAATAATTTACTCACCCCCTTGTCATCCAAGATGTTCATGTCTTTCTTTCTTCAGTCATAAAGAAATTATGTTTTTTGCGGAAAACGTTTTAGCATTTTTTTTTTTCCAAATAATGCACTGATATGGTGCCCCGATTTTGAACTTCCAAAATGCAGTTTAAATGCGGCTTCAAACAATCCCAAATGCGGTTGTAAACGATCCCAGCCGAGAAAGAAGGGTCTTATAACGGGTCTTATAATGGCAACTAAGCCATTTGCGCAATGCGCAAATTTTGTAAATAGCCTTTCCCAACAACAAGGGGCTATTTGCACTTATGGCCAGTTTTATTAAACAAGGCAAGAGCGCAACTCCAAAACAGTGCCATGGGAGAGGAAATTTCTGTGTGTGATTTACTAACAATGTGCAAATGAAAGAACACAGATGCAACATCTCATTTACATATCAACCAACGCAATATACCAAGCGCAGCGCAAATTAGCATAGTCGCAAATAAAGAATAAAGAAATGAAAAAAGCCACGGTACTTTGAAAAGAAGTTTTGCTAGAAGTTTTGATAGACCTGGTATTGCGTGACTCCTAGTTGAGGGTTCCAAGTCATCTTTTATTTCCTGAAGCAATTTAAATATAGTACGGCTTGGCAAACGATATGTTTGGATAATGTGTTATTCTGGCATTCCAAATAAATTCATATTTGTGGAAAAAATCCTCTGCCTTCTACCGCATGGTCTCTGTTTTTTGCGGTGCCTCTTCCTAGCAACAATAATTGCAGCTATTTCAAGCGCAAAATAGTTTAAGACGTGTTTGTTGGCCGTTAAATAATGGCGCAAATGCCAGTTGATGAGCACAAACGTTAGCAAAATGCATTGCGTGATTAATTTCAATAATCTCCTCCCATAAATTTTGCGTTTGAAAGGGAAACTCCTACAAATGCATATTCAATAGACCAATTTAGCATTTGCAAACGGTGATGATGTTTTTTTTTTGTAGGCGAAGCTTATCTGATTGCAGAAAATGACGGTTTTCGAGTAGCAGTCTATGGAGCCATTGAATAAAAGATTATAAAAAGGTAAATTAGAGTGTATAATTCAAAATTCGGACTTTATTCACACAATTCCGAGATTAAATCTCACAATTCTGATAAGAGAAAACATCTCGTCGTTCTCTCTTTTCCCCTTGGCTCTGGCTCTGGCTTTTTTCCCCTGAGAATTGACAAACTCACTATTGTTGAGTTAAATCGAGTTACGTAAAATGTTAATAGTAATGGGTTTAAATATTATGCATGCTGTAACTGTAGGGCTAAAACAATGCGTCACCTATGAACAGCATATGTGAATATTATGTAGACGTATTGTTTAAATCAAATTTATGCTGGAATAATCATAGCAGTTTTCATCCATAGTGTGTTTGTTTCAATGTCTGCGTTTAACTTTAAATGGAAATCATCTGCATTCTGATTCTGGCATCAAAAATGTTTTTTTTTTCCTCTACCTTTTCCTTGCTGTATAAGTGGGCATGTCCATTTATAAATGTTATGGTCTCATCTGCATCCGGCTATATTTAGCTGTACAAAAGAGCTTATTTTGCTGCTTGATATTGCAATTGTTGTGTCTTACCATATTATTTTAATGTATTATCTTAATTATGAGCACACTGATTTGTAGTGCAAACAGTTTTACCTTTTACTGCACACTGTTATTCTTCTCATTATTTCCCTATAGCGGATAATGAACCAGAAGTCTCACCCAGAGGCTTACTTCCATGTTAAAGAAAAAGGTGGATAATACAGTATATGAAATATAACAAACTACATTTCTATAGTTGACATTTCAAACATTCATCCGTCTATCCGATTTGAACCTTGTGATTTATGTAGTACACAAAGAGATACAGACCAACAAGTAGCAAACTCCCTTTAAGCCAAGTAAGTTCACTCAGCAGGTTATCTTGTTAACACCTCCAGGCAGCTAGTATAGTGTCTACTTGAATGGAAAACTGTTTGTCAAGATTATGTTTCATATGCCATATCAGAAATAAAATCAGACAACAGTAGTAGGCTACATTTTGCTTTTTCAGCAAAAATAATGCTAAAACATTTCAAGGTGAGTTTCCAGGTAATCTATATACACATTCTCAACTACTGTGGACTTTCATTTCTTCAGCCACTGTATTGAGCGTTTTGATTTCCCCTATTTCTTTTTTTTTCGAGTGGTCCGCCTCTACCTCCTTAGACTGTCTGTGCTAGTAGAGGCTATAAAACAAGGCATAAAACACAAAAGGAAGTTTTTCTGTTCTCCAACTTTACCATTTTTGTACAGTTGTTAATGAGGAAGAATTCATGCTTTGCATTGCATTGGTATCTGTGCAGCCTGAGGTTAGAGATGTGATTGTTATCCGGTGTGCTATAAGCTAACGGCTACTGAATAGCGGCGCCTCGTCATGCCCTTGTCACTGCATTTGTTAATAAGCCACAGGACTATTAGTTTTACCTGAGTCAGGTAATCATTACTAAACCAATTTAATTTCCGTGCTGGGGAAATTATTGGCAAGGAGAGAACAGGGCAGGCAGAGATGAATCTGAATTCCACTTATGTAATGAAATGTGTGTGGAGTATTGATCCCTAAGGTTGTTTTCCAGGTGCCTTGCACTAGTGTCTGCTCTGCATTAAAGTAATGGTTTTATAATTTGGCATTTGTCTCCCTCCTTCTTCCTTAGATGGATGCATTGTCAAATAGTATAATATGATACACATGCAAATGCACATTTCTTTTACGTTTGTGAGGTGTCTATAATTCTGTACAGACAGAACAGATTTGTAATTGCTCAAAGCAGTGGTTCTTAACCTTTTTGACTCTAAACTCTCCATTGTCCAACACATTTTTTAAAGACTCCCTCCTTTTTTTTTTTTTTTTTTTTATTCTTTCCAGAAGGAAACACAATGCATTAAAAGCCGGGGGGTGAAAACTTTTTGCATTTGAAGATCATTTAACATATTTTGTCTTCTGGGAAACATGTAATCTTCTGAAGGGCAGTACTAAATGAAAAAAATATGATATTTAGTCAAAACAGGAAAAATGTACACATCTCCATTCTGTTCAAAAGTTTTCACCCCCGGCTCTTAATGCATGGTTTTTCCTACTGGTGCATTAGCGAGCGTTTGAACCTTCTGTGGTTCTCAGCCTTTTTGACTCAAAAGTCTCCATTGTCCAACAATATTTTCAAAGACTCCCTCCTTTTTTTTTTTTTAATTAAAATTTTTACATTTTTTAAATTAAAGCTGCTTGTTTAAAAAATGTTTTAATTAAGACACTGGGAGTGTTGATATATTAAAATTAATTATCACGATTCATTTTGTGATTTCAGATGTTTCAAGAACTATTTGGTGGTGGTGGTGGTGGTGGTGGGTGGTGTATATATTTTTTATTAAGGCCACTTGTTTTCAAATGGTGTTATTAACAGACAATGGGAGTATTTATATGATAAAATTAATTTATTTAGTGGTTTCAGAATTTTCAAGAGCTACTTAAAAACATCAGTTACAGTTGAGGTCAAAAGTTTACATCCCCTCTTCAGAGTTATTAAAAATGTTAATTATTTTATCAAAGTTACAGGGATCATATAAAATGGATGTTATTGTTTATTTAGTACTGACCTGAAGAAGATATTTCACATAAAACATGTTTACATATAGTCCACAAGAGAAAATAATAGTTGAATTTATAAAAATGACCTGATTCAAAAGTTTACATCCCCTTGATTCGTAATACTGTGTTGTTACCTGAATGATCCACAGCTGTGTTTAGTTTTTAGTTGTTCATGAGTCCCTTGTTTGTCATGAACAATTAAACTGCCTGTTGTCCTTCAGAAAATTCTTCAGGTCCCACAAATTCTTTGGTTTTCTAGCATTTTTGTGTATTTGAACCCTTTCCAACAATGACTGTATGAGAGATCCATCCTTTCACACTGAGGACAACTGAGGGTCTCATATGCAACTATTAAAGAAGGTTGAAACGCTCACTGATGCTTCAGAAGGAAACACAATGCATTAAGAGCTGGGGGGTGAAAACTTTTTGAATTTGAACATCAGGGTAAATTTAACATATGTTGGCTTCTGAGAAACATGTAATCTTCTGTAGCCTCTGAAGGGCAGTACTAAATGAAAATATATGATATTTAGGCAAAATAGGAAAAATTTACACATCTCCATTCTGTTCAAAAGTTTTCACCCTTCTGGAGCATCAGTGTTTGAACCTTCTGTAATAGTTGCATATGAGTCCCTCAGTTGTCCTCAATTTGAAAAGATGGATCTCAAAATGATACAGTCGTTGTTGGAACCGGTTCAAATACACAAAAATGCTGGAAAACCTTTGTGGGACCTGAAGGATTTTTCTAAAGAACAGCAGGCAGTTTAACTGTTCAGGACAAACAATGAACAACTATCACTAAACAAAAAAACACAGCTGTGGATCATTCAGGTAACAAAACAGTATTATGAATCAAGTGTATGTAAACTTTTGAACAGGGTCATTTTTATAAATTCAACTATAATTTTCTCCTGTGGACTATATGTAAACATCTTTTATGTGAAATATCTGATTCAGGTCAGTACTAAATAAACAGTAACATGCATTTTGTATGATCCCTCTTATTTTGGTATAATTAACATTTTTAATTATTTTAAAAGGGGGGTGCAAACTTTTGACCTCACCTGCATTTAGGGAGAAAATACATATTTTTATTTTATATAATAATATTTTATAGGAATTAAGTTAGTTTTGGTCATTTTAGTTCAAATTAGTGCTTATTTTATTATTATTAATATATTATTATTAATTATAATTTATTAATTTAAATACTTTTTAGTCACATAGGGGGAGGATAGTTCACAAAAAAATGAAATCACCTTGATGTCATTGAAAACCTATATGACTCTCTGTCTTCTGAAGGCTCAAAAGAAGACATTTTGAAGAATGATGGCCTCTCAATGAAACATTTTTTAAAATAACCTTCTTTTGTTTTCTGCAGAAGTCGTACAGGTTTGGAATGAGATGAGGGTGAATAAAGTGATGACTTTATCTTTGAATAATGAATTTTAATTTTTGGGTGAACTATCCCTTTAGGCAGAAAAGGCAGGGATGGAGAGGATTCTCTAAGAATAAATTTTTGTGAACTCTGTGTGCACTGTTAGAGTTTATTTGCACACACTGTTTGTGTTGTTTTAGTGCGTGGTTCACTGAAGGAATTGTGCAAAAGTGGCCCCAAAATCTCAGCTGAACAGTTTTATAAAGCTAAAAACGCAAGGATTCGTCTGTCTGTGCATTTATACATGACTTGATTCTGAACTGTGATACTCAGTTATGCTAATTATCATCTTTCCGGTGTTTAAATAAAAATATACTGTACTTCTTTTTTCTTTTTTTTCTTTTTTACCAGCCAGTTCAGCTGTAACCCAAGCAATTTCAATAATTGACTAGGCTTAAAGAAACAGAAATGAAAGAAGGCAGAAAATGCTCTATTTTTTTTTTTTTTATTATTTTTTTTTTTTTTTGATGTTGCCTTGCTCAGAGAAAGAGCAGGATCTTGACGATGCATCCGTGTGAGATGAAAGCCTAATTATTCACAAAAGGAGGAGGAAAAGAACGAGTTTAATTGGGCTGAGAATGAATCTATGCAGGGAGAATGCTAGTATTGTGATAGATGGCGTGTGTATCTCCTTAGACACTGCAGAGGGAATTATAATGTTGGGGGTGTGGATGGTGGGTGCCAGCTACCGTGACTCACAGTTGCTTGGTCAGAAAAAAAAGAGAAAATGACAGTGGGAGAAACCAAAAGAGAGATACAATCAGCCAGTTAATCATTAAGGTTGTGCCCAGCAGGAAGTCTTAACTGAACCACACTTAAATCTTCCTCCCTGTTCACTACACTATAGACAGCTACATAATTATTGACTCCATTAGCTATGTTACTGTCCAAGCTGTGAATTCAACTTATTTAAAATACTATTGCAAAAACAATTTGAGAACAAAGCAGCTCATGCAAAACTCATGTTTTGAAAAGAACAAAATAATCACTTCCAGGGAAATTGGCACAAAAAGAAATGGAAATGGAAGCCACAGTGACGCTTTTATTAAATGTAATAAAGTATAAGTGGTATAGAGCGCAGCCATAAAACATGACTAACTTCATGTTTGCTAGAGATTACCATTGATGTAATAGTATCAGACTGTTTTGATGACAGGCTATAATATCGGATCTCTATGATATATATATATATATAGTCAAACCAAAATTTCTTCAACATTTCTCACATTATCACAGTTAATTTCCTATAGTTTAGAAAATGGTAATAAATTATGATAAGAACTCATAGTTAAACTGTGTCAGAATAAATTCATCTTGATAACTTTGATAGAAAGGTATGTAATGGATTACAATCAACCAAAAATTCAGACAACTATTAGTATGACGATATTTACACAACTATCAATACTTGTTGACCAATTACCAAGTAATGCATATTTTTGTTCAGTCTGCAGTGTACAAAGGGCGTATTAGCAATTAAAGAAAAAACACGTAAGCAAAACATGGTCACTTCAAAGTGTTTAAATAATTTGTGGTCCAAAATTTTGATCAATTTCACTGGTAGTCCACTGTATGAAGAATTTTTGGGTATAATATGTCACAGTTTACTTTATTTTGCTATCCTCACTTACATAAATTAATTATAATGTCCTGCACACAAGTAAAAAAAAAAAGTTATAATGAATATTTTTTTTTTATTTGATTTAAAAAAAAAAAAAAAAGAAAAATTATATATATATATATATAGATCAATTTTGGAGTTTGCAATTGTTCAAGATACAGTAAAAACAGAAATATTGTGAAATGTATATAATTTTAAACACACTCATATATATTTTGCATTTATTTGAAATGTATTTAATTGTGTGTGTGTGTAAATATATATATATATATATATATATATATATATGTGTGTGTATGTATGTCTGTGTGTGTGTGTGTGTGTGTGTATTTTTTTTTCTTTTTTGTCTATTTTGGAGGCTGCATTTATTTGTTCAAAATACAGTAAACACAGAAATATTGTGCAATATTATTACAATTTAAATTAAATTAAATTATTAGATACAATGTAGTTGATTTGTAGTCTTTTACCACAAAAGCACAAGAGTTTACATTATTTTTACTGTTTTTGAAAGGAGTCTCTTTTGTTCACATATGGTGTATTTATTTGATAAAAGCACAATAAAAGAGTGATATAGTAAAAAATGTATTACATTTTAAAATGAACAGTAATATAGTAAAATGCTATTACTTTTTAAAATAACTGTTTTCTATTATAATAGATTGTAAAATGTAATGTATTCCTGTGATTTCAAAGCTGAATTTTCAGAAGCCAAAAAATCTGTTGTGTTGATTAATATTTTTGTGGAAACGGTAATATTTTTTCAGGATTATTTGATGATTAGAAAGTTCAAAAGAACACCATTCATATAGAATGTTACAAAAAGTCATTTTTGTACATCTTGGTGTCTGCATACAGTATTTTTAATGTAATTCTCCAATATAACAATACTTGGTTGGAAACCCGTCGTATTGGGTACTAACAGTATTGCCAGTTTTCTCATTCTTTTTTGGTCTGTGGTAACCGCCTATACTAGAATGTGTCAGCTTCGGTGAAAAATGATTTATGAATGCTATCCTGATGAAAGAATGAATTGAACTAATAGCAAGACCAAAATCGTCGCCATCAGTTTACAGAGGGTAATAAAAAATTCAAAGAGGGTTTAATGCTACAGCACCAAACTAATACAAATCAAAATGGTTCTTACATTATTTAGAAGGAAGAGATCTACTCTACCTTAAGTCTGCAGATATTACCTCCAGCCTTTAAAAGCTAAAACGTAGCGCACAGCCCTGACAACCGCACAGTGAGCCATTACAGCTCAGAGGAAAGTGCCACTGCCATGAGAGTGTAATTTGGACTCAATTAAATCAACTCCCCGCTGTTAAGGTCCTCAGTATCGCTCTATCACAGGGCTCCAGAAGGCCCCTGTCCTCACATCTCGAAGCAGATATGGACATAATTATTTCCTTAATTGCAAACTTCACTTTTGCCTCAGACTGAACGGCCATCTTGAGAATTTTTAAGCGACAGGGTTGTTAGTTTTCCAGAGCGGGAGGATGATGGGGGATAATGGATTGTATGAAAGCGGAAGAGAAAGCCTTCCTTCAGACTGACATGTATAAGTACACACATGCACAGAGGCATCAGGCATCCACAGGTAGCTCCTGTATTGGCAGCTCGTCTTGTATTTTCAAGATGAGAATCTATATCGCACGTGTCCCACTGTCACAGGATGTGAGAGGCACATCTGGAGCTCTACACGTGCACGTTTCAGATGAGGGGAATTCAATACGGCATTGTTATAATTCCCCACTCAATTAAATGAAAGTGCCTGTGGAATCCTCATATGTACACTTCATTTATCAAAATAACACAGACATGGAGTAGAAGTCTGATATGTGTATTTATACAGTCGGAAAACAAATACCTAGGTTATGCTAGCTCTCTCTCTGCTTTGTTTCCCTAGTCTGCTGTATTATCCCAAGCCTTTATTAAGTATTGATCAAGCTCTGTTTAAAGAAGGATTACATGATCAGAGAGACGGCAGTGGAATGAGTCTGACTTGTTCTTTAATTAAACATATCAGGAGTAATTGAATGACACACTATAGATGGGTCCTTCTGTCACTCTTTTGCCATTGACGGTTAGAGTGTCTCATTGCACTGAACGGTTCTGTTGTTTAATTGAACGTGTAAGGACTGCTGTAGTCATCAGCATGGAGTCGCTTAATTCGGTAGTAGTTGGTTTGTACAGTGATTGTACAGTGACACCCTAAGATCTTAAGTTTAAGCCAAGGCAGATGGTGTGACATCAACTGTCACTGTATTTTTTTCTATTTCTATTTATGTTTTATTTGTATTGATTAGGGATGTCACTATACTCAATATAATATCAAACCGTTTGGTACGACATACACGGATCAATACGTGCTGGTGAATTGCGGTTTTTCTGCAATTTCTCCGTTTGTGTAAATCCACGTGGGGTTCAGAGTATAATTTTTTTATCCATGTTAATTTCACACTTGTCTTGTACAAATATGTCACTTTGTTTCATAATTAGTGTATACGTTTTTCCGTTATTTACCTCAGAAAAAAGGAAGTGAAAAGTGACAACATGCCCCGTAGGTGGGGTACATTGTAACATGTAAGGGGCACGTTGAAACATGACCATAAGACAGCTTAAAATATCTGGGGTGCGTTTCCCAAAAGCATCGTTAGCTAACTATGGTGGTTAGGTCCATTGAACTCTATTGGTAACGACGGAACTTGCGACCATAGTTGGTTTTGGGAAACGCATCCCTGATCGAATGAAAAAAAAAATATGCACGACAAACTAAAATATTTTGTCAATAAAAAAAAACTTTTTCATGTAAAATATGAAATGGCGATATGGCGTTTTTTTTTTTTTAAGAATTAAAAAAAAATCGAATTTTTGAGGTTCACAATGAACACATCGCAACCATGCGTGGGACAGCCCTGATCGCAAAACACAGCTATACAGTATATTTCAAAACAATGTGCACAAATAGATGAAACACATTTAGACATTTAAAAAAACGCTCCCCTCCCTCCAAACACAGCTCTCATAGAACACAAGACACATAAAAGAGCCAAAATGCTTTACATTTCTTGAAATAATAGTTTCTCAACATTAAACATCGATTGTGAGTCTTTATTCCCTTGTTTCTTGTGGTTTCTTTTTAAAATCCATAAAAGTAAATAGTGAAAATTACATGGCAATAGCGGTGTTAATCGGAAGACTAATTTTAAAGGGTACACACTAAAAAAGGTTGGGTTAAAAACAACCCAACTTGGGTTATTTGGCAACCCAGTGTCAGGAATATTGGACAGAACACATGCTGGGTTATTTAGGCCCAGCTGGTCAGGTTAAATGTTTTTACCCAACATGCTGAGTTGTTTGATTAAAGCCGACTATTGTTTAAAAATTATGTTGCTGTCTTAAAATTAAAACGGGCGGGAAATTAAAAACCACACTCAGAATTATAGAGGCAACAGCAATAATCAAAACATGAACATTTATTATTAAGTAAGAACACTTGTGGACAAAAATACAAGACAAATTGAATTTATTTGGGTGAATACAGCAGTTTACAATATTACATACATTTAAGCGTGTTAGAAATAAAAAAATATACAGTATATAACATTTAAAAGAAGCATTTTAATTTATGTGTATTCAACAAGTGTAATTTCTGTAATCACTTTTCACCAAAATAGTGTCTATTCTCGTGCTGGTGTGTTGCCGAAATCTAAACTGGTGTTGGGGCTGCTGTTCGCCGGGGGAACTACGAACCTGCCTCGCGTTTCACTCGTAGCTGAAAGATGCCGTGACTGACACCAAAACCTGCCCATAAACAAACAGTACTGAGATTAGAGAACACATTTCAACATCAAATTAAATTAAATTCAGTATTATAATGAATAAATTCAGTTTATATTATGCAAGGAAAAAGGGGTTTCCATCATGTGAAACGACCGCAGCTGACGCGGCTGACTGACATCTCGTCCTTGTATGTTGTGTTGCGTAAAATAATGATATTATTTACATCACAATAAAGACTTTATAGATAAAATAAAATGTATATACCTTTATTTCGCTGCAGAAGTGCACCAAATCGGCCGTGCTGAGAATCGCTCTCTGCTGTTGAAGACATTGTAAACAATGATTCCTTATTTTAACGCTTCATGAAAACGGACATAGGTCAGAAATACAGGGTAAGTTCAGTTACTGTCTGCATACTGTATGGTTTTGTAATGTTTTGTCAGAATTAGGTCATTTCGTACTAAAATTGATCTTTTAAGGGCATATTTTTTCAAGTAAATGTCTGCGACGTGCCGAATCCAACGATAGATCCGTCATTTTTGTTGTGCATTTTCGCACTCTTTTTTCCTCAGGTAACTTAGCTGCATTAGCTACGCTCTGCCTCTTACTTTAATAACTCTCGTGGTGTATAAGCAGTGGTGTACTGCAGGGTATACTCAGGTATAAGGCTTATACCCACTTCTTTATCAGTTAGCTTTGCGTGTACCCACTTCTAAATCCCCTCTGATGCGCATCAAGTAGTGTCCTGCATTTCCCAAAATCGTGACAGTCCACCACATGAATAGCTCATTTAATAGCATGTGAATAAATGCAAATGCTGCAGAGAATCACGTCCAAGAGTCCACAGAACCACAACCACAGAATTCTGGAAGCCATTCATTGACATACAAACCTGTAAGTTTTGTTTTACTTTTTGTATATATATATATATATATATATATATTTATGTATATGTGTGTGTGTGTAATGAATGTTTGGAAATGCAAACTGATATTTCCCACTGACACACTACAGCAAAAAATAGAAATCACTGACTTAAAACCATTTTTTAGCTGGTGAAAATACTAGTGTTCCAATTATTTTGGCCACCACTGTATGAAGAGTTGAGATGTAAAAGACTAAAAATGTGCAGTTTGAAATTTTCTTCTAAAATTAGCATTTTTTCAGGCCTCTGTGTTTATGTTCATAAAATATACTTAACTTAAAATGTTAGTTATGTTGCAAGACTAAGTGTTGTAATTAACAGGTGGGGACCAGCATGGTGGATTTGTGCCTTGGGGATGAGACAACGACATCCCAGACCTTCGCCATTGTTATGGGCCATGCCAGTGAAGCGGACTCATTGCCTTGGAATTTCTTCAGCTTGCAGTATATTATATTGATGGACATAAGTCTTCATGTGTGAAGTTTTTGAGGCCAACAGTTTTTTTCTGGCCACTTATAACATGTTTTTAAATGATCATATGTATTGTCTTGTAGACACTTTGTTTGGCTTTTTTTAATAGCACAACGTTTGGAATGATTCTCATGTGGTAATAATTAATTGTTTGTGGTAATGTGGTAATAATTAATTAATTGAGTGTTTTGCTGCTGCAGTGTTGACAAAGAATCGGAATCCACAGTGCCTAGTTTACACAGTTTTGTGTTTTAAAGTAACTAATCTACTAAAATTGTTGTGTTATGTGTCTATAATGGTTGGATAAAATGTGTGACAGCTGCACCCTTTTAAAAATTGTTTTAAAAAGAAATAGAACTCATTAAATTGATGTTTACAGTTGCATTTTTTGTGTTTTTTAACTGTATTACAGAAAAGCAATAATAATTTTGCATTCTTTTGTGATTATTTATTATTATTGGTAAATATAAAGGTAGTAAGGCAATAAGACAACAAATAACCCAATGTTTAGGTTATGTTTAACCCAGCAACACAGTTAACCTGACCCACTGGTTGGGTCAAATAAACAACCCAGCATTCTGGGTCAAATGGTTAAACCCAACGTGTGTTCTGTCCCACAGTTACCCAGCGGCTGGGTTAAGGTTGGGTTATTTTTTAACCCAGAACTTTTTAGAGTGTAAAAAGCTTGTTAAACTAGTTTAAATGTATGTAATATTGTAAACTATTCTGTAATTACCCAAATAAATTCAGTTTGTCTTATATTTTTGTCCATGAATGTTGTTTCTTTATAATAAATGTTCATCTTTTGATTATTGCTGTTGCCCCATATAATTCTGCAGCCCATTTTAAGCCAGCAATATAATATTTTTTAAACGATAGTTGACTTAAATAAAACAACCCAGCATGTTGAGTAAAAACATTTAACCTGACCAGCTGGGTCAAAATAACCCAGCATGTGTTCTGTCCAATATTTACCCACCGCTGGGTTGCCAAATGACCCAAGTTGGGTTGTTTTTAACCCAGCATTTTTTAGAGTGCAAGTGAACAACTTACACACTTAGATATAACCACTTTGTTACATCAAAATAAGACTTAAAATGGCATGAAAACATAATCTGTGGGAGTTTTAGTAAGTAAAAACATTTAACCTGACCTTAGGCCACTAGTATTTTCACCAGCTAAAAAATGGTTTAAAGTAAGTTATTTCTATCCTTTGCTGTAGTGTGTCAGTAAAAAATATTGGTTAACATTTCCAAACATTCTGCCATTAATTGTAATAATCTAGTGAGATTTTTGTTTGCACAAGGAGTTTGACAACAGCCAGTGCTCCACACTGAGATCTGATCTCACCATCATCCAGTCTGTCTCTGGAATGACATGAAGAAACAGAACAAACTGAGACAGACTAAATCCAGAAGAACTGTGGCAACATCTCCAAGATGTTTCACGTAACCTACCTGCAAAGCTACCTGAAAAACTATGCACAAGTGCACATAGGGCAAAAGCTACTTTAAACGCAAAGGATGGTCACATCAAATGCTTATTTATTTTAGTTAATAGAAGTTCATTGATAAAGAAAATCTGTTTATGACATTGTTTTTGACAGCATCCTCATTTTATGTGCCTAACTGCCTAAAAATTTTAACAGTACTGTAGCTTTGTAGCTAGGACTCTTAAAGCATCTTGGAGATGTTGCCACAGTTCTTCTGGATTTAGTCTGTCTCCGTTTTTTCTGTTTCTTAAGACAGACTGGATTGAATGATGGAGAGATCAGATCTCTGTTTGCACAAGGAGTCTGACAACAACAGGTGCTGCATACAAAAATCTCACTCTCAATCTCACTCTCATGGCAAAATGAATGTTTAGAAATGTAAACTGATATTTCCTTCTGACACACTACAGCAAAAGACCGCCTAAGACTTTTGCACAGTACTGTATGATTAACAAATAAAATATTGTTTAAATTGTTACTGCTTGAGTTATTCTTTTGAAATGTAAAATGCTTGAAAACACTAACTGATAAGATTCATACTTGGCTTTTATAAATAAAAATATGAAATAGATTTTTTTTCCTCTTCTTTTTCTGATAGTGTAAGTAATGTTTATTTAACCACGAAAATTCGACTGGGGCATTAATTTACATTTGATTAAAAAAAAGCTGAGGACTTTGCCTCCTCATTTCAGTACATCACCACATACCACTAATATATATATATATATATAAAAGCCTAAAAAATCCAACCCTCAAACTTTTATAAAGTATATATTTCTGTATTACATCTTTTTTTTTTTTTTTTTCTCATAAAAAATGTACTTTTAAAAAATGTACTTTCATGTGAGATGCAGTCATAACTGATTTAATTTAAATGTGGGTTTTCAGTGTTGTCCTTGGAAAATTCTTCATTCACAGAGTGATTTTGAGGTCATTTTAGTATTATTATAGTGTTTAGGGAACAAATAATTAGATTTTGTATAGCATATAGACTCTCTGTATAGCTGAACTCTTTTCATCTCTGTCTCTCTCTCTCTTTCTCTACATAGAGATGCACATATATTATCAATGGCTGTGCTCTTCTTGGCTCTCCATTAGACAGTCATTGAGTAGTCACACTGCAAGACCACAACCAAAAATTCTCTGAAATTAATCTCTGACGGCTAAAAAACCTTTGCAAAATTGCATAGCGTACAGCCGGCATATGCGAGGTGCGCGTGTGTGAAAATATGATTTCCCTTTAGTGTTTTCGGCAAAGAGATAGTTTATTCACTCGCACTTACTCTCTAAATCTTTTCTGTCTGGTTTGCGTCTCAGTTTCTTTTGCTCTTTCACACACTTGATCTCTTATTCATTCACTCATTCAGTCACTCAGTCACTCACTCACTCACTTACCCGCTCATTCGTTCAGTTACTCATCTACGCACACATACACACACTGGGCAAAAGAGGCTGGATATAATCAATCATTTTGGAGAAAATCACAGCACGCAATCTCCTCTGCTCAAACCTGCATAAATGTGGTATTAGGGACACGGGTGTCACTGGCTTGATGAATCACCAGAGGACTAACGATTATGGAGATCACTATTGACTGGTCATTCATCTCCATGGCTTTCAGATTCATGCTTGTAGATCGTGGCATGCTCTGCTTTTATTCCTGCAAGCTATTCTCACAAGTGTCCTGGTTGGAGGGTGTTAGATGGTTGACACATTAAAACGTTTTGACATAGGTGTCTTTTCTGTACAGTATAATTGATAATAGCAGTCATAAATTCAGTAGGTTTAGGAATCAGTGGCTGTGCTCCTCTTTGCTCTTCATTAGACAGTCATTGGGTAGCCACACTGCAAGACTATAACCAAAAAAATTCCTAAATTAATCTTGGCCAAAAAACATTTGCAAAGCATACATATACTTCAAATTTCCAGTTAAGTTGGACATTTAATAGACTTGCTGCTTCATCTAGTTAGAATATACCGTTTCACAGTGAACAAAATAAGCCTCAACAGTAAGTAGCTCATCAGTGGCCAAGTTTTTGAAAACACTGTCAGCTCAGATGAAGCAATTCCTCTTGTTAACCACACTATATTTGGAAGGTTACTCTGTACCATGGTGAGTCTTTGGAAGTCATCTAGAGACATCAGACTTAATTAGGAAACACTGATTCTCTGAAATGCCATTTCAAGGTCACTGTTAAATGCATCAGCATTTTCAGACATGTAAATTATTCAGTGATGTGCTACTCTATATTACTGTTTCACCCCTTCAATTTGTTTATTTTATTATTATTATTTTTTTTTTTTTTACTTTTGCAGTCTTTAAATAGACCACTGTTCTGTTTATCAAACAAAGGCTTTTGTACAGTTTTTATACCTGTGAAGCGAATGTTCAAATACTACCAAAGGTAGTGGCAGAACTGGGGACGAACACTGTATACACTATTAGTCAAAAGTTTTTGAACAGTAAGATTTTTAATGTTTTTTTTTTTTTTTTTAATGAAGTCTCTTCTGCTTACCAAGCCTAAATTTATTTGATTCAAAGTACAGCAAAAAAACAAAAAACAAAAAAAACACAAATTTTGAAATATTTTTACCATTTAAAATAACCATTTTCTATTTGAATTTATTTTAAAATGTAATTTATTCCTGTGATTTCAAAGCTGAATTTTTAGCATCATTACTCCAGTCACAGCATCCTTTCTAATATTTTTTTCCCAGGTTTCTTTGATGAATAAAAAGTTCAGAAGAACAGCATTTATCTGAAATAGAAATCTTTTGTAACATTTATAGATGTCTTTTTCATCACTTTTGATCAATTTAAAGCATTCTTGCTAAATAAAAGTATTAATTTTTTCAGTTACTTTAGTGCATCATCTGGGTATTTAAAGTGCACTTTTTATTTTTGGAATTTTCAGTGTGAACACACTACTTTATACTATACCACTCTTTATACTACAAACTTATATAGAATACTGCATAAGTACGCGATTTGGGACGCACCTTAACACAACGCTAATAATGTGATTAAGGTGTGTACATGTCTACTGCACTTCGATAATGCGACTAAAGTAGGAATACTCCATGTCTTAATTCGATTTGTGTTTACTTTGAGTTCGAGTATGACTTTAGCCGGAGTATGACTTTATTAAGGTAATCAAAAATCTCTGTTTAGATTATTGTAGAAATATTGTTGTCCATGTAAACATACTGAATGAGAGTGCAGCCACAGGAATCAATCACATTTAAAAATGTATTAAAATATATAACATTTTCAGAATATTACTATTTTTACTGTATAATGAAATAAACAGCTTTGTTGAGCATGAAACAAATCATGAAAAAACAACAGAAATTATAGCTGTAAAATTTAGATCTGGTCTAATGTGACCTGATTAGGTTTGAAATACAACCAGAATTACATGCAGCAACCACAGCAACAGTGAATACAAAAGCAACTGTAAAATCAGCTCTTCTCTTTTAGCAGTTAAATTTGGTATATTCCTCCTCTGAGAGTAACCTGAACAGAGTGCACCTCCTCATTTTCCCTCATGGACTCTTTGCCCCTTACAATTGCTTCGCTATTTACCGCCTCAGATACTGTTGTACATGGAAATAGAAGGTGACATACATAGTAAGATTCATTGTCAAGTTCAGTTACGTTGACTGGTGACCATCCATTCACACGGATCCAGGCAGGATGTTGATAAAACTACCATTCAGAACCAAAAGTGATGATGCATATATTTTAATTGAATGCTTATAGGTTAAGGTGGACAATCTTGGTGTATTTTGAATGAGTAATTCAGTACTTCATCTCAGTATCTTGTAAAAAGGGAGATTATATCTATCTATATATATATATATATATATATATATATCCTTACCGATTTCCCAGTCTAGCATGTTTCTCAGCTATATCAAAGAACAGCTACTGTATGTCTAGAGGATAACCCTTATATTGCGATCAATGGAAATTGTTTTTGGTTTGAATACTATATGTGCATGTACCACCCGCAGATTCCATGTCCAAATCGTTTGTTTTCAAACAGACAGATGTGCCCTCATCTAATATGAGAAATTACACTGTTACTCATCCCCACTAGAGGGTACAAATGAGTCCAGCAGTGGTAAAGTGATGGATTAGCCTAAAAGAGAGACATTTAGTACTGTCCTAGAAATTGTGTTTTTCGAGGATCTGGGTAGACCGTATTCAGAGCAATGTTTGCACAAGGTCTGTAAACAGCAAGCACTGTTTACAATGCTTGTTATGAAGTTTAATATGAAATGCTGTAAGTTTGACATTTATGTTTGTCTGAAGCAGTCACTGCAACACATTTACTGTAATTCAGTCAATGCCAGATATTAGTATACAGTGTTATACAATGCACATTGCAATCAAATGAAAAGTCCTTCAATGTACACTAGTATATATATTTTAAAATTATGAATTTAGCATTTTTAATGAAAAAAAGTTTCACTGACATGGTGAAGAAATGACATACATACATATGAGTATAAACTGACACAATTTTGGGCCAGCTCGGCTCCTCTGCAGATGGAAGCGTATCACTTTTCTGTTGCTGTCCTTCAGTTGCAGACTACTGATCAAGCTGGCTTTCATGCAGATAATAGCACTTCCTGTTGGGAGTGAGTTTGATGTTTGGCATGGAGACTTGGATACAAAGCTCTGGTGAGTGGAACAGCTTGCCTTGAGAGATAACTCCATCTCAGCATGAGGTCTTGAGGGCTGGGACGCAGGAGGAGGGTGAGGAGAGTACTACCGCTCCCCCTGCTGAGTCCAAAACCTCTGGACTCGAACTCTGGATTCTGTTCTCACTGGACTCCATGACATGCAAAGGGCGAGTGAAGATAAAAGAGCAATTCAGAGAAAGAATGAGGAGATAAAAGTGGAGTTTGTAATGGAAAAGAAAAGAGCTGAAAAGAATATGAGGACAGAGGAGGCAGAAGAATGAGTCGAAGAAAAAGACGGCTAGACGGGCGTGGGGGAGGAGAAATGGGGGAGACTGAAGGGAAAACAAGAGATATCGGAAGAGAGCGAAAAACAGAGGAGGGCAAAGGGAACGACAGACGCCTCAAGCTCTCTTTCGAGTGGGATTAAGTAGCTGGGGCTTTTGTAATTAATGATCTTCATTCTTCACACACAGCTTCTGTGAGAGCTGTCATTTCACAGCCATCAAAGTGCGATTCATATGCCATGTGCTTTTCACATCAGCGCTTTGATGAAAGCCAAAAGGCCCTCTAATGTCCTCTAAGCAGGGACAACTACATGAAAAATGCCACTGCAGGCCAATCTTTGGGGAGACGATGCCACATAGAAACCTCACCATCTGTACTGCTAATTAACTGATTAACTAAAGCAAAATTAGCTTTTACTTTAAGGGAATTCGGTCAATTGCCATCAGGCAAGTGCAAATTCATGATGACGGTTTTAGCTACGACCAAATCGCATATCACAATCCCCATCTCAAAACAGTGGGATATTAGCAGATTTTTGAATGTATATTAGATCTTAATGGGAAGTTCTTTAACCCTCATGCTCAGTTTGGGTTCTGACAGACGCCCAAGGCCATTTTGCAATAGCTTGAAAAACATACTTAACGTTCAAGCATCAGGCCATGTTATATTTTCCCGTAAGAACTGGTAATAAAGAAACTTGCAACTTGATAACATGACACAACTGGCCTCCATGAAGAATGTTTCAATACTCATTTCTGGGGTGTTAGAGAACCATATAAAATATGAATGCGGTGAGTTTTCACATAAGACTCTTTGATTGTGTATGCACTGTAAAGAGGCTTTCAAGTTACTGTAGATGTTTATTTTCATTTTATTTTTTCACAATATGTTTTTGTTGCAACAAGGTTGCTGAAATAGATTAAATGAATATATAAATTTGAAACGTGATAAGGCAGATAAACACAGAATAAAATGGAAAATAATACAAACATAAACCAATAACTCACTCTCTCTCTCTCTCAAAAAAAAAAAAAAAGAATCTCAAAACTCAAAACAGAATATAGGGTAAATAAAACAAGTACATTACGTAATTTTCATGATACCAGTAGGCTGTAAGTTTCCATCCATTTATGAAGATGCATTATTTATTTATGATAAGGTTCTTGATATTTGTGGAAAACGCACAGAAAACAAGTCTTGTTCAGTTCTTGTCGCATTCAGCGGTGCTCCGGGTCCTCGTGTTGTTAATGACACTGCCTCACTAGTATCGCGCGGATCCCGCGCAAACGACCCGTCCTCTCATCAGCACCGCAGCGCACACACACACACACACACACACACACACACACACAGGGAGAACAGAGGAGTGGTACAGTCCTTGGCTCCATCACATGTGTTTCTGACACATCTAGAACTAACGCTTCTGGACTTTGTGCTCCTGGGTTCGCCGGGTCCAGGTCGTTGTCTCGTAATTTAGACAGTGTGTGTGGCTGGTCGTTTGCGGAAGAATTTCCCCCGCTTCAGAGCACTCAGTGTGTGAGAGACGCGGGAAGGCGTGACTGCGGGAAATTTATCGTCCTAACCGTTATTTTACCTCACCTCACAGCTGCTGCTTTTAATAAGTTTGGATACCTACTGTAAAGTTTTTATTCATCTCGTTCCAGTACAATGGGGATCTAAGCCGAATTTTACGAGGTAAGAAATGATATGAGAAACATTAGAGTCAGGTTACTTTTGTTTAATGTTGTCTTGACTTAGTAATTGCAGTTGGTTAACGTCTGCCAGTATTATACAGTGATACCACTGTTTTTAAATAGCTAAATAAACATACAGCCTTTCAAGTAGGCTAGAGAGTATTTTATTGACCCGTTTGCAGCTGTAATTTGCAAGTTGGAATACTCATACGTCCTCATACACTTTAATGGCATTGAATTCCGCCCAGCTGCACGGGAAATAGCCAGACACAAACTTAAAGCATTTTTCAACCTTGGGATTAGCATTATGATGGAAAACGTGAATAGGATAGTTCAGGAATGGACCGATGACCTGTCGTACGTCCCACAGCCTCTTTTTGTACTTGACAAGCCATGAAAATGTTTTCAAATGTAATCGAGCACAAACAGGTAGTTAACCATTTATCTTCAGTGCACAAAATCGCGGTGCGGATTATGGGGGTGTCGTTGTCACCCAAAGGAAGTCAAAAGAAAGGTTGGGGGGTCTTAGAAGAGGACAGGCAATTGTTTTGTCCATACAAAAGCAAGTCTCAGAGTTTTTAGTAGCCTAATGATTAAAAAGTTAGACGTGTGACAAGTTAGTCAGACCACGTATTTTGCCAACTGACTGTAGCGAGCAAAAAAATCGCAAGCGATATTGCGGTTAGTTTCCGGCGGTATAGGTCGACAATTCGCGTCAGGTTATGTATGTATATTTTTAAATATACATTACAAATACATCACAAAGCATATGGTGTTGTGTTTAAAAATGTTTTTTTTCTCTCTCTCTCTCTCTTTTTCTGATTGGCGCCATTAGCACAGGTAGCTAAACGTCAAGTTACGAACTCCATTACAAGACATTTTCTAAAGACTGTGCTTTATAAATTCCCTTTTGTGTAATTTTACATTCATATAAAATATTTAAATAGCCTATGTGATCTTGGACCACAAAACCAAGGAGCACGGGTAGGTTTGTATCAGTAGCTAACAATACATTGTATGGGTCAAAATAATTCATTTTTCTTTTATGCCAAAAATCATTAGGATATTAGTTGAAGATCATATTCCATTAAGATATTTTGTACATTTCCTACCGTAAATATATCAAACCTTAATTATTGATTAGCAATATGCATTGCTAAGAACTTCATTTGGACAACTTTAAAGGAGTTTTTCTCATTATCTGGATTTTTTTCCACCGTCAGATTTCAGATTTTCAAATAGTTGTATCTCGGCCAAGTATTGTCCTATCCTATCAAGTCATACATCAATGGAAAGCTTATTTATTTAAAAAAAATTGACCCTTATGACTGGTTTTGTGGTCCAGGGTCACGTATTTCCATTAATTAACCATGCATTTAAAAAGTCATTGTAGGTATAATTAGCTCATTAAACAAAAAGATTTTTGAAATTCGGATGACCAGAAATGTTAGACTACAGCCATTTGAATATTTACCTGTTACTTCTACATTAGGTTATAGTATTTGTTGAATTGTCCTTTCAATCACGTACCAGCGTGAAGAGCCTAAAGAATCATCGATGAAACATGATAACAAGATCTCGATTTCAATTACAAGACACAAGCATTACAACCATCATTTTAATGTACCCTTTGTGTATGAGATGTGGATAATCAAGAAAATTATCTTCAAATCCAGATTGCACTGGTCTAGTTAATCTGATCCTTGGTTTTTAGGCTCCTTAAAGGAGCCAGTCCATACGAGTGACTGAACCGTTCATTTGCGAGTCCGATTAAACACGGTCGCAGTTACATTATTGTCTCAGATTACTTATACATGGAGATGAGCATATCACTAATTGGGCTCATTTGTCATCAAGGGCACTGGTGGCACAAAACGATTTACAAGACAATACATCATCAAATCAGTTCAACAAGGCTTATATTAATGGACACTCATAATAGACTCAGATACAGATTATTGAACAGTTATCAAGTAAGGTATGACTATAAGATTTTTCATTAGCATTGATTCATTCAAACTGATACTGTTTCAGTTCTTTTGTAACACTGACTTCTTAATCCGTCTCATAAAATACATACTGTAATTAAAACCGTAGTTTTTATTCCACATACCCATATTGTATCCTAAACGGCTTTTGCACGGAAAACTAGACCTCATTGTGATACAACATGGCGGAACGAAAGAAGCACAACATCAGTGACCGAAAACGTACTCAAGTAGAGGCCTGCCATTTTGATTTGTACTCTTATGATCACGATACAGAAACTGTGTGTGATTGAGAATCAGACAATTCCGCTTTGAAGTCCAACAAATTCTCAGCCAGTTCATGTAATTATTTTACAGTTTGAAAATAGAGGTCACATTGTGAACATAGACCCTTGATTGCAGAGAAAACACATGGCCGCATCATCCCTGATTAGGAACGAGCACACACGTCGCCTGGTTGGGGGCTGAAAAAGGGCAGAGAGTGAGGGAAAAAACAAAGCGAAAAACAAAATGAAAGGTCAACAATGTCAGTTGTTTATTTAGAAGACATTGTCTCTCTCATGTATCACATATTCAGGCAGGAATAGAGTGTTATAGCCTTTTGCCGTATATCAAACGGCTCAAATAACACCCAGGGCAACTAAAAAAGAAGAAAGTAGAAGTCAAGCTTCAGTGAAAGGTTGCATTCAGCCCTGCTCCATGCTTCATAAATCATGTGGCCCTCTTATTTAGTGTTTATACTGCATAGTGAAAAACTCAAAGTTAGTGCTTTAATATGCCGCACCGTCAAGTACCTTTAATGACATCCTAAAATAAAAACACAAATGTTTGCAGAACTTATTCATAATGACAAGCCTCTTTGATATTGTTACGATAGTCAGATTTGAATTTTTCCAATCTTAACAGCTGTAAATGTCAATTTGTATGTTCTGCTTGTTTGAAAAAAATGCTCTGAAGGACTAGTCAATTCTACAGTGACATTTTTGTCAGTTTATTGAGTAGGAAAAGCCCTGGTCACTTCTTTCAATATTTGTTTATTTGCTTGAGCACACCTCGTGAAGGCGCTTTTTTAGTCCAGCGCGGAGAGAGATAGAGTGAATAAGACTGTGTGTGTGTGTGTCTGCGAAAGTAGTTCAGCCATCAGTGCCTATTTCAACAGTGCTAAGCAAACAGGCGCAGGTTAATGTACCCTGACAAACACACACTGCCAGCACACCAGCCTTTGCGTATCACATTTACACTATATTTATTCTGCATAATCACAGTGGACAGACCCGATCTCTGTCGGCTTAACATTGTCCAGGTTATCACAGTCTGTAAAGGATTATTCAGACTTATCGTCTACACAAAAAAACGTCCCCATATGCCATATTTCTAAAATGTGGAGGATCTGAAAATTGTCTTTGGCTGAAATCCATTTGTAGCATTTGCATAAGATTTATCCGTTTTTAGCCATTACATGCATCGCCTAACAAGCACACAAACAAATGCTTTAGCAAACAAGTAAGCGTAGATACCAAAAGGTAGGCACAAATACACAATCTTGCTCAATATTTGCGACAAAGTTGAACACCTCTGAGAATTAAAAGCTAATCAATTTAAAGTCACTGTTGGAAAATCAGAGATGTTGTACAGTTTGCCGGCGGTTGCAGTTACAGGATCCTACGGCCAAATTGACATCTGATTTCCCTCGTGAACTCCAGCACGTCAACAAGACTTTGCACATATTGATTAGTCTTTAAACTGGTGTCATTTAAAATTGGCTTGCCACTAAAGCTGGAGTGGAGGACAAATCATGATTGCCAAAAATGCAGCGACGCAAACACATGCAAAGTAAGTCTCAAAGGCCTGGACTGTCTCAGCAAGAGCAAGTGCTTTTGATGGACGTATGGGCCGAATATTGGAATATATTGTTCTGTGCAACGTTGCAATGAAGTCGCCATGTAGTGTTTTAAACTGTACATGCTTGGTTTGTTGTTAAAGGAGTAGTTCACTTCCAGAACAAAAAATTTAGATGATTTACTCACCCTGTTGTCATCCAAGATGTTCATGTCTTTTTTTCTTCAGTTGTAAAGAAATGTAGTTTTTTGAGGAAAAATTTTCAGGATTTTTCTCCATATATGGGACTTCAATGGTGCCCCTGATTTAAAAAAAATGCTGATTAAATGCAGTTTCGAATGGCTCTAAACGATCCCAGCTGAGGAAGAAGGGTTTTATCTAGTGAAACAATTGGTTATTTAAAAAAAAAACAAAAAAAAAAAACAAATTGACCATCTATATTCTTTTTAACCCCAACTGCTCATCTTGTCTCGTCTGCCTGAACTCTGTTTTTTTGTGGTTCATGACAGTTAGGGCATGTCGAAAAACTCCCATCTCATTTTCTCCTCCAACTTCAAAATCGTCCTATATATGCTGTTTTACCTTTTTTTGTAAAGGGTGTTTGATCTTCTTTGCATGGTTACTTTGTAAACACTGGGTTGGTACTTTTGCAGCGATGTAGGATGATTGCTAGCTGGGATCGTTTAGAGCCCTTTAAAGCTGCATTTTTGACGTTCAAAATCACAGGCACCATTGAATTCCGCTATATGGAGATAATTCCTGAAATGTTTTCCTCAAAAAATATAATTTTTTAACAACTAAAGAAAGAAAGACATGAACATTTTGGATAACAAGGGGGAGAGTACATTATCTGTACATTTTTGTTCTGGAAGTGAACTTCTCTTTTAAGGACATGCTTGGAACTGAATCTATGTAATTTGTAATTTCTTTTTGCTAGTGTCGTTGTGTATCAAATCTCCTTTTATTAGCTAAAAACCAGGCGCATTTCATTGTGAGACAAGCTGAAATAAATGTCAGCCAAAGTCTCTTGTGCATTGTACCTCTGTGTGCTTATTAGTACTGAATTGTGATGGATTGCTACCTGCAGCATCTGTCTTTACATGACACTTTACATGATTTCACAAGAGCCAGTGGTGTGATATATTGCTATTGCAGTTTTATCTTGAAACTTTCTGTCTCTTTGTAGCATCTAGACAGTGTCTGTGCATTTCTGGTCATGCCTTTTGTTTCACCCTAGGGGATAAGAACATTGTGGATTGTGCTTGTGCGTGTGTGTGTGTGTGTGTGTGTGTTTGCCAGCGAACCGCTACAAGTCAGAGACATTCTCTGTGTACTATAGATGTCCTAAAGTCCATGACAGACTTGGCTGCCTGCAGTATACTTTTCCAACCTCCATAACATCCTTGTTTCTTTTCCTATCAGTCTTAAATTCTCTCTCGTTCTCTTTTTCTTGCTTTTCCCCTCATCTTCACCCGCCCTCCCACACCCCCCGCACCACTCTCCAATTTGCTGTGGAGCTCTCTTGCCTGCCTCCTGCTGTGTTGGAGGCAGCCTATGATTTGCCACAGGCAGGAAGTGCGCTGACCAGGCAATGAAACTCGCCAGTATTCTTCTTCCAAACTGCCTCAGCTCTGGAACCAAGGGATTTACATTAATGTCCTGCAGAGATGACAGTCAAAAGCTAATGCTATATATGAGAACAAAAACTACAGAGAAAAATGGGAACGGGTTTAATGTGAGAAATGAGTTAGGAGATGCAGCAAATTGTATTCGGTAATGAAATTAAATTGAGGATTTTTTTTGGAATGGAGTGCGTTCATTTGGATTACTATTTCTAGGGTGGCGTGATTAGGTTTGTTTGCTGCGGAATACTTGAAAAACAGCTAAGAGGAAAAGCTGATGTCACTTTATAATTTGAGGTGAAAACCATTTCAGGTGATTACTGAAAAATGTTCCTTAAAAAAGTAATCAAGAAAATTCACCATGTTGAAATCAAAGCTATTTTCCCTTCAATCTTCATCTTGATATCAAGTCAAGGCAAATTGGTTTATTCATTTGCTTGCCTCTGCTGTCACAGCATTTGCTCAATACTGCTGAATGTTTTCACCTGAGCCTTCCCCTGTCAGTTCTCTCTTTTCATTTAACTTATCAAATGAATGAAAACTTGGTAGGTCAACTTGAAGTTTATGTAACTACAAAATATTGCTTTCTGTACAGTCTGTGCATTTAGATTTACATGACACTGTGTTCATCTAAAAACCTCCATCACTTCTCAAGGGAAGTCTGTTGGCCATAATGCTAGCAATCAAGATGTTTACATTCTTGATCTATTGAATGTATTTGAATACATGTTGTGCATATATATAGTTGAGGTCAAAAGTTTGCATCCCCCTTTCAGAATCATTAAAAATGTTAATTATTTTGCCAAAATAAGAGGGATCATACAAAATGCATGTTATTGTTTATTTAGTAGTACTAACATGAATAAGATATTTTACATAAAAGATGTTTACATATAGCCCACAAGAGAAAATAATAGGTGAATTTATAAAAATGACCCGGTTCAAAAGTTTACGTCCCCTTGATTCTTAATATTGTGTTTTTACCTGAATGATCCACAGCTGTTTTTTTTTTTTCTTTTTTCTTTTTAGTGATAGTTGTTCATGAGTTCCTTGTTTGTCCTAAACAGTTAAACTGTCCGCTGTTCTTCAGAAAAATCTTTTAGGTCCCAGAAATTCTTTGGTTTTTCAGCATTTTTGTGTATTTGAACCCTTTCCAACAATGACTGTATGATTTTGAGATCCATCTTTTCATACTGAGGACAACTGAGGGACTCGTATGCAACTATTACAGAAGGTTCAAATGCTCACTGATGCTCTAGAAGGGAAAACCATGCATTAAAAGCTGGCGGGTGAAAACCTTTGAACAGAATGGAGATATTTATGTTTTTCTTATTTTGCCTAAATGATCATATTTTTTCATTTAGTACTGCCCTTCAGAGGCTACAGAAGATAGTTACATGTTTCCCAGAAGACAAAAGTTTTCACCCCCGGCTCTTAATGCATAATTTTTCTTTTTGGAGCATCAGTGAGCATTTGAACCTTCTGTAATAGTTGCATATGAGTCCCTCAGCTGTACTCAGTGTGAAAAGATGGATCTCAAAATCGTACAGTCATTGTTGGAAAGGGTTCAAATACACAAAAATGCTGAAAAACCAAAGAATTTGTGGACCTAAAAGATTTTTCTGAAGAACAGCGGACAGTTTAACTGTTCAGGACAAACAGGGGACTCATTAACTCATTAAAACACACACACACACACACACATCTGTGGATCATTCAGGTAAGAACACATTGGGGATGTAAACTTTTGAACAAGGTCATTTTTATAAAATCAAGTATTATCTTCTCTTGTGGACTATATGTAAACTTAGGTGAAATATTTTATTCAGGTCAGTACTAAATAAACAATAACATGCATTTTGTATGATCCCTCTTATTTTGGTAAAATAATTAACATTTTTAATGATTCCCAAAAGGTGCAAACTTTTGACCTCAGCTGTATACACACACACACACACACACACACACACACACACACACATAAAACACCTAATATTCCAAAGCGAACCCAAGGTTATTTGTGCAGCACATTTTCTGCATGCTGGTAGTTTCAGTTTTGCTTTAAATAAATTATTTTAGGCTTGGGCTTACTGCTATAAATTATGTTTGTTTTAAACGTATATAGTTCATTCTAGTTCTGTTCTGAATAGCATAAAATTTTAAGGATTTGTTGTGGAGTGAGGGGAACTAAAATACATGTTAATAAATGGTTTATTTTGTTTGCAAATATTTGAGATTATTTCTGAATGCAAAAAAAAAAAAAAAAAATGTGGCTTATACATTGATGTAACTTACCTTTTTTTTTCTGTCCGCCATACAGTTTCGACCTGGTGCGTCTTAAATGCATACATATTGAATGCATGTATATATTCAAAAACATGCGCAAACAGTATTTTGTCCCTCCCATGATAAAACTCTTATGAGTCATACAGCTGCTGAAGCGTGAGGAGTCATCTTCAGAACTGAGGGCCTAAGAAAAAAAAAAAAAAAAACCTTATGGCAGTGCCGTGTGAGACATTTCAGTGAAATGTGTTTTTAACCTGTGATCTGTGTATTCTGATATTGAGTGTGCTACCATGACCTATATAGCCTCGGCGCCCTCCTCTTCAAATGCTGACATGAGGAGAATTGTAAAAGTTTTGCTTGATCATTTTAAGGCCAATGTTTGCATGCAGAAATTGGCCATTGAATTGCAAGTGCAGTAATTAAAACACTTCTTCAAAACAGTCATTGAGGACGTCGTCATCTCACAATGAGTTTAAATGAGAATTTTATGCATTATTGTGCAGTTTAAGAAAATTCTGGGTGTCCTATTGGTCTTAAAGTATCATTTAGTCATCTTCGAGGAAGCTGCATGTCCCAGTAGATGTTTTTAGACAGAATATCAGACATTAATGCTTTAAATTAAATCTCACCGGCGAACCTCTTACTCCAAACGCGTCCAAGAAAAGCACAGCCTTGAGGTCATGAATACTGAAAAAGAGGAACACAAGTGGATGTGTCTTCCTCCAGGCCTGTGCACATCTGTGTCTGCTGCGTCGCATCTCCACCGTGATGCGGGGGTGGTGAAAATGACGACCCCCAGACAATAGTGGCACTATCCCAGGGTGCAGCAGTGTAGTGTGGGAACAGGCACCGGCTAATGGAAGCGTGCCCTTGTTTCCCGTCTGTATTTTTTCTTCCCGTTGTCTCACAGCGAGCGAGTGGCTGGGCTGGGCTCAGGGAGAGCAGTGCAGCGCATGAATTATGCAAAGCTGTCAAAGCAAGCTATTGTCGGTGGTGGCGGCCACACTAAAGCTCAGAACGGGCTGAGTGGGGGGCGGCGGCGATGCAGGGGAGGGGTTCTGTATTTCTTCGGGCTATGTGCACTTAGTATCCTGGAGCGAACTTTAGTGGCTGGTCGCGGACTGTGGAGGCTGATTTGAAAGATTTGGGCAGGAGGATTAAGGAAAGGCTTCCAGATGGGAGAGTAAGGCAGGGGAATGATGGAGGAGGATGCTGCTGATGCAGACATAAAAATGATTTTGATTCAATTAAAGTGTCATGCATCCTAATGAGATGCTAACGCTGGAGAAACCGACTTATATCTTCACGTTTACTGTTTTGCGGAATGGTGGGCGTTAAATGAATTTTTAATCTTGATCTAAATGTAAGGGAGTTATAAAATTTATGCTTGCGCAGTTATACTATATAATCGTAGGCATAAATAAACAATGCAGCCGCTATAGATGTTAACAACAGTATGGTGCCATCTGGGTACTCTGTCACAGAGAGAGATCTTACAGACTACCACTGAGAATTTATTATGTACACCGTACTAAATAATGAGCAGGATTACTCAATGTCTGTATGGAGAAACCATGCCATTAATGACCACCAAAGCGTTTTCTAGAAATTGGAGAGCGAAGTAGCAACTTACTGTATCAGGTTATTTTATTTCATGCATTTTGTTCGCAGATACCCTCTCCCAAGAGGCAACTCATTTGGAGTGATGTATGATTTGACCCATTCTTAAGTTGAATTAGGTAAATACATAAATCAGGGAAGTGCACATTTAACTCTGGATCTTTGTCCTAGTCTCAGGTTTCTGACTGACTTGGATGCTAAGCTTGTGCAGGCCTATAAGACACTTTGTTTTGTTGTAGTGAGTGCTACAAAAACAGAAAGTACAGCAAAGATTATTTGCTGAGATTATATGAGCCTATATCAGTAGTGTGGGTACTTACACTTACACTATCACTTACACTATCAGAAAAAAAATATATATTTTATATTTTAACTTTAACAATGTAATCAGTATTCTATTTATTAAAGCCAAGATGATGAATCTCATTAAGTTAGTGTTTTGCATTTATTCCAAAATAATAACTCAAGGCAGTAACTATACAATATATTTTGTTTGTGAACTTATGTTCAGCTATCCTTTTTAATAGTTAACTATTTTTACATTTTTTGGATCATCAGTCATCAAAGCTCAGTAAATATTGGTCATAGACACAGAGATTTCCTTAAGCGGATTACTTGCTAAAAACTCCCACAGATCATGTTTTCATGCCATTTCAAGTCTTATTTTGACATAACAAAGTGACTATATCAAAGTGTGTGAGTTGATTACTTACTTTTTTAAATTAGTCTTTCATTAACTCCATTATATTGTTAATTAAGTTTTTGCGTTCATTAAGAACATGTTCGAACACAAGATGCAGGGTTTATCACATGAATCAACCACAGCCAAACATAACCAGTCATATCCAGTCATTTTGTGATGGAGGCATTGCCTTCTCTCACATAACTTTCCCCCAAACATTCACCAAACTTACCGTACGCTTTAGGGGATCTGTTAAAACTTAATGTGCTCAGGGGAGGCAACAGAGACTGTAACTTTACCTGCTGGTGTTGCTGTTAGACAATGTTTCTTTGGAGTTCTTTGCTTTATTCTGTACTACAATTTTTTTTTTTCTCATCCAATATTTTGAGGAGAGTAGACACTGCCTCCCTTGCCTCCTTGGAGGAAACGCCCCTGGAGACTATAAATATACATTGAGAGAATCAGTTTTTCCAAACTGTTTTGGTCGTATTTCTCCTCTCCAAAGTGGTTGAGTTTAATTTCTTTCACTTTCACATTTTACTGTCTGTAATAAAATAAGAAGAGTCTATTACTCTGTTTCAATTAGATAAGATCATATTTGCATAAAATAATCATTAATAAGCGTTGTGCCCAAAAAAGTTTACTTTACACTCTTAAAAGGTTTTAAAAGGGAGTTTTTACAGCAATTCCATAGCACAACTATTTTGGGTGTCCCAAAGAACCTTTCAGTGAAAAGTACTTAAAATTACCTTTTTTTTCTTAGTTTGAAGAACATTTTAAAGACTCTTTAAGGGTTAGTTCAACCAAAAATGAAAATTCTGTCATTAATTACTCACCCTCATGTCATTTACAAACCGTAAGATCTTTATTCATTTTCGAAACACAAATTAAGATATTTGTAACCCGGGACCACAAAACCAGTCAAAAGTGTAAATTTCTCGAAAAAGGACAGTATTTGGCCAAGATACAACTATTTGAAAATCTGAAATCTGAGGGTGCAAAAAAAAAAATGAAAATATTGAGAAAATCACCTTAAAGGTTGTCCAAATGAAGTTCTTAACAATGCATATTACTAATCAAAAATTAAGTTTTGATATATTTACAGTAGGAATTTTACAAAATATCTTCATGGAACATAATCTTTACTTAATATCCTAATGATTTTTGGCATAAAACAAAAAACAATAATTTTGACCCATACAGTGTATTTTTGGCTATTGCTACAAGACTGGTTTTGTGGTCCAGGGTCACATTTTTTTGTGAAATTTGAGAGCTTTCTGACCCTGCATAGACAGCAGCGCAACTGAAATATTCAAAAGGCCCAAAAAGGTAGTAAGAACGTCAATAAAACAGTCCATTTTGTGTGCAAAAAAAAAAAAAAACGACTTTATTCAAAAATTTCTTCTCTTCCGTGTCAGTCTCCACCACACATTCACTAGAGTACCATAACGTATGCAAAGATGAATGAATGTCTTACAGGTTTGGAACGACATGAGGGCGAGTAATTATAGACAGAATTTTCATTTTGGGGTGCACTATCCCTTTAAGAACTTTTTCCCACTATAAAAAATGTTAAAGATTCTTCATGGAACCACCAATTCCAATAAAAATACATACATAAAACCTTACTAAAATATTGCAGGAGTGTCCTGTAGATGAACCTTTTTTTTTCTTTGTCTTTAAACTGTCTGATCTTTTTTATTCATGTCCTTTGGCCTATTTGTCATTGTTTTCGAAATGTTTATGTTTACAGTGACACTGCATTGCAGCATGCTTCTAAAGATACATACATCAGCCTCTTAGAAGTTTACTCAAAGTTATTTTTTTACTAAGGTTGATTGTGTGCAATGTTCCGGTTGAAAAGCTTGTTAGTTATCCTATCTGCTGGCACTCTGAGCTGGAGTTTTTACAGCCAGACCATCTCCCCCTTGGCCTTCTCGCACCAAGCTACCATCCCATGTCTCACTGCATGAGCAGCTTTGAAGCAAATTTATATACTCCAGAGAAGTAACTGGATACTGTTAAGGTCTGTGGTTTCTTTAAAAAGCCAATATTTTATCTATTTCCAGCAATATGTTTCCATACCAAAATAGTCGAAACAAGCAGAAGAGTCAAAGTGCTGTGATGACTAACCTATTTGCCTGAAAGTTTACTTATTAGGTAGGATACATCGTTATTTCTTATATTTACTGATCAATTTTCTTATATCATTCATTAATCATAGGTTATATTAGTTTGAATAGGAAAAGAATTAGTTAATTAAACTGATGTTTAGAATGTGGAAGTTGATCTTCAATACGTTTAAAGGAATGATAATGCATATGGGATACATACCGTAGATTAGTTCTTTTATAAGTTTTCTTATTAAAGTGATTTTCAAGGATGCACATAAATTGCTTTTGCTGATAAATATGATGCAACAATAAAGGCAAATAATAAGGCTGAACCATAGTGCACCTATAAAAATGCTGTGGTATCAGATGATGAAAATACATAGGAAATGTGCTGCTTGGGTGTAAAAAAGTTGGTAAGTTGGATCTGGGGTTAACGAAGTGAGATGAAGATAGGAAGGTGGGCACACAACATCTGGATGGTAGTACTAGGCATGGAGGCTGACATTGCTATGATGATCATTATTTATGGAGTTTGGGGTCAGAGGTGGAATCCGATATCCGCAGCTAGTCCCAATGAAACGTAATTACAGAACAAAGAGACTTGCTGTAGATGTGCACTTTCAGCCATCAGACCCACGCTCTCACACCATCTGCAGAATACGCAATGTGCTTCAGGTAAGAGAGATGGGTCATGAAGGTTGCCACCAATTTATTTAACCATGGGTGACTGCATTGGTTCAAAGTCATGGTGCCTTATCTGCCGGTGCTCTCGGTTATTGTGAATCCATTAGGTGTGGACAAACATCACATACAGCTTTCTAGAACAGGATAAACCCAGACAGATCATTCAGAGTAATTCAGATATTTTTTGATTGACAATGGGAAGTTTAAAACAAAAACAACAAATGGATTTCAGGTTGCAAAGTGATTCTACAATAATTACGACTACTTTATTAATAGTATTTAGTGCATGTCAGCAGGGTTTTAGGTCAAACAATAAAGGGGTCATGACATGGATTGTGAATTGGATGTTTTGCACAAAAAAACGAATAAATATGTGGAAAAATTATTATTTTCAACTCTCTTCGCTTCTGACCCTCTGTCTAAAACGACCTGCTTTTAAGGGCGCGTCCTTTAAGACTTGTCGGTAATCGGCCACTGTTATGATTGGCCTACGTCATTGCATAGAAAACAGTATAAATAGCCCCCTCGCTATTGCATGTGAGTGTTTTGACAACATAATCAAAATAAAATAATCGTTTCCAGACAAAACATTATGAAATCATTTACATACCGTTTGTGATGCAGCTGCAGTCAAATCTAGTTCCCCTTAATCTTTCAACAAATCCATGACACTGTTCTTCATTTGCAAAACAACATGCTCCGAAGACCGAAATATATTCTGATACGATCCGGGATGCCATTAAAAATAAACTGTCCACTTATGCTGTGATTCTTCTGATATCTGTACAAAGAAGCGAACAAGCTGCTTAAACCAAATGTGTCAAAACGAATGTTCTTTCACTTCATTTGTCCTATTGACGACAGACTCAAGCGCGTGGACTGTGTCCGAAAGTGATCGCGCATCTGTATACTGTATCCAGTGTAGACAAATTAGTGGCAGTGATTGTAATTTCTATTTGCTTTTTACGTGACGTGATACTCACATTCTGTGTAATCAAGTGTCAAGCCGTTAAACGAATGAACGCAAGTGGGCGGGGCCTATAGTGCAAAGAAGGTGTTTGTCAATGTGTTGCTCTGGAGGCGGTGTTTATGCAAACGACTGTGCCTGAGTGACCTCACCTTGCACCACGGAACCAAATGAGCCATTTTCTGAGGGTTCTTGAATGCTTTTTTATTGATGATGTGGACATTTGTGACCCTGGACCACAAAACCAGTCTTAAGTAGCATGGGTATATTTGTAGCAATAGCCAAAAATACATTGTATGGGTCAGAATTATTGATTTTTCTTTTATGCCAAAAATCATTAGGATATTAAGCAAAAATGATGTTCCATGAAGATAATTTGTAAATTTCCCATTTTTTTTGATTAGTAACATGCATTGCTAAGAACTTGATTCGGACAACTTTAAAGGCAATTTTTTCAATATTTAGATTTTTTTGCACCCTCAGATTCCAGATTTTTGAATAGATGTATCTCAGCCAAATATTGTCCTATCCTAACAAATTAACCATACATCAATGGAAAGCTTATTTATTCAGCTTTCAGATGATTTATAAATCTCAATTTCAAAAAATGGACCCTTATGACTGGTATTGTGGTCCAGGGTCACATTTTAAGTTATGAAACTTGCAGAATGTATTAAGCATACAAAGACTTTGTTAATGTCAAAAGATCAGGGGAAATGTGGTTTCTCATGTCATGACCCTTTTAAATATGTGTGTTTGCATTTTTTAAATGACTGTTGATAATGTCTTTCCTCAGTCTTGAGAAATGCCACTCTCTGAATTCAGACAAGTAATTAACTCCTACATTAACAAGCAGGAGATGGAATGGGCTAAATACCATAGAAATAAATATGAAATACATACTAGTAGAATTTTTTTTTTCTTTTTTGGTAGTATGATCAAGTTGTTTTTACTAGGTGGCATTTGGGTCATTCAAGATTTACACATGGTTATTTATGGTTATTCTTTGTCAAATTGCAATGACTTTTAATCATATTTTACTGGGCAGCACTGAATTTAATGTAAATAGGCAATGTTTTTATTTCAGAGATATGTCTGACTGGTGTGTGTGTGTGTGTGTGTGTGTGTGTGTGTGTGTGTGTGTGTGTATACATAAATATGTTATACATTTGTTCTTGCATTGCTGCTGACAAAAAAAAAAAAAAAAAAGCAGTCTTGAGCTTTGAAATGGCCATTAAGGAGAAGGAATGATTTCAGTCAAAAATGAAATGCCTGTCCTCATTTTCTTAACCTTTACTAAGAGTACAAGTTTGAAATGACTGAAGGTCATTATTGTCCTTGTTGGTTTTTTTAAGAATTTCTAAAATCCATGAAACCTTTATGTCCTTTAGGGAATAAAAGGATCTTTAGAATATTAAAACGTTCTTCACTTTAAGGAAAAATAAAGACTTTGGCAAACTCCAAGTTTTTCTTCTGTGGCATTGCTAAACCTTTTGAATTCTGTATTTTTAAAAATGTGCACGACTTTCTTTCTCTATTTTTCATTTTTGGATAAACTATCCCTTTACCTTAAAAGTAAAATGTTTTATTTGATTTTCACTTGTCAGATAATTTACAACTGTAGTCTGTTTCTTCTTCTTCTTTTATTTCTCTCTGTTTTGTTGGTCATCCGTGAAGCCCGAGGTCACGATCCACTTTCGTTCTCACCTTTCTTCGATTACGCCAGATGGTCGGGCATCTGATTTAGTGAAGCCGTCGCCATTAGATCATCGTAAGTGAGGTATAGTCAAGTGACATCTTCTTGCCTGGTTGCGTCTTGCTACAGTATAGTTCCCATTGGCCTCTGCGCTCACTGCTGAGTCTTTGCTTTTCAATGGCCCCATGGGTCAGTGCCCACCTGAGCATGATATGACCGCCAGAGCTCTACTGTGATTTATATCTCTGCTTCTCATTCCTTATAAACTTCTGTAAGTGGGTGATTTCTAGCCTATATTTGCTAAAACTCGTGCCAACGTTTTTTTGGTGTCCTTGATTGAAAGGTTTAATATTTCTAACCAAGCTCTCGATGATTGAAGGAAATTTGGAAGCACCGTTTCATTTTTAAAAATTATTTCTGAGCATCTCACTAATCAGCTTTTTGTCTTGGAAATTAATCCGATGATAATCTCACAGGCTCTGAGACCAGTTTTAAGGACATTTAAGGCTAGACCAGTATGTCTGAGCCTCCCTTGCTGCTGGCTAATCTAAATTGATCCGAATACTGGGGCCGTGTTACCCGAGGATAACTCAGTGGGTGCTGTCCGATGCAATGAAGGATAGAGGGCTTCTGCTGGTGTGTTCAGTCGGCCCACTGCGCCTTTGCGCAACATCGCACTCACACGAGAGAATAAAGTGACCAGTGCTATAAAGAGAGCTACATTTAATTTATTTGGCTGAGATACAGTCTAATAAACTATAGCTCACTCTCTCTTTCTGACAGGAACATTTTGATACTGGCGCATCATTTATTTTACCCCAATCGTATCCCATTACTGTGGCCGTATGCAGTAATGCTGACCTAGTCTCCTCTGTTTCCTCCTACAGTGTTTTATTATCCTCATTGTTTCTCTTGTCCTCTTTATACCGCTTAAAACTGACAGTGGGGTCTCTAGGCAAATGCGTGCTGTGCGTCGACTGTTCCACTAGATAAGATAGACGACACTCCAGAAGAAGCCCTGGAATATCCTTAAACTTACACACCAGTGAAACTCAACCAATTCTCCAGAGCTTTGTCGAACGGTTTTGGCACGAACCTCCCAGGAAACCTGCTAAAGGCTTACAAGTACGTGTGGATCTCTCATGACAAAGCCAGTGCAATGAAAGCGAGCATTTTTAGTATCACTTCGTTTGACTTTGCCTTTGCTGGAAAACACAGGCTTTTTCTTTCTGTGGAGGACTGAGGTGAATTCTGTTTCAGTGTGCTTGAATTTAAAGAAAGAGTTCACCCAGTCATTAAAATTTTGTATTTAAAATTTACCTGTATGACTTTCTTCTGCAGAACACAAAATTGTTGTTTTTTTTTTTTTTGTGTATGTGTTTGTTAATAATAATAAATGTAATAAGTAAAAGTAGTATAATAATACAAATATATTAAACATTTTTTTTTTAATTAAATTAATTTAATTTTGGAGCCTTTTGACTTTCATTCAGTTGACAAAAAAAAGAAAGATTTATATTTCATGAATTTTATACAGTATACACACACACACACACACACACACACACACAAACATATTTATTATAAAATTCAATTATAACATAATATAACACGGGTTACAGGGGTTCCACAAGGAAGTGCTAGGGGGCCTTGGAAATGTTTGGAGAAAAGCCATAAAAAAATTTAAATCATTATTATTATTATTATTATTATTATTATTATTATTATTATTGTAATTATAATTATATTTTATAATTATATTATATAGCATTATAATAATTATAAAATAATTAATACAAGAATATGATTGAGTAAGAATGAAATAAATAAATAAAATTGATTAAAATAAATTAGTTAAAAATAAATTGCATTCAAATGAAATTACATTCAAATTACATTCAAATGAATTATAAAATTTTGATTAAGAAGATAAATAAATACTGCACTTTACTTTAAAATACTTTAAAATAATTATGTTATAAAAATGAATAATAATAATAATAATGTAATTTAATAGAAACTAAATATTTTCCAATTAATATTTTAGACTTGCTTATAATATGAATTTTTTAATATTAATTTTAATATGAATCACAGTGTAAATTGGATATTTATACAAGATGATTATATTTTGGGGTTATCTAAAATATTGAAAAACCCATATAATATAATATAATATAATATAATATAATATAATATAATATAATAATATCTTGTATAATTTTGGACAAAAAAAATTCTTTATATTTTGGGGGTCATCTAAAATATTAAAACCCCCTGTAATATAATATAATATATAATATTTAGTATCATTTTGGACAAAAACATTTCGTAAAGTTTAATTTTGCATGAAAAAAAGCATGTACTTACAACCCCCGAGAGATTAATTATATGGTTTAACAGTGTTATCAGAAAAACTAGTCGCTGCTCCCCCTTTTACTTTATCTTAGTGACTAATTGTTCTTTGAAGGCTGTACAAGGAACATGATGAACTAAGCAGGAGCGACATCTCGCTAGAGCTTTGTTTCAGCATCCTACTTGTCTTCTCTTCTTCTTTTGTTGCCTTCTTTACCTATTTCTTTCTCTCAATAAGCGATGTTTCTTTGTGTCTCTAAGCAGGTGGGAGTGGAACTTAGAGTGGAGAAAGAGGCGTAGAGACAGACCGACAGCTGGAAAGAAGCAAACTAGAACAGACAGCAGCAAGAGAGAAGCGTAGAAGAGGAGGAACACAGCATGAATGTAGCATGGAGGTGAAGGAGCGTCGGCCTTACTGCTCTCTCTCTCGGAGCAGGAGAGAACGAGGGAGAGACTGGGAGAGGGAAGGAGACAGAGAGGAGGGGGAGGGCTACAGGGAGGGTCCCGGCAACCGCCGTCACACCGGCTCATCCTCCGTCCTTACCCAGAAGTCCTATAGCTCCAGTGAGACACTGAAGGCCTTTGATCAACACCCATCCACCCAGGGGCTTTATGGGCATCGCATGCCAGACATGGTGCCAAGGGACACTGAGGAATACAGAGCTCCAGGTAAGTGCTCTTTAACATTCACCATATGGACAGGAGACTCTGAAGTCCTTCGGGCTTGCAAATGTGATGTTTTTTAAACCAACAAGGAAAAGAAAAACAGACGTTTGAAATGCTAAAACCAAAACATAAAAAATAAGAAATGCAGTATACAGCACTAAACTGAATAAATATGTATCTATAGACATATACATTACTAGTCAAAAGTTTTTGAACAGTAAGATTTTTTTTTTTTTTTTTTTTTTTAAGAAGTCTCTTCTGGTCACCAAGCCTGCATTTATTTGATCCAGTACAGGAAAAACAGTACAATTTAGAAATATTTTTACTGTTTAAAAGAACTGTTTTCTATTTGAATGTTTGAATTCAATTTGAATTCTATTTGAATGATGTTTTAAAATGTAATTTATTCCTGTGATTTCAAAGCTGAATTTTGAGCATCATTACTCCAGTCACATGATCCTTCAGAAATCATTCTAATATTCTGATTTGTTGCTCAAAAAACATTTAATATTATTATTATGTTGAAAACAGCTGAGTAGATTTTTTCAGGTTTCTTTGATGAATAGAAAGTTCAAAAGAACAGCATTTATCTGAAATAGAAATCTTTTGTAACATTATAAATGTCTTAATCATCACTTTTGATTAATTTAAAGCATCCATGCTAAATAAAAGTATTAGTTTCTATAATTTCTTTCCCAAATAAATAAATAAATGACTCCAAGCTTTTGAATGGTAGTGTATAATGTTACAAAATCGTTTTATTTCAGATAAATTCTGATCACTGGATCTTTCTATTCCTCAAAGAATCCTGAAAAATGTACTCAACTGTTTTAAAATATTGATAATAATAATAAAAATGTTTCTTGAGCAGCAAATCAGCATATTAGAATGATTTCTGAAGAATTATGTGACAATCAAGACTAGAGCATTGATGCGGAAAATGTAGATTTGATCACAGGAATAAATTACATTTTAAAATATATTCAAATAGAAAACAGTTATTTTAAATAGTAAAAAATATTTCATAATATTACTGCTGTATTTTGGATCAAATAAATGCGGGCTTGGTGAGCAGAAGAGAATTCTTTAACATTAAAAAACATTAAAAATCTTACTGTTCAAAAACTTTTGATTGATAGTGTATAAATCTAAGAAAAAAATGTATGATATATAAATATAATTTTCAAAAAAATCAGCATGCACAATTTAGTACTGTAAAGCATTATTAATCAGCCGTTATTAAATAATAATAATTTTAATAATAAAAAAAATATTTTTATTTAAAAGAAATTAAAGCAAGTAGATTTTTTAATGTAATTTTTTGATATTCAATCAAACACATGCAATGATGTACAGACATTATTTTCGCAATAAAACAAGAACTTTAATATCACTATGGTTGCAAAATTGTATGTATGCAGATGTATGCTTTTCCATTCTAGATATAATTTTTTTTTCAAACAGCAACTACATACAATGTAACATTGGGAGCTAATTCTTTATAACTTTTAAAAGAACTACTTTGCAGACCATTTACTGTTCAATAAACACATTTTTCCAAATCAATAAAAGTCAGATCGTATGGGTTGCGAGCAGCAATTTAACCGCTGTGTTGCACTGTGATCCAACACCTACTTTATATTTCTTCGATACCTTGAATACCTTTTATACACTGTTGCAGACCAAGCCACAATAGCAGAGGTTTTTTTTTTTTTTTTTGTGGCAAAGCACTGAATATCTAGAAATGTAAGCCCTTGTAAGAAATTTTAATTAGTTTAATTTACTAAGTTATAATATTATTTCAGCCTGTCATTGAGGCAGTCTAAATGAAAGTGCTTTTTTGCTAGAAAGCTGTATTCAGGTTCAGCACCTTCATTTTGATATTTAATAAAGCCCAGCAGACACTCATTTGCTGATTAGTCACAAACTATTCAAACTATTTTATAAATATTTGATGGTTTATCATGATGAGACATTTTTAAGTGGAAGGGTAGGATACTGCTCATTCAAATTTAATTTCATTAGAAATACACTTAGTTGGTTAATTGTGCTTTATAGCGCGCTCCATAACCTTAGGCTGTTACACTTAGGGGGACGTCTTTAATTAGCAGCCGTGTTTGTGCCTGATCGGCACAAAAGCCGAAGGAGAAAGATCTCGCCTGTGTTCGTGATACAAATGTTCCGTCATTTTATTTTAATCACAGCCCGGCTAAATCGTGGCAGTTTGCCCTGCAATGGCTTCCACGGGTTTGCAGTATTTCAAAATGTGTGTTTCGGATAATGCCCTCATGTGGTAATTAATGTCAGCACTTGTGTTGAGTTATTTTGTTTCATATCTATGAGTGTACTCATAATTTAAATTCCGGTGTATTCGTTTTCATGTGTCACCTGCTCTGTGGGCTTTTAGTCATAAAGCACTCAGCATATGCTAGCAGGTACAAGAATGTGGTTTTAAAAGCAGAGCGGAAGAAGCAGAGGGCTGCTGAGTCTCAAGGTGAATTTCAATCTGAAGTGGAACAGTTTCTATTTTGTACTGTGTAGTAAATCCTCAGATTTGCTTGTGTTGGAAGTGGTAGAGCTTACCTACATTCAGATTCAGCCGAACAGATGTTCACCTGCTGAAACAAAAAAGATGATTGCTAAATTAGAAAAAGGTCATTCAGTAAAAGATACACTGGTAACACTTTACAATAAGCTTCATTTACTTAAAATTAAGTAAGAGTGAACAATACTTCTACAACATTAATTAATCTGGTAATTTCAGCATTTACTAATGCATTATTAAAATCACAAGTTGTGTTTGTTAACATTAGTTAATGCTCTGTGAACTAACATGAACAAACAGTGAACAACTGTATTTTTATTAACCCTTTAACTGTCGCCCTCCACTCTGTGAGTTAACTTCACCATATTACAAATAAATCCTAATCTAAATAGATATTTTACCATATTTTTGTGTTACAAATTATTTAGGAAAAGTAATAGATTGATATATGTCAAGAGTGCAACTTAAAAAAATCTACATCATAACATGAGTTCTGAACTTTGTCAAAAAAAATAAAAAATTCTTCTTTTCCTTTTTTCCTTTAATGCTTTAGATATAAGAAATTATATATCAATTTAAAACTTAAAATCTCAAAATTCATCCTTTGAAAGGCATTTTAAAATCAGACATTGCATTACCATGGAAAATGTACATCAAAATCATATTACAAAAGGTTTTCATTCATGAATTCTAAATATTTAAGTCTGGATAGTGCATTTTTATGTCTGCGTTTAAAAATGGGAGTGACAGTTAAAGGGTTAACTGACATTAACAAACATGAATAAATAGTGTAATAAATGTATTGTTCATTGTTCGTTTATGTTAGTTAATACATTAATGTTAACAAATTACACATTGTAAATTGTTACAGATACAACAAATAACACTGTTAAGTATCAAATATCAATGTATTATAAAATAAGTTTATGTGCATATTAAAAAAATGCAAATGTTTTCAATTTAATAAACAAATAAACAAACTGTTTTTTTTTATTATTAGGCTCCATGTTTTATTTTATTTAATTTGGTACTGTATAAGTTAGTTTCTTCCTATTTATTGAAAATCGTTTAACAGAAACATTAATGAAAAACTGAACAGTATATTTTTTATGCAGTTTTAAAACAAACACTCCCTAACTCTGACTAAACATTATTTTAAATCCCATTGTTAGCTAATCAATATTATATTTCAGTCTGCCAAAACGGTCTGAATAATACTGTTTATTAGTTTTGCTTGGTTTGTCATTTTGTATACTGAGTAAAAACGTACTGATAAGGTTAATTCTGTTTATTAGATGCTATTCTTTTGAACAAAGAGTATTCAGTGTTATCTAAATTCATTTTTTCCCTATGAAAAGGTGACAATAAAAAATGATCAAACAAACACAAATAGGTTCTTTTAATAGTTTAATAGTTTTTTTTAATTTTTCATAGTTTTTCTGTATTCAAAGTTTGTGCTTTATTAAATAATTTTCTACACCAAATCAATCTTTGAACTGGTAGGGAGAACAAAAACACATACGCGAAATATCTTCAAAATAAATTAAAAATGATTTACAGTATTTTCATTCCTTGGTTAGAAGGAATAGCCAAGACCGAAATGAACAAACATGAACTTGGAAACGTAAAACTGAAATTGTTTTAATGCTTCAAATATTTTAATATAAAACTGTACATACTGCAAGAGTTTGAATGCAAGTTTAAATAATTAAATAGTGTGCGTGTGTTTTCTCAGCAAGTTCACAGTTATTTTGTTTACTACTTTTTATGCGTACGCTCCCTGTGTTAAGTATGCACTTTGAATCTTGCAGGCCAGAGTCTGTCACTGAGGCAGCTTGGGATATGCGGACCTGCTCCTCGCCGCGGTCTGAGCTTCTGCGCTGAGACCGGACTCAGTCATCATACGCAGCTCAGCGGAGCAGACCCTATCCAGAACGCAGGGGGTATTTCTCCCGACTGTGCCATGCTGTGGGTTAAGGCACACGGACGGGACTCACAGCTGTCTAGCCGGTCCAACTCTGCTTTAACACTCACAGACACAGAGCAGGACAACAAATCGGATCAGGAGAATGGTAAGTCCATTTTTTATTGTAACTTTATAAAAATGGTGGTGACGTGAAACTGCAAAAATAGGAAAACACCCCTGAGCACGTCAAGGCAAAGTCACCTTGAATCACTCAAGGGCAAGGATGTAATTGGTTAGAGCTAACAATCGGTAGCCAGTGATTGGTTGAGGTGACAGTATTAATGGATCGACCGGTTACGTTTGCAGCCTAAGGGGCATGGTGGGAGTTATAGGTAGTTCGGAGAAAATAACATAATTTCCTGAAGCATATGAGCAAACGGTGCAGAGAACGCCTAGACACTTCCTCTGGGCCTGTGCCGTATCGTAGATGGCTTTGTTAAAGTCACTCAAATTCGTGTGCGGATCCACAGGGTGTTGCTGGGCCTGCGAACAAACGCTACGGTGGATGAAGAGAAGCCCGTTGGTTTGAAGTGCAAATTGGTGTGCGTTGAAACCTTAATGCCTTACGGATTAGGGAGTGTGTTTGAAAAAGGAAATTGTCTTTATATGAGATACATGCATGTCAAAACACATGAATCTGTATTTTAATTAGATGTATTTTCGAAGAACACATAAATAGCTTTTTTTTACCTGCAGTGAGGAAGGTGGACTGTTTTGTACAAAGTTTATTTGCTGTTGTGCTGTTGTTTTGATGTATGTATTTGGTTTTGCTTTCAAAAGAAAAAAAAAAACTCAGTTCACTACTGAGTTATTGCAGCAAAGTGAAAGTTTTAAAATTGCTTATTTTGCCATGCAGTGGATGTTTTTGACAATGGGTATTTGTTGTAGAAAATGTTGGTTTAAAATAGAAAAGGGCAAACATAGGGGAGTGTAATCCTGCTCATTGTAGGCTAAACATTTCTAATGGAGGATCTGTAGTATCTCATGTTCAGCGTTCACTGCATTGATCAAAGGAAACCACATCTGAAATGCATATGCTCAATTTACATGTCACATTAGATACTATTTACTGCTGCTGCCTCCTCGTTTGGTGTGATATAATGTTTAATGTAATGCAAGAATTCACTCTTGAGTAGCTCTTGTCAGACTGTAGTTCAGAATATGTACACATTTCTGACTAAAGGATAAGCCAAGTGATATACATCTCTTTAAGTTCACTAATATTTAATATTTAAGTAGTGGAATGCAAGTCTGGGTACACTGAAATTCTGGGATATAAAATTTCATTTAAAAGTGGAAATAATAGCTTTAGATTTTTAATTTTATAAAATAAACAATATTGACATTAAATTAGGACATGTTTCTGATTTTGCACTATTTCTAGGTCAAAAAAGCAATTTTGTGACACTGGCCATGTAAACTCCTTTGTGTTTGTTATATTTCTAGGGTTTCACAGTATGTAAAAGGTCAAAATTCATATATGTATATATTTCTGTGTAAAAATTGATATATTTCTAGGGTTTCATAGTATGTAAAAGATCAAAATTTATATATTTTTATATTTATATGTCAAAATTGATGTATTTCTAGGGTTTCACAGTATGTAAAAGGTCAAAATTCATATATTTATTTATTTCTATGTCAAAATTGATATATTTCTAGTGTTTCATAGCATGTAAAAGATCAAAATTTATATATTTTTATATTTATATGTAAAAATTGATGTATTTCTAGGATTGCACAGTATGTAAAAAGTCAAAATTCATATATTTATTTATTTCTGTCAAAATTGACATTTCTAGTTTTACAGTATGTAAAAGGTTAAAATTCATATATTTATGTATTTCTGTTTCAAAATTGGTTTATTTCTAGGGTTTCACAGTATGTAAAAGGTCAGAATTCCTATATTTATATATTTCTGTCAATTTCTGTCAAAATAGTTTTTTTTTTTTCTAGGGTTTCACAGTATGTAAAAGGTCAAAATTCATATATGTATATATTTCTATGTCAAAATTGATATATTTCTGGGGTTTCATAGTATGTAAAAGATCAAAATGTATATATTTTTATATTTATAAGTCAAAATTGATGTATTTCTAGGGTTTTACAGTATGTAAAAGGTCAAAATTCATATAGTTATTTCTATGTCAAAATTGATATATTTCTAGGGTTTCATAGTATGTAAGATCAAAATTTATATATTTTTATATTTATAAGTCAAAATTGATGTATTTCTAGGGTTTCACAGTATGTAAAAGGTCAAAATTCATATATTTATTTATTTCTATGTCAAAATTGATATATTTCTAGTTTTACAGTATGTAAAAGGTCAAAATTCATATATTTATATATTTCTGTCAATTTCTATGTCAAAATAGTTTTTTTTTTTCTAGGGTTTCACAGTATGTAAAAGGTCAAAATTCATATATGTATATATTTCTATGTCAAAATTGATATATTTTTTAGGGTTTCACAGTATTTAAAAGGTCAAAATTTATTTATTTATTTATTTTATTTTAATTATTATTATTATTATTATTATTATTATTATTATTATTATTTTGGTCAAAATTATGTTTATGTATCTAAACAGCCAAAATGCATTTTGTTTTCAAGATTAGATCTGTAACACAATTTGTAAAATTAAAAGGGACCATAATGCTTTATGGGAGTATTTACAGAATATTATATAATTACATATTATAAATAAATAGAGCATATTTATTTAATGCTTTATGAAAATTTTTACAAATTGTCTAGGAATAAATAAATCATATATTTCAGAGAGAGAGAGAGGGGGAGAGAGAGAGGGAGAGAGAGAGATTAGATATAGATACATAGATATATATAAATTTGTATTTTATTAGAAAAATTAGTCTTAAACTGATGATACAGCAAATAATGCACACTGTTGAGAATCAAATATCAGTGAATTATAAAATAAATTTGTGTGCAAATTAAAAAATGTTCTTCATTTAATAAGCCAGTAAGCAGACTAGGCTTTTTTTTATTAGGTTCTTTTGCCATTTTTTATTTTATTTAAGTATAATTTAGTTTCTTCCTATTTTTTAATAAACATAGATTAAAACATGAAATAGTTTAACAGAAATGTTAATGAAAAACGGAAAGTATTTGATGCAGTTTTAAAACAAACACTCCCCAACTCCAACTAAACATTATTTTAAAAATTGGCAAGTCTCAAACTTTTGTAGCCCACTGTGCTACAAAATTTCACTTTGTTTCTTGTGTAGGGAACTTGCGTAAAAGGCTACGAAATAGCCTTGTTTTTTTAAAAATACAGATTTATTTTTGAAAAATGGCGTAAGTTATATAAAATGAATTATTCAGACATGCAGGTGAGCAGTAGTATTTGACCAGCATATTTGAAGCTATTTTTCTTCTTTTTCTTTGCTGTGGATTAGGTCTGGGACTTGGTCCGTTTGAGTCAAAATATAATGATGTAGCTGAGAGCGGGCTGTCTGCTTCACAGCACTCCATTAAGAGAATGAGGTCAAGTTTCTCTGCACAGTCGTTCAGCTTCTGTATCTCTCCCCATCTTTCGTGAAATCTCTCCAGTCTGCTATGCAAAATACGCTAAAGCTGTGTTATAGCACTGTGCTCTATGTATCCAGCCTCCTCCAGAGGGACTCGTCATTATTATATAAAGTTATAGACGACTCTGGAGAGCGACTATGATTATTTATTAGTCAGTCGGGTGTTAAAATGTAAAAAGGGCATTTTTCATCAATGATCAGCCTACATTTTGTACAGTCTGTGTTTGATAAATTTGTAGGATTTCACACTATGTGGTCTTAGGGTAGAGCAACCCTTTAAAACTTTTAGTGGTTACATAATTCTACAAATATTTTAATATAAATTAAATGATAAAAATGTCTTTGTAAATTTGATGCAAACAGATTTATTTGTCTATATTCCGGGGTCTAACTGTAGGCCTCTCTCTCTGAAGGATTCATGCAAATGTGAGACACTGCGTGATTTACTGTAACAATTAAGCTGCACTTTTAAAGGTGTGGGATGAGTTTCCACAGAGACCTCATTGAGGCTGACTGTAAATTGTTCTAAAGCGTATCTTTGGCAACCCATATAAAGCAAGGTCTGAATTTCAGCGTATATTTTGACCAAATGTCCCATAGTTCTTTGAGCAAATTATGCACTGTAACATAGAGGTGAAAATGAGCAAATTCATCCACATAGATCTGTCATAAACCTATCATACTGTAATTCCAAAATCACTATGGATGAGTCAGTACCACATTTTTTATTTTTCCTCTGTGTTTGACAGCATAAAACCAGTCACTCTCATTAAAATCAACAAAGATGAGTGCACCTCAACAGTGTTGACTGCGCAGCATGCCGTTGCAATGGTTTTATGTTGCATTGCATTGCACCGCTTGCTTGCGGTGTATACACAGTGTTGCACGGCACCTTTGAAAAGAAAGCAGCAGCAGTAAAAATGCTGTGGGGAATGCTCTCAGAGTCGCTCAGCTCTAGGGTGAAATACACTACTTAAAACATCGTCCTTTTAGCATACCTGTTACCCTTCCATCTCCATATCTCTTTAAAATAATATATAATGATATTTCTCTGCCTTTGTTTGCCATATACTAAGTAAACAGGCTATATGCAGATTCACATAATAAATTATTATCTATCCTCATTACTCATTTAGCAGCAATGACCCCTTTCCCAGATGTTTTCATCTGCTATGATTTTCAGTGCATTCTGTCAGCTTCTGACATTTTGATTGTCCTTTACTATCTGTGTAAGTAATTATTAAAAGTCAGTTTGTAATTGCAAGGTTAACCATATAAATGTAAGACAGCACCTGATTGCATCACACTGAGAAAAAAAAATATATTTACAGAAGTATTTACAGAATATACACTGTGATTCAAAAGTTTGGGATTTGTAAGATTTTGAGTGTTTTTTAAAGGAGACCCTTATGCTCATCAAGGCTGCATTTTTTTGTTAAAAAAAACAGAAAAAAACTGTTGTATTGTGAAATATTATTACAATTTCAAATATTGGTTTTCTATTTTAGTATACTTTAAAATATAATTTATTTCTGTGATGCAGCACAGAATTTTCTTCAGTCTTCAGTGTCACATGATCCTTCAAAAATCATTCTAATATGCTGATTTATTATCAGTGGTGAAACTGTTGTGCTGCTTAAATTTATTTATTTTTTTTTGGAAAAATGATGGTTTTTCAGGATTCTTTGATGAATAAAAAGTTAAGAAATAACAGTGTTTATTTAAAATAGAAATCTTTTCTTACAATATAAATCTTTACTATCACTTTTTATCCATTTAACATATCCTTGCTGAATAAAAGTATTAATTTCTTAAACAATAAAAAAAATAATTAATTAATAAATAAATAAATAAAAACAATACTGCCCTCAAACAGTGGCATATAATGTAACACAAAATTTTAGAATTTTAATTAAACACTGTTTTTTTCATCAAAGTATTTTTTACGGTGAAAGTCACATGTCCCAACAAATATTAAACATCATAACTGTTTCCAATATTGATAATAAATCAGCATATTATAATGATTTCTGAAGGATTATGTGACACTGAAGACTGAATGATGCTGAAAATTTAGCTTTCCTTCACAGGAATAAATTATATTTTAAAGTAAAAGAAAACTGTTATTTTAAATTGCAATAATATTTCACAAAATTAAATTTGTTCTGTATATATATATATATATATATATTATATATATATATATATATATATATATATATATATATATATATATATATATATATATTTATATTTATATTTTTTAATAATTGCAGGCTTGATGAGCATAAGAAACTTCTTTAAAAACATTAAAAATCTTACTAATCCCAAACTTTTGAATGGCAGATATCTATTATAAATAAATAAGTAAATAGATCATATTTATTTAATGCTTTATGATGATTTCTTGCAAATTGCCTATAAATAAATACATTTATTATAAATGATTATAAATGATAAATTATTTATTTATTTGCAGATCAATCATGAAAACGAAATGCATTTTGGCTGTTTAGATATGTAAACTTCCCCATGTCACATATGGAAATTTGGGAGCCTTGTAATCCATGCGTGAACAAGCAATCATAGACGAGACATGTGGACTGAGCAATCTCAAAACTCAAATACTAATGGGGCAAAAAGAATTTTGCTGCCTCACATTAGCAATGCATATAGCAGAGGAACAGTACTTTGGATTTAGATCTGTTTTGCACATGTATGTGGCAAGTATGCAAGTGAAATGTGCACATGCCCAATTGGATACCAATTGATCAAGACGCATGAAGTGACCAAATAAATACACTCCCTTAGGAGTACTTCTCCTCTTCACACTGAATAAATCCATCCTCATATTAGGCATTTAAAGGGATAGCTCACCCAAAAATAAAAAGCGTCATCATTTACTCCTTTTGTTTTTTTTCTTATATTGTTGTTCCAAACCTGTATGACTTTTTGTCCTACGAAGAACAAAAAAGAAGTTATTTTGAAAAAAGCTGAGATCTAAATCGCATTCTACAGAATAAAGAAAGCCATACAGGTTTGGAATGACTTGAGAGTGGGTGAACTATTCCTTTACCTCTCTTTTGACATAAATATAACCCCTGTAGTGGATCATATATCAGAATCTGTTTTAGCTATAAACCATATTCATTGGTGGTATCATTTAAGATGATCCATTTTTAATGAAGCACTTGAAGAAATATCGCACAGTCTGAGATCCAGCAGCTCAGGGAAAATCCAAACAAGGCTCCTTTCAAAATAGGCAATAAAACAATATTTCAGCAGCATTGCTGCTGAGAATATGTACAATTCTTTTCTTTCTCTAAGCATTAACTGGATGTTCATGTTCAAGAGTTTCTTTTTGATGTTCATTCGGATCTTGTACTTTATACAAACTTTTTATTTTCATCCAGGAACATGAAAGTGAAAAAGCAAGAAGTTCTTGTTCTGAGTAAAACGCTTTATTATCAGACAAGGCCAGTCACTGAGTTGAAAGATTATATTCATGACTAAGTGAACATGTGTGCATATTTAAGGGAGCTATAATGGGAATTAATTAAGGTTGGAGACTTGCTTATTAAGTGAACCTTCAAGCAAGCCCACCCACATACAAAAAAAAGTGTCATCACAACAGTATGAGCCAGGTTTTGTTTTAAAGTTAGAAGAACTTTTTTTTTCCTTAAAGGAACTTTAGCTAATTTGTATTCCTGTAAGGGATTTCCGAAGCCTCTACAGTCTGGCCAAGAAAGACATCGTGACAAAAGTCATCACTGTGAACAAAAGTTAGAGAAGCTCTTCGTTTGGCCAGGAAATAGCCTGGAAACCCAGCTGCCCCCTGCTTTTGTCTGGCCTGGTCGCTATTATCAGAGGATAAATGACCCCTATCAGGATCTTCAGTGCTTGTGAAGCTTTCTCTCTGTCTTTTTTTCTCTCTTCCCTGTGCGTGTGGGTGTTTGCACTGTGTTTTCACATGAGAGGAGTATATATAGGCTCCGTGTGTGTATACGTTCTCACCCCCTAAGGCCAATGAGGGATGCGGTCTCAGTTCTTAAACATCATTATAAGATCAGAGATTCCTCTCTGATGTTATAATGATGTTTAAGAACTAAGAACCGCATTTCCCCGGCGTACTGTAATATCTGCTGCGCATTTCCATTTAGCGCATTGATGGAGAATCTGTTGCTAATGCACGTTATCTATATCAGCTATAGAGAGTTGGACTGGTGGGAAATCGCTGTATTGAAATGCATATCATATCAACAGACTACCAGGAAAAACTTCTTCATACTCCCAGAGGGGCAGCCAGAAGCAGGTTTGGGTATGTGCGCCCACGTAGGCTGTCCCTCACCCGTCGGCAAGATGCTTAACCAACCATCTGTCACGTCTGCGAGCATTTCCCCGCCTCTCTTTATGACATCAAGGTGTTTGCTCCATTGATCATTGCAGACACCAAGGCCAGCTTGTTTTCCATATGCATTTCCACTTTTCCACAACAATGCCCAGAATGTCCAGGAGTGTACAACCATCTGTGGCAGCTTCGAGATTGAATGAGTCTCTCTTTTGCAGTGTAAAAAAATTGGATACAAACTCAACATGGCCAGCAAGCCATTCAAGTGTAGTTTTCGCAGGTTTTTTTTCTTTTTTGTAGACAACTTCAAACGGAAAGGCTGATGAGGCCTGTGTTTGATGCATTCTCATTACTCTGGGTGGCAGGAGAGTTTGGTCTGATGGTCTAAGTACAGAGCGATACATGCGAAACGGGTCACACAGAGTGCTATTGCAGCTTTAGCTTCATAAGCAGCACAAGGACTGATAGAGATAATTACTATGTGTCAAATTGTCTTTTTGTCTGTTCTGCTCTTTCTATTACGGTTCAGCAAGAGGGCTTCGCCTTAAAGGTTACAGTCTATAGCTATATATAATGCAATTGATCGGCTTATAGTAGGATTAGGTTTTGATGGCCTAAAAAAAGATGCAGCGCTTGTGCGATTCTTCAAAAGGTCTTTTCTGTATCCCACAGCACAGATGGAGGGTGTCTTTATCTGGGCTTTAGGGGTTTTGGAAAGTGTTGCTCTCAATTATAAATACAATATTGTTTTGGAATCAATTTGAGAAATTGACTTGGACCTTTTTTGGTATTTCTAATTGTCCAACTGTGAGCCTAGATGGCTGTGTTTCATGATGAGGAGAGAAGTTTTCAAACGTGTTTTTTGCCATTTTGTAACACTGATAAAAAGAGCTGGGGTAGTGGAAGGAAAACAAAAATGACATTTATTATAAAACATAAGTAACATTTTATTATGTTCCACAATTTAAGAAAAAAGAATGAAATTAGCATTGCATTTCAAGCACAAACAACACATAATTTTCAAGTAAAAAAAAAAATTGCATTAAATTTAAGAATAAATATAGCTCCAAGAAGCGATTACCGGGGTTCAAGCACTGAAGGCATTTAGGCATATAAGGAAAAAGATATTATCTATTATTTAGCAAGGCTGTACCCACCTAAATTAATGATTAAAAAAGCGTTTTTGGCAAATCCAGGTAATCTACCATAAAAATATGATGTTTTTTTTTTTAACATTTATGACTGTTATAGCGCCAGCTGTGGTCCGATCTCCTTAAAACTTTGCATGCTTGTTTAGAATCACCTGTCACATGTGTTTTGCAGGTTTTCCTCTAGGCTTTATAGGATTTTGGGTAAATTTAGAGTAGACAGGCCCCTTTTCTAAAGGACTCCATTATAGCTTCCCAAATGGTAAATTTCAACATTTTTTTTTGATAATTATTGGCCTAGAGAGTCCAGAGAATTGAGTCCAGATTGAGATTGAACAAAAAATCTAGGACTAGTTTGCAAAAGTAGTTTTTTTTTACATCTTCTCAATCATTTAACACACGATTTGATTGACAGCAGTGGTTCTAGAGGCAGAGTTGTCAGAAATGAGGAGTTCTATCGTATGATACAAATGTATGTATGTGCGCAAAACCGTGCAACGTACAATCATTTATGCCCTTAAAAAATGCAATATCGGCTGCCAGTGGCCGATTTCTTTCAAATTTATCTCAGACCTTTGGGGCCGTGAATCGAACAAGCCCACCAAGTTTTGCTCCAATCGGCCTCCATTAACCTTGTCTAACAGGTGCTCAAATTTCGTCTGTCAATGGCGGCCATGTTTTTGGAGATACGGAAATGTCCTTGTAGACACTTGTGGCACTTCAGTCCAAGACCGTGCACACTGATTTTTATGTTGATAGAACAAATGGTTGCGCATAAGATTTTTGGCTTTTATAGCGCCACCAATTGGCCAAGGTCTGCGGGGTTTTTTTTTCCTGTGACCTCAGATAGACCTCTTACATAAGTGTTCTGAGTTTGGTGAGATATCTCATTCTGTTCAGGAGTTATAGACATTTTGCTAAAAGTAGCTCTGTCCCTTTCGAACATTTTGGTGCTCCTTTGCGAGTCAAAAGTTCAACTTTTTTTTTATAATTGTTGATATTCACTGTCCAAAGAATCTTTCTGCACTGGTTTGGTTCAGATCAGGCAAACAACCTTTTTCAAATGATGCGAAATACCTGAAAATTTCACCAAGGATTCCAACAACATAAAACACTTGAGCCTGCAACTGACGGCTTAGGAGTTATGAGCAGTTTTGTACGTTTGATCGCTGTAGCGCCCCCGCCAGGCCAATTGTAGGTGTTGTGAATACTACTATCCCTCCAAGTTTTAAGTCTCTACGACTTACAGTTTGGTCTGCACGATCAGTTTTACATGGAGTCAGATATTAAAAAAAACTCTTAAGATTATTATTAGGTATAAGGGACAAGTGTTTCCTCATAACGTTACTCATCATACTTTCAAAATACTCTTAACTTCTGCTGCACTGTAAGTTATTTTTATGATGAAGTGGCTCTTTTTTCCCCCAAAATTAGCACACTCATTATAATGTAGAACTTAAGGGTATCATTACAAGTCAGGCCTAGAGGTGCTGAACTAAGGCCAAAAATTCCAGTAGTTAGTCACCCCAGTATACAAATTGTGCAAAACACTACACATGTAAACTGCATGTTGTATTGTTGAAACAATTAAAGTTATGTTATTAAAATAATAGTGAATAGGAAAAATAACTAGGGCTTTGGTAAGAAATGTTAAGGGTCAACATAAATTACTGTTAAATGTTAAATGTAGCTTCTGAAGGTCTTGCATGTCCTGCTTGTTTTGTTGGAAACTTAATGAACTGAATTTAAAGGCATAGTTCACCCCCAAAAAATGAAAACTGGCATCATTTACTTACCCTCATGTCACTACATGTATGTCTTTCACAAAAGAAGATATTCTAAAGAATGCTGAAAACCAATCATTTTGGATAGCATTGAAAAAAATCCATCTTCTTTTATGTGTTAATATTTATCTATTTAAGGCTACATATGTATTTATATACTATATTTGTGTAGGTGTGAAAATAGCTGCTGGATTTAATATTGCTTGTGAAATGTGCTTTGTTAAAGAAATAGTTTGCCTCAAATATAAAATTACCATAATTTACTTTCCCCTCATTTCATTTCTTTCTTGTGTGAAGCACAAAAGAAAATTTCAGGCTGTTTCTTTCTTATTTATTTATTTATTTAACAAATAAAGTGAATTGTTCAGCTTTTATTCAAAATATGTGAAGATTTTATTTTGTGGTTGAATTATCACCACTGTTGTAGTTAGATATCATTAGTTCTCATCCCCAATTAATGTAGGTCTACATACAAGTTCTATTTTGTTGTCTATAATGTTAATTCAGGCCTGTCATATTATGACACAGACTGCAGAGGACCATTTTAAATCATTTTATACAATCCCAGTGTGTTTTTTATGCTTAGATGTAGCCTACCAGGGCTTTGTGATAACAAAAATGCATTAATATTCTTTATTTAGTGCTTGTTGTCTTTGATAAACTGTAAAAGCAAGCACAAATGTCCATTTAAGTTCATCTTCAGTGTTTTTACTTATGTATGTCTTAGATAACAATGCTTTTGGGAAAGTTGTTGTTCAGAGGGAGATAAAGTATACTTTACGTTCTGCTAACGTTCTACTTGCTGTTTGGGGAAACTCAGCCAAGGTCAGTTAAAAAACACATCTGAATGTTCAGACGCTCAGTCAATCACACTTTCACTCAAGCACATACTAATTGCTTGTATAATTCCTATTTGTCTAATAGAAGCTACATATTTTTCCCCCTTAAGAATTGCATGGGATTGCATGTGATTGCAGAGTGAGAACATCAGCTTTGTTCTTAGGGCAGATTAATATTTTGGTAGCCCACCACACCACTCTCTATCCAGCATGTCAATAATCGTCTCTCACTTCAACAAGTGCAAACATTCATCCACACCAAACAAGTGGAGATTCAAGGTTTTGAATCTCCCATCACAGAAAAAGTTCTGAGAAAAGAATTCGGACTCATCTTATGGTGTTATACAAAATCTATCGTTCCTTCTCTTTTTTGCAAATAAAAGCTTCCACCCACTCTCACTCGGGAATGTGAAATCTGGCGTATACCACCTGAATACGTAACGTGCACAAAACAGGCTGCCAAGACCAATCAGCCAAACTCTCATTTACGGCGAGAGGAATTTGTTTATTCTTTTGTATAAACAGTTTAGCTCTATTAATAAGCTTCTGCGTTATAGTAGGGCCAAAGTTTATTTATTCGCATTTGATTGCATGCTAATTATAATATTCATCCACTTTTCCATTCTTTTGAGACTTGGTCTCTTTCTGCTTATTTATTTATTTATTTTTAAAACCGCCAATGACACAGCAGACTTTAAATGTCCCCACCCACCCATGTTTCGGGCTATTGGGTACTTTTGGTCCTGTAAGATATTGATTTTTGACTCTGTGTGTGAGGTGAACGTGTGCAGGTCAGGACCTCTACTGCCCACTTCATAGGACGGCGAGATAAATCGAGGAAGTTGGGGGTCACAGCTCATTCACCCTCTCCATATCCTTTTATTGCACCCCTCATAGCGGAATTGGATATGGAGGTCAAAGGTCTTGTGTGGCACTCGTCACCCGTCTCGGACTCAGGCCGTTGGATCTTTCATCCTGGATTAAAAAACGGAGACAATTTCAAGACTCGACAGTGAATCGACTTCAGAACAGTCCCCTAAATCACATTAAATGTTGAAGGCACCAGCATTACATTATTTTCACGTCATTCACAATGTAATTTGGGTTCGCTGCAGCAAGGCGACTCTCAGAAAAGGCTCTTTTCATCCATCATTTGGAGTCCATAAATGTCCATTATCTCGAGATGACACTGTTGGATAACAAACTAATGACGGTGGTGTGATCTTCCTGCTCTAGCCGCAGCCTATTCTTGATCCTTGCCAGCGTGTGGCTCACAATGCCATCTGGATGTTGTTTGATTGCAGTGTGGCTTTCAATGGCGCCTGATTGGATATGTCTACGCTTCTTGTTCAAGTAAGGTTCACTTTATGTTTAATTTTACCCAGAGCTGTTTCATTTACCCAAACTAATTATTTCTTCACTTATCCCTCAGACTGTTAAAAGTAGTCGATGCTTTGAAGCAAATAAGGTTACAGCTGTGTAAAATGGATATTAGAGCAGGTGCCTTTGGTTTCTTTCCAAATTTTGTCAGTCTAATTCCGTGAAGATGGTCTTGCAACTTTGTTTAGAGACTTCAAGTAAATTCTTTCGTCTGTTAAACAATCAGGCAGCTGTACAGTTGTCTGGAAATTGGGAACAGTATCTGCCAGATCTTTGGCACTAATGACGGGCTCGGGCCCAACTTGGCAGTGCAAACACCAGAAAACCACAAATCACATTTTTTGAGGCTGTGTTGAGCAACATTCAGATTGACATGCTTTTGTTTTTCTTGGTGGCGTGCTCCATTCTGAAGCACGAATCTCTTCAGAATTCTGCCACCGTAATGTAACAGATGGTTTTGAACAAATGCAGCAAAATATCAACAGTCTGAAGTATAACAAGGCCATGTATCAAAATCCATATTCATTTACATTTGCATCTGCATTTATATTCTTAGCGGAAACTTTCCGACTAAAATGAATTTAGAAGTCATTTTGTCAATGTCAATGTAGTTTTTCTCTTCCCAGCTGAAAGGGATAGTTCACCAAAAAATCAAAATTCTGTCATCAATACTTTACCCTCCTGTCGTTCGAAAATTGCATGACTTTGTTTTTTCACAAAAGGAGATATTTAAAATGTAAAATGTTTGTGTTGTTTTGTCTATACAGTGAAATCACAATATTCTGCAGATTAAAAAGAAAGCAATTTATATAACTTTGGATAGACATAAACTCTAACTAGGCACAGTATGTATTTTCCGCCACTAGAGGGCGCATATTTAAAACAAACAAAGAAACAAAGGCATAGTTTGATGACACCATGATTGACTGTGGAATCATGGGAGTTGTCGTCGTGAAAGGCTAAAAGCATAAAACCGGAAATCGAGGGTGTATGACATCATTGGCAGGCAACGCAATGACAAGGGATGGGACACTAGTTAAATTGCTTATTGCATTCTTGGAAATATATGGGATAATCTAAGTACACAAGTCAGCAAAATACAGTGTTGGGCAAGCTACTTGGAAAATGTAGTGAGCTAAGCTAACAGTTACTCTTCGTTAAATGAAGCTTCACTACACTAAAGCTACAGCCCTGAGAAATGTAGCAAGCTAAGCTAAAACAACATGGCAAAGTAGTTTATTACATCTAAGCTATTTTTTAAACAAAAAAATGTATATTGAACCAACATCATACCAAGTCAATGCTCTCTCAGTGATGAATAAAACTGTCAGGCAAGCAGATAGACAGGCATAATAGTTCAGTTTAGTTGTTTATTCAACAACTTTTCCAAACCAATTTTCTTTTAATTCACCTCATATTGTGACATAGGCAAAATAAATTTTTGTAATAAATGATAACACTTCACAATAAGGTTCATTAGTTAACATTAAGTAACATGAATTAAGAATAAACAATACTTCTGCAGCATTTATTAATGTTAATTTCAACACTTACAAATTCATTATTAAAATCATATGTTGTGTTTGTTAACATTATTATGCACTGTGAAGTAACATGAATTACCAATGAGCGACTGTATTTTCATTACCTAACATCAACAAAGATTAATAAACACTGCAATAAATGTATTGTTCATTGTATGCTCATGTTAGTTAATACATTAACATTAATGAAATCTTATTGTATAGTGTTAGATGTATAGGCCTACAGACTTAAGCTACATTTATTTGCATCATTGCGTCATTATACTATTAACATTTCACCAAAATCAATTTCAAATATGAAGCTTTTGACTAGCGAATGTTTTTTTTTTTCCATCATTAACGGCACATCAAAGGCAGCTGCTACTAGTACGGGCATCGCATTTACATTTTCATGAAATTGCAGGTTATACAGTGTTCTGTCAGTGGAGTTACAAGGTTTAGTGGTGATGGCGTCACTTTTTCTGATCCAGGATCAGTGATCCTTAGCCGTTATATTTCCGATTTGAGCTTCAGAATGCTTTGGATAATGTAGCTTTTGTTGACGCTACCGCGTTACTTGATCAGAAAAGCTATTTGATTAAGAAAACAGCAGTGCTACCACCATGCTACTGCCCATCACTGACAAAAATTGTGTCTTTAAAGGACCAAAATCAAGATCAAAATTTCAATTTAAATATTTTTTTTCTTTTTTAATATCTGTATAAAATGCTGTTTTTTCCTGTAAATGCAGAGCTGAATTTTCAGTAGCCATTACCTCATTCTCTAGTGTCACATGATCTTTCAAAAATCGCTCTAATATGCTCAAGAAACATTTCTTGATATTGAAAACAGTTGGTTCAGTTGGAGTGAACTGTTTATTTGTTTAATATTTCTCAAAGTTTACATTTTTTTTTTTTTTTTACTGATTTTGGCCCATGCAAAGTATCTTAGAGCACAAACAGTCTTTGCTTAGACCTATGATGCTTTGAAATGATGTCTAGGTAAACAGCAGGCGTTGTAAGAGTTTATGTGTTAAATCCACTTCTGCTCCATCATTACATGAGTGATGAATGTGAACGGTAGAGGTGAATGGGCTTTCAATTCTACACAAATAATAACAAGTAGCTGTCGGCTCCATTGAATAGCAGCACATTTCTGTCCGGGTCATGTACCGAAGTGTGCCGAATGAGTATTTTTGGTGGTGCAGTACATTTTAGTAGAGGTGTACCACATAAACCTAGTACTAGTTGGATTGTTCATTTTCTGCATTACTTTAGAAACTCATTGAAGGACAGTTTGTGGTGTTGTGGGATGTTTCTTGTCTTTAAAGCCAGAGAGATATACTCAGTGGTATTGCCGTTTGGGACTTCATTAAATTTGCTTTATGGTGGATTTGTTTTCCCCTCTCTGCTGTGTGACATACAGATTTTGCCATGGCTGAGCTTTGCTCACAAATATAGCAGTGCACTGCATTAATCTATCTCAGCAAGTCATGACTTTTTCTGTTTTATAGAATATGTAAATGCACAATAAACAAACAAAACAGCAAAACAAAACAAAACTGACGAAAAAGCAGGACTTGCAGTGCAGGAAGTACATTTAAATACTGACAGATTGTCTAACACGTGAAGCTTCTTAAAAGCTTTCAAAGCCTGTTTTTTGGTCACAATGAATCAGGTAAAAATAGATCTTTAACAGGTTGCCATGAGGTAAAATAACTGTAATTATATGGCATAGTCCATCAGCCACTTAAAAGGGGTGCTTTTATTCTTGTGTACTACTTTCTGTGCTTTTTATCCACTACATGTGGTGAAGGGTTGATAGGGAATAAACCTTTGAGCATGAAAGATTGAATCTATTTTCAGAAAACCACCAAAGTAAGTCATCAAAGATTTCTGGAGCATCTGGAAATGTAATTGTGTATATCATCGAGAGATCTGATTTTTAAATCATATGAGTGTGTGTACTTAATAGTAGGTAGATTGCACAGGTGATGTGCTTATTTAGAAACTAGCTTGCTGTTAGATGCATAATCTAAAACAGCCTGATAAGCAGATGTTGTGCGAAAGTTTTGAGACATTAGAGCACATCAGTTTTAGACAGTGTGCAGCCATAACATCCACACAGATTACGGGTATTTTGTCAGCATTTGCCCAATTATGTTGCTCAACAGTCCAACAAGACTTTCTTAAGATCGTGTGGAGAAAACTTGCAACGGCAATCAATGAAAATAGGAAAAAAAGTATCCAAAATGGAAGAAAATCTCTGAAATCTTTTCAGGGCACTGGTGTTTTGAAGACAGTGCTATGCATCTGTGAAGCCATCATGGCAGAACCATCATTCTCAATAAAAGCTTTGCTTTGCTGGAGACGAGTCCATTTTCTACCCTTCAGTGCGTCTGTAGACGTAGGTGCTGCTGTATGTTGGCCAGGTGCTCGCTGACAGCCCTGTGAATAATGTAGCAGGAAGATAGAGAGCTCTGGGAAAGAAAGTCAAGTCCCAGGACCCACCATTAAATATCACAATCCACTCTTCCTGGGGACGCGAATGACATTTTATCTCAGCTGGTAATAGAGATCCAACCTTTAAGTGCTGAGTGGGACAAACCATTATTCACTATCTTCTGCTCTCTCAATATCCTCTCCTTACACTGTCTACCTCTGCTGCACAATGTTATTATGACAATGTGGGAATATTCTCATTTCACGGCCCCCTGCTAAAATGAAAATGTTCTGGAATTCAGTCCAACCAATAAATTAGGCAAAATATGATATGGCTTTTGACTAGTCCCAACAATTCCAGCGCTGTGTTTTAAAATGAGCGTTTAAAAATGAAAAACACTGGTTTGCACGTGGAAATATTTCTGCGTCCTCTGATATCAGTATCTCTAAGGTGCAGATTGTAGTGTGTAGTGAAATCTCTTAATGCCTTAAGCCATGAGGCCATGTGCCACAGGAAAAACATTAGATCCCCAGAGTCCTTGGAAAAGCCCGCTGTCTGAGAGAAAGTTATTGTCTCAGCAAGCTGGTGTAATGATTAGCCTCAATCAGGATATTGAACATAGGTCGATCACGAAAATGGCAAGGGCTTAGAAGTCAACATGTAATGGCTTCACATCTCTGCATACTGAGATCGACCACACTGCGCAAAAGAAGAAAGGAATATTTGAAAAGCGCAACAATAGCCGTCATCTACGTCAGCTAATTTAGCGATAAACTCTTAGTCTACGTCGAAATTTCTCAGTGGACAGATGACCTTGTGAATTTGTTGGAATGTTTTCAGATGAGTCTGGTTCTAATTAAATCATTAATAAAAGAATTTGGTGGTGCTTACAGTTCTCTCAATGTTATTATTTTTATCACATTTGAAAATATATTTGACATTTATTCAATATCATATGTAATAATATGTAATAAACCAGTCTTATGTTGCACGGGTATATTTGTAGCAATAGCCAAAAATACATTGGATGGGTCAAATTAATCGATTTTTTTTTTATGCCAAAAATCATTAGGATATTAAGTAAAGATCATGTTCCATGAAGATATTTTGTAAATTTCCTACTGGAAATATATCAAAATGTAATTTTTGATTAGTAATATGCATTGCTTTAAACTTCATTTGGACGAGTTTAAAGGCAATTTTCTCAATATTTTGATTTTTTTGCACCCTCAGATTCCAGATTTTCAAATATTGTCCTAACAAGCCATACATCAGTGGAAAGCTTATTTATTCAGCTTTCAGATTATGTATAAATCTCAATTTCAAAAAATTTACACTTATGACTGGTTTTGTGGTCCAGGGTCACATATTGAGATTGCAATAAATCTTGTCAATAATGATGATAGGCTGGGGCATTATATTTTTTAATATGGATTCTTTTAACAGCCAATCACACAGCAGAAATAAATGTGACAATGGTGCATGTTTCTTTGTGAATGAGTTACATAGGTTTGTTTATTACACAAGCTCAAGCACGCATGACACTCATTGTGCCTCATTCATGAAACTTGCGTAAATATTTGAGTAAATTCTGAGCAATTTGCGTGTAAAACAGACCTTCCCAAAAACTCTCCTCCGGATTCACAAACACTTCGCAAACGTCCGATTTGATAGTTAAACATGTATGTTAATGAATTCCAATCATTCGTATATATCGTGCTAGTGCATGCTCATTTACAATTAGCATAATCCCCACCTATTAATTACAGCTACGCAAATTGCGTGTCCAGAAACACAGTGGAATATTCTGGTCTACTTTCTCAGGTTTGGCTCCAGTATATTGCATACATTTAAAAAAGACTAATAGGCTATATGCCTAACAATAAATATTCAATAATGTGTGTCCACCAAAGAGTTTTTAGCCAGCTGAAAAAATGTCAGGCGCTCTTCTTAAAACAACCAGCTGGTGACGCTTTGGTGACAGCGTTTTTCCAGCTGAGACGCTTTAGTTGATTAGTATGATTTGGAATATCCACGGTGGCAGCGTATTACTAGTATCTCATTTTTTAAAGAATTTTACTAAATATAAAAAAAGCTGTAATCAGTAATATTCACTTCTTCATTGTTGTAGGCAGTCATTGTACAAGTAGAATGGTTGGGCGATTTTCACAGAACGATTTTCACACCATTTACACGTGGTAGGTAGTAGGTGTACATTTCTTTCATACCAACTAACATTTTAAAAATACAAACATTTTCACGAATTCAAAAATTAACGTCAGAACGGATTTAAACAAAAATCATTCTGCTTGTGTTTCATGAATGATTTTTTTAGCCTGTTGAAAATTTTTCTTAAAGACTCATCTCATGAGCCACTGTACAAAGGAACAAAATGTAACCAACACAGTAAATCAGTGCAAATAGATTTAATAAAGTTCAAATAGTTGTCAGTTTCCACATCTTTTAGTCTGTTTACACTAGTGCGTTTTAATTTTAAAATGCATAGACAGAATCAAATCATAATTTCTATTCTGCCTGTGTTTTCTCTTCCGCAATCGCTGTTCAGACTCAGAGGAAGCTCATTCGCTCTTTAATATGTCACTCATATTAAGCGTTCATAATCCGCCCTGTCTCTTCTGATCACGAACCTCACTTCCACATTCGGTTCTGTACATAAAATACCTAGGGAAACATTTTTACGGATGAAACATGAAGCTAATAAACACACATTTACAACAGTATATGATTTGTATGTGATTTTCATGAGATTCTGAGTGTTTACATGACAAATGCTAAGCAGGTGTAGCGATCAGCTTGATATAAAAGGCTACAAATAGCATATTTCAGCAAAAGATCACAGTTGGAAGTTATTCCAAACTCAGTGGTGGTTTAAAGTGAGTTTTGAGTAAATGGTCTTATCTAGACTTGCATTGCTTAAACACTACAGCCTCAGCTGTGAGCCACATCTCTGGGTATAACCAGCGTAAACTAGTGTTAGCCTAGCCCTAAGGAAAAATGCATCAATAGCTGCCACCTGCATCAGCTAATTTAGCAATAAACCCTGAGTTTTAACTCGAAATTTCACCACTGACAGATAACCTTGTGATTTTGTTGTTTGGCTGGTTTCAGATGAGTCTGATTCTAGATGAATCTATAATAGGAGAAACTGAGGGTGCTCAAAATGCTCTCTGTGTAATTTGTAGCTGCGGATGGTTTGCTAGATTCTTTGTCATGTTCTACAACTTGAGGAGAGATATTTGTTGTGGCCAGGCTTTATTTCCTGGCCATGACCTGTTTATTAGAGAATGTAACATTCAATTTGAACGATAGAATTACTCCTTGCGACTTGGTTTTGCTTGTATTCCCCTGCCAGCTTGAATTGGTTTTCCTGAGAGAGCAACCAGAAAATAAATCACAAGATGTGTAATAAATTGCAATCGCATTCTCATCTATATTTGAAAAGATCCATTTTGCCACCGATGAAAGCCTGTCCCATAGCTGCACTGTGCCTGAGTCTAACAGGTGCTGAATAATGAGTCAGCTAGACCTAAACTCCCCACTGCTGTGACGTTAATTTGTGGACTATGTTGTGAAACATGTTGCTCTACAGGTGGCATTTATTCAAAAACATTCTGACTTCTTAAACATATCATTTTTGTCATATGTAGATGCAGGTGGTGCTCAGACCAAAATGGCAGCCCCCCCTTCCTTTCCATTACGTATGTCCACTTGCGGTAGCTTCGGTGGGCGTGAAAACCAGGTGCAATGTAAAAGACCCCCTGGGTAGATTTTGACACGCCTCGCTGCAGGGGGTTTCGTCTCTGCCGTTCCCATCCTTGTCAACTACTCGCTTTAATCCGGATTATTCTTGCAAAGGAACCCCTGCTGCGACCCATAATGTAGATCAGATCAACATCAAGACAGACTCGGTCCCACAAACACCGATACTGGCACACAGGTGCACGAGGCACTTGAAAAACAGCCCAAATTGTGTTCCTCTCCTGCATTTAATATATATGTATGTTGCACTCTGGTGCTGAGCTATATGCTGTTGTTTTTTAAAGTTAATGGATGCATAATGCGCCTGTGCGTCTGACTGAGGCTCTGTTCCTCCCTGCCAAACTCAAATTCAAACCCTTCATCCTGACATCCATCTTGAAGTTGTTGCATCTCAAAGAGCATAACTCATCTTGAGCTCCCTTCATTATATGTGCATCTCTCAAAACAACTGCCTCCTTTAATGGCAGGAAGGCATCTTGCAGATTTGATTATGTGTGCCCTCAGAAAAGAGGCAAGGACAAACACGCCTAAAATATGAACGCTGAATAAGAGAATGTGAGGATGAGAAGACACCTTCAACGGGCAGTTCACATAGGACACATTCCTGCACTTTTTAAAATGTTTTTTTTAAGTAAACATGCACTAGATAGATGCCTGTGATGTGTCTTTTCAGTGATTTTTCTTTATTTATTAGTGTTTTTACTGTATTTTTTGATCAACTAAATGCAACTATGATCAATAGAAAAGACAAACATTAAAAAAAAAAAAAAAATATATATATATATATATATATATATATATTAATAATAATAATAAGACATGAATCGTATTATTGAGTCACAAGTAGGGGTGTGCGATATATATAGAAATTGTTGTTTTAATGATATGCGTTTTGACATTATCGAGTATATCGCAAAAACCAAACAAAAACACACCCAGAGAGTGATTTAGTCTATTACAATACATTTCGAATTCCCCCAAAATTCAAGATAAGGGGCAACAATGCATGACTTTTATGTCTTTTATATTTCTATCATCTGACATTAATATCGCACAAAGAGTGGCATTTTTCAGCAAATATAAGCAAAATTGCAAATGTGGTATTGATTTTGTAAAGCAGTCCAATAAACAAGAAGACTTACATTTTAGACACAAGTTCCTGTTTTAGCTCTATTTCGTCGAGGAAAATGATTTTAAAAAAGCTACAGCAGAACTGTTTTGCTTGTAACCAAACATGACATGTGTTTTGTTACTGAATCAGTCAGCTGTTTGAACAAATCGTTTGAATGAATGACTCAATGACTGACTTATGCAGTAAGTTGCCGGCACCTACTAGCGATTTTAGGTTTATATTTAAAGTATATTTTCACTTAAAATTATTTAAAATATCAGTATTCAGTGTTTTTTATGCATTTGTAACTGCCAGATAACTGCATTAATGTCCTGGTATTAAACAGCCTGTGTAATGCATCTAAAAGCCACTTCAGATTCGCAACATCTGCACTGCGAACGCATATATTTATTTAATTTGATTGGTAACAGCCCTACACTCTTAAAAATAAAGGTGCTTAAAACTCTTAAAAATAAACTCTTAAAAATAAAATAACAGCGATGCCATAGAAGAAACATTTTTGGTTCCGCAAAGAACCATTCAGTCAAAAGTTCTTTAAAGAACCATCTCTTTCTTACCTTTTTATAATATAAAGAACCTTCTTTCGCCACAAAGAACCTTCTGTGAAACATAAAGGTTCTTCAGATGTTAAAGGTTCTCTATGGAACCATTTAAACAAAAAAGGTTCTTCTATGGCATCGTGAAGCACCTTTATTTTTAAGAGTGTATAGTGTCTTATCATTTGAGTTTATTGATTAAATTTAATAATTTGACACAAAACATGATGCATACATTTAATTAGATTAGAAAAAATGGCCTTATAAAGGTAAAAATGGCCATAAAAGGTAAAAATCAATTTAAACTTTTTTGAAAAGTTAATTTCTGTTACTCCTGCAAACTAACCACTGCATAGAATATGAAGTATATCAAAAGCTTTGGGAGTCAGCTGTCCAATGTTCATCCTAAAGCTGCCAAAATACCAGCACAATAGCAAAATATTTTTTACCATTATTGCACACCCCTAGTCCCCAGTCCATAGGTATTACTACATAACGTTTAGAAGCACAAAACATTCATTTTTGTTCATTTTTACTGATGCTGAAATGTACAATTTTGACATATTTTAATGTTTAAAATGTAAACATGGCTATGCATGGGTATGCTGCTCAGGATGGATATGAAGATTGCCGAATAAAGGCTTGAGTTTTGTTCTGTTCCTTGCAGTCTGAAGATTTGGATTACAGTGCACAAATAAAATTGATTCTTTTGTTGCGTTTTGGTATATTTTATGGTTCTGTTGTCAGTCACAGCATGTTGGAGAAAATGCCTTTTTGTCCCATGGCAAACAAAGTAAATATTACATAAGTAATGGTTAAAGATTGCAAAAATGTTATTCATGTTAAGGGTTTAAAGTATAGTCTTGTTTAAAATTAAAACAAGTTGGCAGCAGAAATCACACAGAACTAAATGTTATCAATGCTATTGATAAGACAACTGAATATAATAAAAAGTTAATGCCGCATTTTCTGTATTCATAAGTAAAGTTGTTTATACGTAAATAATTTACATTTTAGGCATCTTAAGTATGTCAGTATTGTACGGTAAAATGATGAAAATACGTCAGTATTGTATGTTAAAATGTTAAAATTTTAGTGCCTGTGAAAATGTAAGTAAATGAACATTTGGTAGAACCACATTTAATTGGATTATTTGAAAATATGAATCTAATATTTTTCTTCTTAAAATGACATTGTTAGTGCATTGTCAACTCACGTCACTTTTCACAATGGAAATGATTTCAAAGCAGCTTTAAGAAAAGACAAAATAGTCACCAAGATATTAAACAAGCATTGTTAACAGCTCACATTTTTTAATCTTCTCATATTTACATGTTTTAATTAAAATCATTTAATTGCAGTGAACACTGATCTCACACTAAGCTTCAAGTTTTTTTTTATAACGCAAGAACACGTCCCGTGTGAACGGCCCTTGTTTGGTTTGTTTTATTGCAGATAGATCAATGTATACAAGCTAAAGATCCACACTGCCTCTGAGCTACAGCAGAAGTACATCCACAAAAGCCCTATAAAGATGTTTGTTTACTTTAACAACATGAAGTAGATGCAAAACTCCCAACGCCTGTCCTTCTCCATACAATTCCCTTCTCTTAAATCAACGACGGTTGTAATGAGGTGTGTGTCGATATGTGTGTGGTTGGCTGTCACAGTGGGCTTTCAGGAAAAGCCTGACCCGGCTGAGAGAGGATCAGCGGAGGCAAAGACATCATGCTGCCGGACCGTGCCTCTGATCTGATGCTTATCCGCCTGACAGTCCGACCCCAATCCATCTCCAGTACCGCAGCTCCAATTACAGACCTCTCTGTACGTGCAGCGCTCGTGCATTGTTTGATTGATGCAGTAACTTTTGGAACGTCTTATCGCTACATAAAAACAGAGCTATTTGTAATGTTGTGCTTTGAGAGTTTTTAGTGCTCTTCAGTGGAGTGATTAATGCCATATAGACTGTCTCCTGGGGTTTGTGAGCTATGAAACATATGTCCGCTTTGTTTATTGTATTCCCAATTCATCTCTGGATTGTTACGATAGGAGAGTTCGTAGTAAGGCATTTATCATATTCAAATGGCAACTATGCCCTAGATACTTGGCACTTGAGAGTGATAATGTCAGATCTTCTCTCCAGTGCTCAGTTCTTAATGTCAAAAAAGCACCCATTTCAGTCTTGTGTTCGTCTCAAGTGAGCATTGTCGCTAGACGCGTTCTTTGAAGCACTGGGATTATCATTATAAATTTATTTCTTTGCTTAATTTGTTTTTTTTCAGTGCTCTGTGGGCAGATGGCTGCTTTGTGATACATAATTGGTTCTAATAATTATGCATTGTTGGTTCATTTTACATGAGGCCCTATGGAAAGTCTTATTTGTGCTGCTATTTAATCCTTTATTTCATTAATAATATTTTAGCTTGATATATTTAACAAACAGGACACAATTCTGAAAGCTAATGACAAGCAACCTGAGCTGATCTTTGTTCTGCAAAGCATTTCTGTTATCATAAAACATAATATTTGCCAGAGTCCACTTGTTATTTTTCCACCAAAAGGTCAAATTTTATTATTTATTTCTTTTTGAATCTTGAAAAGGTGAATGTTCAGAACATCAGTATTGCTAAAAAGAGCAAAGCGTGTTAAATGAAAGCTGCATGTTTGACTACAGTGGAAAACTATTATGAAGTAAATATTTTGTAGTTCTTGGTTGTTGTAACACATCAGCAGTTTTCCCGGTTATAGATTAGCCAAGGGCACACATACGCATACACACACACACACACACACAGGATTTTCAATGCACACTTGCCATTTAAAGGTGAAATTCAGTAAAGAACGAAACACACTGTTCAGTTTATTTTGTGAAATTACCAGTTGTATAGGGAGAATTGCTCAGTACTTTCATGCATGCTGCATTATTTAAATGATGTTAATGCTAGGATGTTTTGTAAGATTTTATTTCACAGCACTGGAAAGAAAAAATGTACTTCATATTACCCACTACTTAATGTCAAATAAATGTCCCTGCATATCTAATACATGCTTTTATAGATCACAGTGGTGTATTAAATGACCAACACTGCACAGTAAATCAGTGGTTATAACTCCAATAGATTTCAATTAGGCGTCGCTGTGTTTGCATTAGCTGAGAGCCAAATTGAATGTGACACCCTTGCATTAGGCACGAATATCTAAGGGTAGACGGCGGGAGGGAAATGTATATTGCCGAATTCCTGCTGTTAGATATTCACATTGTTTGCAGCTTGACACATTGAGGTTATGGCTATATGTGTGCTTAACAGTCGTGGTGAAATGCAGTGAAATTTTTAATGTTACTAAATTATCAGTATGTCTTTATTATGTATTACACAGAGTGGTTACAGTTATTTTTGCTGGAGATTTTACAAATGTATTACAGGCTAAAATGCTTTTACATGTTTCTACATATTATAAAACCATAAACAATGTAGTCATGTCTGATTTCTTTTTTTTTTTATTCTTTAGTTCTCTATGCACTACTGTTCAAAAGCATTTTTTTTATGATTTTTTTTTTGTTTAATATTTATGAAATAAGTATTTTATGCTCACCAAGGCTGCATTGATTTGATCATAAATATTAGGCAATTTTTTCCCAATTGAAACTTATTTGAAATATTTATTTTAAATATATTTTTTGTAAATATTTTAAATTACATATTTTATTATATATTTCTTTTATTTGAAATATGTTTTTGTAAATTACTTAATTGTCACCTTTCACCAGTTTAATGCATTCTTGCTAAATAAAGCTATTATTAATGCTTAATAAAAAAAACACATATTTTGTCCCCACTTTACTCCTCATGGACACAAACAAAATATTAGATTGTTCTAACAAACAAATCAAAACTCCAGCACCAGCTGCAAAAATAAATAAATATATACATATATATATAGTTATTTTTTTTGTAAAATACCGTCTCTTTTCACTAATTTAATGTACTCTTGCTGAATAAAAGTATTACTTTCTATTAATACTTAATTAAAAAACAACATGCACATCTTGTCCCCACTTTATTCGATTATTATGTATTTGTAACCTCATGGACAAACTGAATATTAGATTATTCTAGCAAACAAATCAAAACTCCAGCACCATCTGCCTTCATTTTTTTTTTTTTTTTTTTTTTTTTTTTGATTATTATTTTTTGTAAATTACTCCACTTTATTTCTGTTGTTTTAATATTTATGAAATAAGTCTGCACTGATTTGATTTTGTGGAAACTGTGATATTTTTTTCCTATATATTTTTTTATTTAGACACAAACAAAATACTAGATTATTCTAACAAACAAATCAAAACTCCAGCACCATCTGCACTCATTTTTTTTTTTTAAATATTATGTTTATGTAAATTACTTTGTCGCTTTTTGCCAGTTGAATGCATGCTTGCTGAATAAAAGTATTCATTTCTATTAACACTTAATTAAAAAAAAAAAATACCCCTGTTTATTTGATTTTTTTATTTGTAACCTTATGGACACAAATAAAATATTATTCTAACAAACAAATCAAAACTCCAGCACCAGCTGCTTCACATTCATATAACACTTGAGTTAAAATCAAAAGCCTCAAAACAATAATACATTCGAAAGAAAACAATAATACATTAGAAAGATTGAATAACCCTCATTTACAGCCCTTGTAAAATATATGAACACCTGGGACCATACATAAGTTGAATTCTATGCACTGACGTTACTTGGGAACCATAAATAACCTGCTTTTACACTTTAAGCGGCACGGTGCGTCAAAACTAATCTGCTTCCATTATAATTGATGGAGTTGTTTATGCCACGAAACAGTTTGCATAATTGGGCTATTTTTTCCCAGTCATCTCAATGGCCAAAAGTGTCCCACTTTACTTCAATTCACCCTATTAGTGTCGGATTTAGTGTTTGATGCCACTTGTGTAGCATGGTATAAATGATATAGCAGGATCAGTTCCATCTGACACATTTTCATATAGCGACTAGCCTTCACACTTTAGGAACTGGTAAATGCAGCGTTGCACTGCTGTATAGTTTGCCGCTGCCCTGCCCTGCCCTGTCCTGTAGGTCTAGGTATGGAAGACTATGATTTAACAAGGGGCCGGCATTAGGGCAGGTGTGGCAATGATGGATTGAAGTGCTTAGTAGAGCACTAGCAGCCGGGACAGAGAGTAATCGGTATGTACAGAGAGCTGGCCAGAGTAAGCAGAACAGATACATCAAGCCGAAATGCACGGTAGAGTCGAGCGGGGTCACGTGCACGCAAATCCACATATATTTACAGATGACAGAGGTCTCCATACTCAAGCACTAACACAAAGGTAGCATAATCGTCCTGCTCCAAGTGTTATATAATGTTCTGTTGCCTGCACAGGGCCATTATTTGATTTATGACTCGGGCCACGAGGTGAGGTGTGCAGCATTGTTTTTTCTAGGATATGATGACTACATACATGTACAGCCTGCACCTGTTTGCACAATTTCGTTTGTTAATTTATTGCATGTTTGAGCATTGTAATTTGCATGATTTCTTTAAGTAGGCATTTCTATTGTGCACTTTTAATATCTCAGCTCATTTATTATATGCTGTTTTGCACTTCTATTTCTAGGCACACTAGGGAAAGCACAAGATGTGATGGGGAGAAGAGGGCAGTTGGGCATGTCTCCCAGTTTTTGACATTTTTTTTGTGCATCCCACTAAATTTTTTGTGTTTTCCAGACAATGCTCTAGTTGCACCAGATATATGGCACATTAATGCAGAGAGAGAGACAGAAGTCTTCATCTTAAAAGCCTATAATGTTGTTTATGGTGTTTTCGCTACAACAGCACCAATGAGTTTGAAGCGTCCTGTAAAGCTACGGAATGCTAAAGTATGAATGAGACTGCCAAGTAATAACTAAAAAGCCATTATGCAGCTTTGTAGTGTAGTTTGGAAAATGTTTCAGTTTTTAAAAGTGGGGTGTGTATGTGAATACCTTCTATGCCAGGTTAATGTGCAGAGACAAGCCATTTGTTGGTAGACTGAGTGTAAACAATGCGGTGAATTTAAAGAATATTTTAGTGTCATATATTCACCGTATTTACAAACTACTTGCGATCAAACCTAACCAGGCAATAAAAACTAGTTGCATATAACGGAATTCCGTAATGTAATTACAAAATAAATGTAACTGTAATCTGTTACAGTTACTGAGAAAAATGTGTAATTAAATTACAGTTACTTATGAAAACTTTAACGATTACAAAGGATGGTTACATCTGAATATTTTCACACACATACAGATTTTATTTATTTCTTTCCTTCCCTGCTTTAAAATATGAGACACCAATGTTTCAGGAGTTTAGGACACAAAATATGACAAGCTTATTTGATAACTGTTTTAATTCCTTTTTGGGTTTTTGTCTGTGTGTGTGTGTGTGTGTGTGTGTTTTCTGTCATTTGGATTTTAGAAACAGTATCATAGCTATTAAACTATATCTTATGATATTAAATCAGTATTTAACATCAGAACAATCTCAATTTTGTTGTGGCTGTGCTTTAAAATTAAATTATTATAATCTTAATTCAAGTGATGAAGTGACTTTGAAAGTCTGACAGTAATTAGTTTTGAGCACTAGTGTAAAATTAACTCCGCCTGATTTAAATGTTTAAAACATTTGGAAAAAAAAAAAGAAGTGAAATTTAAATTGAGAAAAGTAATCAAAAAGTAATCAAATGTAATCAGTTACATTAATTTAATAAAGTAATTGAAATAGTTACACTACTTCTTACATTTTAAATAGGGTAACTTATTACATTTCCAAAGAAACCTTCCCAACACTAGCAATAAATCTGCTTAAATAGCAGTGCTTGACTACTTAAACTGTCTTATGAGCCTTAAAAATGCCTTCTTATATTTATAGGTTTATTATTGATTTGATGCTATATTCATATAGCTGAAGTTGGTATACTGTAAATATTGAGCACATTTTCAAAAACTATTTTTGGGCACTTAGTTCTAATGAGTTCTAAAACCATGCAAAGCCCAAATGCAAACAAATCAAGGCTGTGTTTATATGATGAAAAATACAGTAAAAATAGTAATACTGTGAAATATTATTAAAATTTAAAATATCTTTTTTAAATCTTAATATTAGGGCAAAATAAATTTGACTGAAAATACCCACAAAAGATTATTTAAAGCTATTTTTTTTCAGTGAGAAAATATCAAATAGACATTACAAATTGTAGCTTAGAAAGAAACATTTTATTTGATTCAACATAGAATTTATTGCACATAAACATTTAAGCTGCAACATCCTAGCGTAAACTATGGAACATGAAAGAAGATCATTTGAGAAACATCTCAGTATTTCTTGTTCATATGATAAGAGTCATTGGTAACCAAAACAGCTTTGTTACCAACAGTCTTCAATATACCTTCTTTTATGTTCCACAAAAGAAAGGTTTGAAATGACATGAGGGTGAGTAAATGATGACAGAATTAAAAATTCTTTTGATGAACTATCCCTTTAATGTTTTTATTATTATTATTATTATTATTATTATTTAATGAAATTATACTCTAAATCTAAATCTAAGTCTGCCAGCAATTTCAATTTCAATTTGTTCACATTCACACAAGTAAATGGCTCTCTTTATTGAATCATTGGTTTACACGATTCGTTCAAAACGCAGATTCATTTAAAAGCTGAACAATGCTGTGTTGCTCGGAGACACGCAACAATTCTGCTATGGCTTCAAAGGTAATATTTTCTCTGCAAAATTGAGCAAAAACATAAAATGTTAAAAATATAACACAAAGTGTTTAAAATATAACACAATATCAACTTCCTATTTACTGAACGGTTACATAAAATCACCTTTAAGCTTGTGATAGATCGGGACAGAATCAGCACTCGTGTCATATTGCTCTTGCTATGTGATATATATAAATATGAGACAAAACACATACACGCTTTTAAAAATAAAGTGCTTCACGATGCCATCGAAGAACCTTTTTGGTTTAAATGGTTCTATAAAGAACCTTTAACATATGAAGAACCTTTCTGTTTCACAAAAGGTTCTTTGTGGTGAAAGAAGGTTCTTCAGATTATAAAAAGGTAAGAAAGAGGTGGTTCTTTAAAGAACCTTTGACTGAATGGTTCTTTGTGGAACCAAAAATGGTTCTTCTATGGCATTGCTGTGAAGAACCTTTTAAAGCACCTTTATTTTTAAGAGTGTAGGGGCATTTTTTTGCAAAAATATCTTTCATTTTGAGTTGTTGCCCTGCATCATATTTGTCAACAGTCAACTATATGAAATATAAGATGACAGGTCTGGGGGCGTTGCTAGTGCGTTAAAATATTTTAATCGCGTTATTTTTTCATAACTATTTAATTAAGTTAATTAATTAATTAATTAAGTTAACGCATTAAACTGACAGCCCTACATTTGAAATAAAATGTATTCTTGTGATGGCAAGCATTGTTTATTTGAAATAGAAAACTTTAGCAAAATTATAAATAGCTTTACAGTCATTTTTGACCATTTTAATGCATCTTAGGTGAATAAAAGTAACTAAAGAAAGAGTCACACTAAGTGTGTTTCCCTTACAGATTTGCAGATATGAGGTGTTTCTTGGAGGTTGTAGTACATTAAAGAATGATCACGTGACTTTTACATACGCCGTTGCAGTTTTGTGAAATATTTCTTTTTCAAATTGCCTGAAAAACCACCTCATGCGAACATAAAAAGTTGTCTGCGAAATATGGGAGTTTTTACAAAATTGATGTGTTTCCGTTGGGTGTATTTTCAATTTACGCAATTTGAAGGGTAATGGAAACGCAGCTACTGACAGCAAGCCAAGAAACAACCATTGGCATGAGTTCAGAGAAGGACTACCTTAATTGAGGACAGGGAGTTTTGCAATTTTATTTGATTCTGCTAATAGCACTTAAATTACGTTTAAACCTTTAGCATGCATTTACTGTGTACATCAATGCAAATTAAATGTTTTGTCTGGCTATTCAAGCAAGCCGAACTCTGTTGAAAATTATGTTTCGGTAATGATTTATTCTCTGTCTGTCTTTGAATCAGGGGCGCTCTCGTAACCAACACCTGAGCTGACAAAGAATGATTAAAATCACTTTATTGCTCCAACAGTGGAATTTTCTTAATCTGTCGAATAACTCGTGTATAATTGAAGTGTTTTGAGGGTGATACTTTGAATGATTAGCCACTCAACACGATCAGGCTAATCTGGGATGTGTCAGCCTCCGCAGCGACTGAATGTGCGCTCACCCTGACCCATTTCCTTTGAATTAATCCCAGCTATAGTTGGGGGAAAAAAAGCCTCTTTGATCTTCTAATGAAGGGACACTCATCCCGATATTTCTGTTCTGAGTTTGTCTGCTCGCTTTGGTGTGTCTGTGAGCTCTCACCAAGGAATTCCTGGAACAGGGTGAAGTAGTCTGAATAATTAGGCCTTGCTTTCAAAATCTCAGTCTCCTCCTCTGTCCTGCTTCCTCCTTTTACTGTCATCCATCATTCAGGCCTCAGAGCTGCCATTGGTCATTACTACGTCTGCTCGCTTTGCATGACGGCGTTCAAAGAAAGCTGGCTACCCTACTTTGATCCTGTTTTTTCTCTTTCTTTAAGGACGATAAGAACACCTAAAACCCCTTCTACGTACAACCTGATGGTTGATGCGATTGAGCGCAAATCTGCATGCTTGTTGGAGTGCGACGCGGCGCTTGTGTGTTTTCTGGGATTAGAGAGCGGGTTAAAGGCTAGCTCAGCAGTGAGGTTTTTTAGATTGGACGGCTGTGGAGCTATTTCCAGACTGCTCTGCTGGAGGATGACTAGAAGAAGCACTGGATTCATTATTCAGAAGGCAGCGGAGTAGTACACAGCAGCACAGTCTGTCAGGCCAAGATTACCTTTGTGCATTCCTCCGACATGCGAGGAGAGCTTAAGGTTTGAGTCTATACCCCGAGGCGTGAAACCAACCTGACTGAAAATAGGGATGTACAGGCCGTCTGAAAGTTATCAGGTAGTCTGCGGAGTTGTGAAGTGCGAGAACATGGAGCACAGGCTTAGATTACAAGTGATCTTTGAGAATGTAGGGTATGTTTTACATTAAAACAGGATCAGGTGATCTTTTGAGGCATGTTGAAGCTGGGCCTGTGGCCACATTTAGCTGCCGTTTCCCCATACGGCAAAAAAATAATTTCATGTATATGCATAAAATACCCCAAAATATGGATTTTAGAGAAGTTTTAGTCACTCATATTTTTGACTCATATTTTTCATATTGTCACACACACATGGGTTACAGATTTTTTAGGCTTGTAGTGTGAAAAATGCGCTTTACAGGTTAATACAGATGTCAGCGAATGTGATTAGTGCAGTAAACACTGCATTTATTTTATTTGTCTTATTTGTAGCATCTTAATTTGTTTGAACAGGAATATTAACTGGATGAATGCATACCTTATGAAGCAAAGAGAATAATGAATTAGGTCCATTGGAGTGCAAAAAGCTCTATCAATACTAACTCAATTTGCAGACTCAGAGTCATTGAAACTAAATGGACTAACAATGTAAGGATGCAACTGTTTCTTAAGGCCAGACAGACGGCAGAATCTCCATTACTCCAGACCAGACACAATACACCTTAACATTAGGGTCATTCAATTTCCCACTCTGCTCTTCAAAGTGGGCCAAGTGATTTGTTTTCAGTGTGTATTTAAGAAGAAGCCTCAATCTCTCCCGGAGAAGTTTAGCATTTAAATTGGTTGATCCAAGCACATTTTACCACAGCTGTTTTTGAAGCATCGCGCTGATGAAAAATCAAAGGTAACGTGCAAATGCGTGACCTTTCCCCGGCTGAATAGCAGACAGTGTCTGAAGAGCTTGTTTTTGCTGACATTCATCTTTCTTTTAAAACTTTGGGGCTTGGTGAGACGAAACATCACTAATTATTTTTAGACAATAATAAAAACCTCACGGCAGGTCTAAAGGTGAAATTAAAAATATATTTTAAAAAAAGATGTAGAGGAACGTTTTTAGAAAGATAGTGACAACTGCTGGTTTATAGACCTTTGTGATTGTTTAATGCTGGAAAAAAAACAATAGAACCATCACAGAAAATTCTAATGGTTTCCACTACAAATACCATTACAAACATCAACTTTTGTCCATTAAAATCATTAAACATGGTTTTCTGTAATGTGTTTTTGGACATATTCCATTAGGATTTATTGGTTTTAACAAGCCACCAATAGAAGGTGACCAATTACCAGTAGAGACAACAAGGTCCATTACAGTTTACATTAAAAAAAAAAAAAACAATTAAAACCAATAGAAGTCCCATTATAACCACTAAAACCATTACACATTTTGTGATGGTGTCTATTGTTTTTTTTTTTTTAGCAGGGCTGTAGGAGCACATTGTTTTTAGTATTGATATTAGGGCTGTCACTAACAATTATTTTAGTAATCTGTCGATTATTTTGCTGATTAATCGAGTAATTATAGTAATTATCGAGTAATCTGATAATTATAATTATTATTTTGTAGTAATAAAAAAATAGAAAATAGAAAAAATAGACCTAAGTGAACAGCAGCCTTTACAATACTCATTAGTTTAAATAAAGTATTAAAGCAAGTAAACACATGGTTTTACTGATGGTTCTACAAAACTGTTAAATTACATAATATATTATAAACAATAGAGCTAATGTACAATACGCATTATAACAAATGACTGCAGAGGGATTGTTTCACCGATTGTTTTTACGTTTTACCGGCGATCTAATCTGTTTAATATGACTGAACATTTAATTCAAATATCCACTTACTGTTTAATGTTTAGCCATTTTAGCCATTTATGCTAGAAGAGCTACGGCTACTGTAATTTCTTGAATATGTGGACATCAAAACGTGTAAAAACGAGGGTTTAAACTTTTGTTTTGAAATCACGATGAACAGTTAGCCTATTTAAAATGCTAATGGTGTATTCTGTTTTTGCATAGGTTTACAAACGATTAACCTTACAAATCTGATGAAATAGCGCACGTTGCGTTCCCAGATGAATGTTATAATAAACCCAAACTCACAATAACATGCAGAGATGGAGTTTGAGACTCTCCACACACTAAGCATGAAATCATAACAGTTTGTGTAGCAGCATTTACTGTGAACAGATCAGCTCTGAGACGCACGTAAGTAACCTACAAGGATGTAAATAATTAAAGCGCATATATTAAACCTGCATCGCATATATGTATATAATTGAATCGTAGCGTCTGTGAATTCTTAATAGCATTATGCTTTATTATGATCTTTAAATGGGTTTAATATGTGGAATGGGCCACTTCCGGTATTTTGCCGATTTCTCAACACAGGCAAAATGCAATCAAGGATTTTTTAAAATCAAATACTCGAATAGAATCAAGGAATTGTTGCAGCCCTAATCGATATAATATTGTGTATGAAGCCCTGCTCATGACATTCAGAAAAAAAGATGTAGACAAGAATTAAAGGGATAGTTTACCCAAAAATGAAAATTCTGTCATTAATTACTCACCCTCATGTCGTTCCAAACCTGCAAAACCTTCACTCATCTTCTGAACACAAATTAAGATATTTTTGATGAAATTCAAGAGCTTTCTGACCCTGCATAGACAGCAGTGCAACTACCATGTTCATAAAATAGTCCATGTGACTAGTGGTTCAACCGTAACATTATGAAGCTATGAGAATACTTTTTGTGTGCAAAGAAAACAAAAATTACAACTTTATTCAACAATTTCTTGTCTTCTGTGTCAGTCTTAAATGCATGTTCACAACAATACCATGCATTTCTTTGCGCAAAAAAATATTCTCTTAGCTTCAAAACATTACGGTTGAACCACTGATGTCACATGGACTATTTTAACAATGTTCTTCCTTTCGGGGCATTGAATGTGTCAGCTGCGTTGCTGTCTATGCAGGGTCAGAAAGCCCTCAGATTTCATCAAAAATATCTTCATTTGTTTTAAGAAGATGAGTGAAGGTCTTACAGGTTTGGAGCGTCATAAGAAGAATATAACTTGAGCATGTTTTTTCCTGGGCATGTTTTAATAGTAATTTTTTTTTTTTTAATTTTAGGTAAATTTTTGCTGCCTTGTACTAATTAATTCCCTTGTTTTAGGTAAATGTGACCAGTTTGTTCTTTCATTAAATAGCTATCTTGGCATCCACACCAGCGGATGGTAACGTTGTGTTTATTGTAAGTGCTGCAGTTATGGTCTGCACAGTTATTGATTATTGAGCAAAGTTTTAGTATCATGCAAAACTGTAAAGAATGACTGATGCATTATCAAATGCTGCGGAACTCACGGGGAGCAGTGGTGAAGTGCTTAAATTGATTTTTTGTTATTGTTTTTTAACCATTACACTGGTGAAACAGTTACAGTTATTGACAACAGTTGGCGGGAAACCAAAATCATGCTGATTTGGCTCATTGAATGCCAATTTTTCCTTAGACATTATTCAATCAAACATGAAATTTAACAGTGAATATAGATCATATGGTAACATGACTGACAGCAACTTGCCTTGCAAATTAAGAAGCATACCGACCAAGAGGGAAATAAGTAAATAAGTAAAAGCACACGGCAGTGCACAAGGGACATGTCAGTAGATTGGTTACAGTGTTCAGCCGTTGCAAAAACATGCCAGGGTTAACCGCAATGGGAGCTACAGCTGTAATCTTGATTATTTAGTTGATTTAATTATGCAGTTCTAATATACACATACAGTATTTTTTTTGTTTCAGGGTTTTCTGTGAAAGACCAGTATGAATTTAAGGAGATTTTAAGTAATTAAATCTGAATAAAAATAAATAATAAATGGTTAAACTGTTGCAGAGAATAAAACTTTGCTGTTTATTTCCAATTATGTATTTATCACCTTGTTGTTAAACAAGGTGGCAGAAAAATTTCTGAACAGATGTTGTTCTAAGGAATTGCACATCTACAAATGTATGCAGATATTTTTTGGTAGTGTTTTTGGGGACAAGGTTAATGATGTTTTCTCAGTGCATGCAGTGCTTTGCATTCAGATAGAGTACATAATTACTTTCAGATTATTTAACTTTAAAATTTCATTACATATGGTGAATGATTTCGCTGATGATTGTTTGAGGTAGCAAATAAAAATCGATAATTGACAAAAGCTGAACACTGGCTCTCAGCAACATCGTGACAGATGTGGTGTAGGTATGATTTGTCTTTACTGGGGTCTTGGCGAAGCTTTACATTGGAAACGGATCGCAGATGTCAGTTTCAGACAGAATGGCTTGAGGGTGATCGTGTCACAGAAAACATCTCTCCTTTAAGTCTAAAGTTCCTGTCTGGCAGAAAATTTGGAGAAATTATGCCACCATGTTGCTGACAAATGACCACAATTCAAATCGGAGAGAATTCTACCTACTGAGCATATTCAGATATGAGCAAGTAGAAATCAGACAGAAGAAAAACACCAAGAGGGACTGAAATCTTTCTCTGTTAGGTTTTAGTCCCAAGGAGCACTTTCAGCTCTGCAGCGGTGTGACTTTGATTAAATGCTTGTGCTCTGCTTTACGCTGGACTCTGAATGCCTCCTGAATAGCCTGTCATGCCAGGTAGACAAGTTTCACTATTATGCTAGATTTATAGTCTTATACTGCCAACTCGTCCACAACTCTTACTCTCATCATGGGTGGGCTCTGCCCCACTGCAACATCTCTTCAATACTTCCTATAAAGTGAGCTCAGACTAAAAGCCTAGAAGGCTGGAATAACTGTCAGTTTGGTAATCTTCTTCTTTAATCACAACCTATTTGGTAATTCAGTTTACAGATGCCTCTTGCCGTAATAATGCACTCTTAGAAAAAAAAAATGCACAAAGCTGTCTCTGGGGCGGTGCCCATTTAATATATACACTTTAGATAATATGTAGTTTTTATGTACTAATGTGCACCCTTTTGGGGGGGTAAATAAGATGTGAAGGTAGTGTTTCATGCTGAAATTGAATAACTAAATCAAATATCTTTCTTGTTTGATTGGAGGGCTTGTTTGTGCATTTTTATTAAGTTTGATTTTGAAAATAAGAGGGTTAAGAAATTCATATTTCACATCAAATTTTGGGTTGTTTTGGAGGATGTGGCAGTGGCTCATGAAGACTGAACTTGAAGTAAAATACAATTATAGTCCACTGGTAACTGCTGGGTTATTCCATGCTCCGGAGGGTTATTCCAACTGTGACATTTTCTCTCAAGTGATTGGATGTGATACCGACTGGCAAAGTCAATGGAAGGAGAGCTAAGGAGGGGTGTCTAAATATAGGGTAGCGCTCGGCGCGGAATAATCAAGAATGGTGTTATAATCTGTCTTAGGAGCGGGAGTGCAAAAGCTCTTCAAGACAGCAAAGATATTCAGAAAAAATTACATGCTCAAATAATGCGTATTCAAAGTTAATGCATCATTTTCAGTGCCTGTGTTCTTACTTAGTTCAGAGTTTGTGTTTTAAGGCATTTTATGTTCTGTTTTACAACTGTTTGTGTTGAGGTTGAATAATATTTTAATAGCTCCTTTCAGACATGCACAGACTATTATGCGTATTTCACATTCATCTGTTACCATAACATGCTCACGGTGTCTCAAAGGGTGCACTGTTTACCACAGAATTCATGAATGCAATTTTCTTTTCATTATTTACAGAAGTGCAATACCAAACCCCCTTTTCTGGTACTATTTAGTCTCATTTATCAAATATGACAGTTTATGTTATACTCTTGTCATGGGCAGGGGAATGTATTTTTTATTTCTTTTTGATAAATGATAGATGTTGTTGTGAGAACAGCTATTTACTCAAACGTTTTTGAGCTGATTTTGCGACTCAAAAAGACTAATTGTTTGCATTCTATGTTGAAAGAAAACAATAGCCTACATAAATTGTTTGTTGTCTTACTATTACTGAAAAACGTGGTTTGATATGTGGCGACCAGAAAAGATAACTGTTTGCTTGATCTGTTTTATTTGGCCAAACTCAAGAAAAACATCTGTTTGATTATTTACTTTTGGCTCACATAACAGAAAGTAGTAGGTATTAGGTATGTAGGTATTAGTATGTAATGTTTAGAAGCACGAAATGTACATTTTTGTACATTTTAATTGATGCTGAAATGTACAATTTGTATATATTTAAATATCAAAACATAAAAATGTATTTTTAGCTAAAAAACCTATTTAATATATGTGACCCTGGACCACAAAACCAGTCTCAAATAGCATGGGTATACTTGTAGCAATAGCCAAAAATACATTGCATGGGTCAAAATTATCGATTTTTCTTTTATACCAAAAATCATTAGGATATTAAGTAAAGATCATGTTCCATGAAGATATTTTGTAAATTTCCTACCATAAATATATCAAAACTTAATTTTTGATGAATAATATGGATTGCTAAGAACTTCATATGGACAACTTTAAAAGCGATTTTCTCAATATTTTGCATCTCAGCCAAATATTATCCTATCCTAACAAACCATACATGAATGGAAAGCTTATTTATTCAGCTTTCAGATTATGTATAAATCTCAATTTCAAAAAAGTTATGACTGGTTTTGTGGTCCAGGGTCACATATTTGTAGCAATGCATTTTTATCATTTTATCGATAAGCGATTTAGATTTTTAGACTCCTTAACCTACCCCCAAACCTAAACCTACCCATTTTATAGTGAACATAATAAGATATAAAGCATAAATGACCAAAAAATGCAGGGAAATGACTATTTTAATAACAATATAGCATTAAAAAGATTTTTTTAATAATCACTAATCCCACTACCTCTAAACCTAACCAAAACAATTTTGGTACAGTATAAAGGAAAACATGACAGATAAGTGCAATCACAATAATTTATTTATTGCAGAGCACAATTTAAGTTGTAAATCGCTGAAAATATTATTCAGATTATTATTCCGATCCACACCGTGAAGGCGTGCATTTCTCATTCAAACACACCTCACCAGAAAAACGGCATGTCGCAATCTGTGACGATGCAATATTTCAGTATTCATAAGGATTTGTTTGTAAGTCTGTAAAGTTGTTCATAAATAAATCATTTGTTTTAGGTGTCATCAATAAATCAGAATTGTACATTAACATGCTGAAAATACGTCAGTATTTTCACTGTCCCACAAGATAAAAAATAACAATTAATATTGTCATTATTTAAAATGCAGTAAATGGTTAAACATTTCTTTGTCCTACATGGACCTGTTGTTATAAAAGCTGCAGTGTTATTTGATTTTTTTTTTTGTGTGTGTGTGTGTGTGTGACTGTCTCAAGCATGGTTGAACAAATTATAACTTTTACAAATTAAAAAGAAAAGCATAAAAATGTTAATAAATACCTCTATAAGTGTCTATTTTAGTAAATGGCAATAATTTTTTTAATCCATTTATTTCTGAATGCGTAGGAACTTGATACATTTTGTCTCTGAAAACTATGTCCTCAGGTGTGACACCATATCCTTTTTTTAAATCGGCCATTATTTATTAGTTGAAGGAACCCATTCGTGATCATGTTACTGAAGCCCCCGTGAAACCCATGACATGTGCACATGGTACATTTTTGTCTCAGAATTGTTCAAATAATTAACTTTTTTGGAACCACTACAAAAGTGTTACATTTTGTTGTCCTTTGGTGTGACACCCCTAAATGATATTTTTTAATTAAATTAATTAAAAACTCTATGTTAAACTATATAATCATAGAAAATTATGCAATTGTGTCTTACTAACCAATAATGACAGGTTAGCCCACAATAGCAAGGTCATTATTTGACACAAAAGGCTGAAAAGTCCAAACATGTTGATATTGTTTGTGTAACAAATTAAACTCTTTCTCCTTTGACATGTTAAAAATTAAATAGATATACTTCAATAACTACCATTTCTGTCCTTTAGTGTGACGTAATGTCCTGTGGTGTGACACACATAAAAGAACCACAGATTTGTTTTTATCTTAAAATATCTTTAAAAAAGAGTTGAGTATTGCAGTAGGAGAAATATAAACATCACTCATCTTAAAATGGTATAATTTTTATCAGTTTTGAATGGATGATAGCAAAGTACGTCTTGTCAAGGTTTCCTTGAAAAAGTCATTGGGGAAAAATTATATTAATTATAATTTCATATTAAATAAATAACACTATATGAAAATAAGTGTCTAACAATGAAGGTAAATCTCTCTCATGCTATTTATATTTTATTAAGAGGTTTTTTTTTCCCTCTTAATTTTTGCTATGTCACACCATAGGACAAATGTATGGTACAGTTCAGTAAAAATGTTTATAAAAACAATGAAATAGTTGATAAAGTTGGTGATGCTTTATATTTTCTCAAAGATCAGACTTCACACTACAGAAATATATGCATTTCTTCTTCAAAAATTATCTTTTACTATATAAGCATTTTTTACTGCCTATTTGTCAGCTACCCTAATGTACGTGTTGTTGAATCACATTTTACGTAAAGCGCATAATAATTCTCAAGAAATCACGTTGAATATGCAGAGAGGAAAATGACCCCTCAGCAGTATTTCATAAAGACATTAGCAGGAGCGTTAACAGTAAAATGGGATGTCATTTCAGTCGCTCCATCCAATATTAATCAAAACGGCCCACTAAAGCATCTTGTTAAATCATAGCAGAACAACTTGACATTGAGAAATTTCATGCCAGCTGTATCTGTCTTCCCCAGATTGCAAATGAAAACTTTATGAAAAAACAAAAAACAAAAAAGAATTTCCTTTTCTTAGCCGCTTCATCTATTTGCAGATTGTGCCAGGGGAAGTCAAGGTAAAGGTAAACATAAACTTGCAAAGGACAGAAATGTACATTCAAGAGAAATCTGTGTACGTCCAATCAAGAGAGAGCGAATTGTATTTTATTGCTCAGGGAGTTTGATTAAAGGAAGCTGATTGCCTCAGATCTGGATGGAAAGCCTGCTGAACGCCTTAACATTCTGCTCATGCTGTGTGTAATCATTTGTTAGTATGTGGAGTCTAGCGGCGTTCAGATTGAATCAGAGCGGCGCCTCCTTATCTAGATTGAAGGAAATAATTTGTTACAATTTTCCATTAAGTCGCATTGAAAAAGGCATGAGTTACCTTAAGGGCACATTTAAGGCAAATTGTGCCGCCGCAGAAGTTCACTGTCTCTTAAGATTGCCGGCTGTTTCATTTCCAACCACTGTCTCGGGCCGTTTGATGCATTCGCGAATGCAAACGACATGAAAGTGTAATGGCGTTCGCTGTGTCTGGGCATGACACAACATCGCCGTCTTTGCACCGGGTGACCTCTTTGTGTCAGACGCACCGAGTGGAGGGTGTACCGTGTTTCCTCTCCAACACTTTGTCTAATGCACCTGTCGCAGAGACCTATTTTAACCCTGTCTTGAATGTGGCGAGACACCTGTCATAAAGATTCCTGTTCTTTCAGCCTCTGTCCGTTTTAAAATTAGTTGTTGTTTTGTAGCTTTTGACATGACTGGTACTGCTGCTGTGGCATGTGTGACCACTCGTATGTGAACTTTTTCTTTCAAACATTTCAAATTGCTGCATGCTTACCGTCCCAAAAATTAAATGTTAAAAGTGTATAATGTAAAACATGGCCAAGTTGCAATAATAAACTGCAGATGCAAACGCAAAAGCATCGATGTGAAATGAGCAGCAGCAGTCATACGGCACATGTTTTGTTGCAGTAGTTTTTTGCACAAACACACGTTCTCAGTCTCGCTCACTGACTTCAGAGTCACTTGTCAAAGTGCTAGTCTGTGACAGGCCCATTTTAAGAGCTCGCCAGAGATGTATGTTCGCCATAATAACAGCAATAACAGTTTATCCTGCAGTAACCGTACTGAGACGTCTTCTCGCAAATGCTTACTTATTAGTTATTTGTGTAACATAACCTGAACAAAGCTTAAAATAATGTCATAAAATAAGTGATTCTAATCGTTATTCACTTAAGTAGTTTTAGTACTGGAAATGTCTTGTTTTTATCAACATAGGCTCATTGGAAATACATGCCTCTATATACATTTCTGCAAAACTGAAAAAAACATACCTACGTGTACGAATCACTGCAGTTTCTAGTTGAAATAAACACTAGAGGCAGTTAAACTCCGACAGCTTTTATTCCTTTTCACACTAAGTGTGATTTACATGTACAGAGTTTTGATTAATAAAGCCTAATTTTCACACAGTTACTTGCAGAATATTTTGTTATGACTTCAAAACAATTTTTACATCCTGTGCGATATGAAAACTGATTCTTTTGAATGTCGTCACATACAGTTAAGGTCAAAAGTTTACATCCCCCTTTCACAATCATTAAAAATGTTAATTATTTTTAGCAAAATAAGATGGATCATACAAAATGCGTGTTATTGTTTATTTAGAACTGACCTGAATAAGATGTTTCACATAAAAGATGTTTACATATAGTCCACAAGAGAAAATAATAGTTAAATTTATATAAATGACCCGGTTCAAAAGTTTACATCCCCTTGATTCTTAATTCTGCGTTCTTACCTAAATGATCCACAGCTGTATGTTTTTTGTTAAGTAATAGTTGTTCATGAGTCCCTTGTTTGTCCTGAACAGTTAAACTGCCTGCTGTTCTTCAAAAATGCTTCCAGCATTTTTGTGTATTTGAACCCTTTCCAGCAATGACTGTATGATTTTGAGATCCATCTTTTCAGACCGAAGACAAGTGAGGGACTCATATACAACCATTACAAAAGGTTGAAACGCTCACTGATGCTCCAGAAGGAAACACAACGCATTAAGAGCCGGGGGATGAAAACCTTTTGAATTTGAAGATCAGGGTAAATTTAAGTTATTTTGTCTTCTGGAAAACATGTAACTATCTTCTGTAGCCTCTGATGGGCAGTACTAAATGAAAAAAATATGATATATAGGCAAAATAAGAAAAATGCACACATCTCCATTCTGTTCAAAAGTTTTCACCCCCTGGCTCTTAATGCATTGTTTTTCCTTCTGGAGCATCAGTGAGCATTTGAACCTTCTGTAATAGTTGCATATAAGTCCCTCAGTGTGAAAAGATGGATCTCAAAATCATACAGTCATTGTTTGCAATGGCTTCAAATACACAAAAATGCTGGAAAACCAAAGAATTTGTGGAACCTGAACGATTTTTCTGAAGACATTTACAAGGGGATGTAAACTTTTGAACCAGGTCATTATTATAAATTCAACTATTATTTTCTCTTGTGGACTATATGTAAACATCTTTTATGTGAAATATCTTATTCAGATCAGTACTAAATAAACAATAACATGCATTTTGTATGATCCCTCTTTTGGTAAAATAATTACATTTTGTAGTGACTAACGTTTGACCTCAAATGTATACAGCTTCATATGCATGAGTTTTGTAATTCAGTAGGTTTGCTTGGTAAAATATTTGAATTCTGAACAGCTGCAATATGTACATCAAGCAGCGTAATAAAAACACAGCAATATGTGTCTGTATCAACATAATAAATTGTACCACGGTCACGTTTTAGCGCCACTCTTTGGACATTTCACTTTGAAACTGCCGCGAAACATGCAGTAAGGTACATTATGATGTTGCAGAAATGTATATAGAGGCACGTATTGTCATGAGCCTGGGTTGGTTTTTGTACACATCCTTGATGTGTGTGATGTTGAAATCTCACAGTGTGTTGCAAAACTGTTAAAATTAAAATTCCCATAAAGGTTGACATTTGACAAAATAAATTGCTTAATTGCTGTCTGTAGATAAACAGCATGGTGCATTTTGCTAAAGCATATGGCTTCCTGCTTGTAAATTAAAAAAGGAAAGAAAAGAAACAAAATGTTCTAATTAATGCAGTGCTATTAATTCAAATAGGAAATAGGAAGAAAAAAAGTACATTTAATGATCATGGCAGCTATTCCCTTGCCATTAACTTACATATTAGTATTTTGATATTCTTTAGCTGAATTGCTTTTACGCTTTGCATTCCAACTGTGGATGTATAGGGATCTGATCACTCTCATCTGCACAAAGTGCAGACGCTACTTACATTGCAACTGAGGTTGTGTAACCAAAAAATTTCCATCATTTACTGAATTTTAAAAACATTGGGGGATAATTCCAAATGCTTTCCGTCATTTTGACAGATAAAAATAATATGTCTGCTCTACTGCGTTTCCCTACTTTATAAACATTCCCACAGTAAAGGATGCTAATAAGGATTAGAAGCAAAGAAAGGGAAAAATAAAGTTTTAAAAGACCCCGTGGAAGCAGCCTGGGAGAGACACGTGAGTGAGAAGCTGGGGAGAAAAACGAGAGAGAAAGAATAAAAGAAGAACCTGCACAATCTGTCCCCAAGTAGAGAGCACTTGCTAAGACTAAAGAAGCTCTTTTTACAAAAGCTCTTGTGATATAAATGTCACATTAAAAATGCCAAGAGAATATTTTATTTATGGATAAAGTAGAGCATGATGGAAAATTTACAACCAAGTCTGTCAAAGTGATGCATAATGATTATTTGCAACGCAGCGTGTGTATTACAAATCACTTTGATAATGAAAACACATTAGTGTTCACACCTCGTTGAATGTACTCAGAATGTACTTTCATCTGCATCTTTTAATAGAGTTTTATCACGATCAGGTGCTAACTAATTGTGATCTGATCATCAGTGTTTAGTTAATGTGATATTTAATATATGTTCCTTATTTATGCTAATAAATTGAAGCTATTGTATATTATGACATACAGTATGATACATACAATGCAATGTGCAAAAAGGCTTGTCATTTTGTGATTGATGCATTTGAAATTAAATGCATCAATCAGATTAAGTACGTTTTGATCACTGCTAGTACCATTTTGACATTTAAATGATTGAACTTAAAAGAAGAGAAAAAAAGAGACAAAATTAAAAAAATATGTTCTACATTCCTCTTGGTGCTTTCGTGCGAGAATAAAGGCAAATATTGAATTTTTGTGGCTTGCCTGCACAGTACGTCCCTGTCACAGACTAGTGTGTGACAGCATATGTTTGGACACCCGTAGTCAGATGGAAACAGACCTGTCAGCACGGCGGCAGGATGGGACAGTGAGATAATCACACAGTGTCATTTTGGGGGGCAATTACCCAGCTTGGAGTGAAATGAGAAAACCTGTTTTTTTCCTGCTGTCCTAATGGAGGTTCCGGTCATTAGTTAAACGAGAGTCTCTCTCTCTGGCTGTAATCAAACGTGAAGCGTTCAGTTTAAGAGCCCATTATAAAACATCTGCTCCCCAGCAACGGCCTGCGGAGACTTACGTTTGCTCAGTCGTAAAAGTCGGTGAGCACCGTGTCACTATTGCTACTCAATTTCAAGTCTTTGTTAGTCATACAGTTACACATTCTTCGGGTTCATCTTTCCTCATCATTTCTGCTCTCTTTTGACTGTAGGCAAATACTATTACTACTACTACTAATAATACTTTGATAATAATACTTGTATTTTTTTGAGGGACTCGTATGCAACTATTCCAGAAATGTTCAAACGCTCACTGATGCTTCAGAAGGAAAAACAATGCATTAAGAGCTGGGAGTGAAAACTTTTGAACGGAATGAGAATGTAGCCTATACATTTTTCCTATTTTGGCTAAATATTATATATTTTTTTCATTTAGTACTGCCCTTCAGAAACTACAGAAGATACTTACATGATCCCCAGTAGATAAAATAACTTATCCTGATCTTCAAATTCCAAAAGTTTTCACCCCCCAGCTCTTAATGCATTGTGTTTCCTTCTGAAGCATCAGTGAGCATTTGAACCTTCTGTAATAGTTGGATATGAGTCCCTCAGTTGTCCTCAGTGTGAAATCATACAGTCATTGTTGGAAAGGGTTCAAATACACAAAAATTCTGAAAAAACCAAAGAATTTGTTGGACCTGAAGGATTTTTCTGAAGAAGTTTTAACTGTTTTAACTATTGTGACAGCCCTAATGTAAATTACATTTTTCTAATTATAATTTTCTCCTCTGAAATTATTTCTGTTAATTCTCACAAATAAGCAGACTTGTAACATTACCAAAACTCACCAATACTACATTCACAAGTATGCTAACTACAGAATTTTTAAAAAACAGTTAAATCCCAAATTAAATCACATTGCAGTAAACCGTGTGATTCTCATAATGTAGTGTTTAGTGTCTGCTCTTTCTCTCTTAAATGAAGCTGGACGGAGTGAAGTGAAGATTTAAAGGTGTTCATAGCACCAAATCATCCTGTAAAGAATCCCATTTAACCCAGTCCAATCTGGAACGGGCACACAATCCGCCTGCGCTTTTGTGTAAAGCAGAATTCTGTAACAAGCTCCACTAATACCTCTGCCTCTCCTCTTCCAATAGACCAGCTTCCCAGCCAAGCAGGACCGCCTCCTCTGCCACCTGCTCCACATCAACACAAGCAGCATCCGTCAGTCACCTCCCTTAACCAATCACTGGCCAATCAGCCGTCAGAGCTACAGAGCGCATCCGAATGCGTGCAGCTTCAAGAAAACTGGGTTCTGGGTGGCAACGTGGGCTTGGAGAACAGGTATGTGTTTTTACACAATCATATGCCATGTCTGAATTTCCACACTCAATTCACTTACTGTTTTTGATTTTCTATATGTAGTTAATGACTTTATGGGGGTGGAGTGAAAGAAAACGAGTGAATTCTGACGCTAATTTAAGAACACATATACTGCATGCATTTTATTTTGTATTTTAATTCTTTATGGTTTTGACATTTCTTGCTGTATGGTTTTACAAATAAAACGCCTAAAAAGCAATGTTCACAATTGTTAAAACTAGAGATTTTTTTTACACGGTGAAGAAAAAAACGACAAAAAAGAACATTTCATTTTATTTTACTTTTATGTAATTATAAATAAAAAATTAAAAAAGAAATTAAAAAAATAAAATAAATTGTATATACCGTTGTGCTATAGATGATAGAAAGGGAATGGAAATAGAAATAGAATTGAATATTACACAGTGAAGCAAAAAAAGGACAAAAAGAACATTTATTTTATTTTATTTTATTTTATTTTATTTTATTTTATTTTATTTTATTTTATTTTATTTTATTTATTTTATTTTATTTTATTTTTTTTATTTTATTTTATATTATAGGTGATGCCCAGATATTCAAATTATTATCCAAATTTTCAGTTCCTCTCTGTACAGTTTTGTGAGTTGAAGAAGTGAAGAAACATAAAATGTTTTTCATAGTTGTTTGTAAACTTTTGCTTTATGGTTTTACAGAGGAATTATGAAAAATAAACACATAAAAAGCTATTTTATTTTATTATTTTACTGGGTTCATTAATTAGACACAGATATATGCAATATTGGTAATGCACAGATATTTAAATTATCCACCAAATTTTTAGTTCCTCTCTGTACAGTTTGAAAAAGAGTTGAAGAAGTGAAAATAACAAATAATAATGTTTGTTTTTAAAAATAAACACATAAAAAAAACAATGTTCACAATTGTAGAAAATTTAATTTAATTTAATTTAATTTAATTTAATTTAATTTAAAGTTAAGTTTAGTTTAGATTCATTAATTAGACAGATAAATGTAATTTATAGTTTTCTGAGTTGAAGTTGAAGTGAAAAAACATAAAATGTTTGTATTCATAGTTGTCGGTAACCTGAACTATTTGCTACCACTTTTTATATATATATGTATATATATAAATAAATATATTTTTTTAAGTCATAATTTGACTTATCAAACAAGTGAAAGAGGTGCATAAAGGCAGTATTAAAAGAATACAATCAACTTCAAACAAGCTTTTTTTTTTTCTTTGTATATGTGTCAGATTTGTTGAGTGTGCATCAGTTAAATCAGAATGCATTATGGGTAAAGGAGCAAGCTATATAGGGAAATTCTCTATATAGGGGTTTCAGACAACACTACAAAATGGCTGACTTAGGGAACAGGGACACAGCTTATGTCACTTTTCCAATCTTTTGTACATTGTGTATGATGGGTTTCTGTGTTGTGTATAAATATTCAAATTTTACACTTGTGTAACTGAACATAATCAGTTACATTTGTGTCAAAAATCATACTCAAAATAGTCATTCATTTTCCATCAGTTATTTATCACTACAATTTCTGAGCAAATATTGTGAAACCTACCAAGACAAGTCTTTATATAATGCACCTTGCTGTCACTACAGATATCTTGAAGTGTACTGCTCAAGCTGAGGGCTGCCTACCCAGCATCCACCTGACAGAATGAATTTATGTATGCATGACATGAGTTTCATATCAAGCATGAATAAATACACATCATGTTAGTCTCACGCTCTTCAGATATGTGTATACACATCATTTGGGTCCCAAAAGTGTTTGTTTGTATACACACAATTATTCTTATTATGATGATACAAAAATGTTTTTACTGTAATAGTGTACACAGCCTCTTAACCTGTTTATTGTTTAATTATAAGACTGCATTTTTGAATTAAGGTTTAAAAGTGCAAAACAAGTCTTCATAAAAGGATATCTTCCTTTACAAAATTCAGCCTTTGTTCATAACCGACTCACAGAGTAAATAGTAATGTACTGCATCATAGATTTTCCACACCCATATGCAGATTTCTAAACGCTACAATCAGCATTTTCACTTCAAAAGGCTGAAGGGAAGGGTCCCGGTAGACTGGGTCCTGCAGAGGCTGAATATGAATGCAAAGCATTGGAAATAGTCTTAATTAACCAAAATAGAAGTCGCCATGTGCAAGCCAACATTTCTATTATGTATACATTCAATTTTATGCAAACAGATGTAATTAAATGATCAAGTAGTGGATCCAGAGCACAAAGACATTGTTCCTCATAAAATATAATATTTGTTGTTAAATCTAAATCAGTCAGTTCATGAAATTCACTTGGCCTATATTTAGACTAAGTGAATGAAACTTCAAAAAGAATATGCTTATTTTTAGCTTAAAGGGGTCGTAACAAATCTTCCTTGATCTTTTGAAATAAAAGACTTTTTGGACTGTGAAAACACACTGTCGGTTTCAGATCTGAAAACTTCACGTCTGAAAATATCTTACTGCAACTGAGCTTCAAAAATGGCTCGTTTAAAAATAATTTTTGACATCAGAAACCTAAAAACATGAACACATGATTGACCACTTTTATATATCAGATGCCTGTCCAGTGTTATACATTTATTGTGCATATTTAGAGAAACAGAGAAAATGGCAATGAACTTTTTTTTAACAGCATGAAGGAGTTAAATTCTAGTCGGATGATATATTACGCATAATGTCATAATGGCACAGTTTATATAACCCTGCATTTGCTGCATGTACCCTGAGGAGCCTGAGCTGCCACCCACTCAAAAGGTTAAACAAGACAAATAACAGATTTAAACTGTTCACACTATCATCCCACAACAAAAAACATGTGTGCCATTGAATGACTATCTCAAGACTGTGACAACATGTGCTGAAAAATACCCACTAGATGGCCATCATTTTTGTCCAGTTTTCAGCCAAAAGAGAATACAAAAAAGCAGTATGCATGTAAAAGAATTCAGGTTTCATTGAATGTCATTTAAATGTAAATCATGATGGATATGTTGAAGCTTTTTTTATGTTTATATAATATTTAAAAGTTGTTGAAGGCTAGATGTTATGCCACCTGAAGTAAGAACTAATACTAACAGCATGCAGCTGAAATATATTTCTAATAATCATAAAGCAATTTCAAATACTATTTTAAATTGCCTTCTGCACCGTGGTAGCTAAAGCAATGTATTTACTGTTTCTTCCTCTCATAAAATGATTGCAATGTGTGTAGGCTAGAATTCACTAAATGAATCAATTAAGTTATAACCTAGTATGAACAAGTAGCCGTGTGTGTGTGTGTGTGTGTGGCATATATAGAGGAATGGGATGTCATTATAAAATACAAGTGTGGAGTGGATCATCTTGAATGAATGAATCTAAATTAATTTCAGCCTACAATCAGCCTGGCCTGCAATTTAGTGTGGCTTTTCTTTCCCTGGTATTTCAACATGATGCCCGTGTTTTTTTTTTTTTTTCCTTTAATGCTTTTCATTAACTTCAAAAAAAAAAAAAAAGAATAAATTAAAAAAAAAAAAAATCACGAAATAGCACATTTTACATAAATGTAAAATAGCTTTATTTTTCATTAGTACAGCAATATACAGTTAAAGTCAAAAGTTTACATACACCTTGCAGAGTCTGCGAAATGTTGTTTTACCAAAATAAGAGGGATCATACAAAATGCATGTTATTTTTTATTTAGTACTGACCTGAATAAGATATTTCACATAAAATATGTTTACATATAGTCCACAAGAGAAAATAATAGTTGAATATGACCCTGTTCAAAAGTTTACATACACTTGATTCTTAATACTGAATGATCCACAGCTGTTTCTTTTTTGTTTAGTGACGGTTGTTCATGAGTCCCTTGGTTCATGTTTTTCCTGAACAGTTAAACTGACCGCTGTTCTTCGGAAAAATCCTTCAGGTCCCACAAAATCTTTGGTTACAAGGGATGCAAACTTTTGAACAGAATGAAGATGTGTACATTTTTCTTATTTTGCCTAAATATCTTTTTTTTTTTAATTTAGTACTGCCCTTCAGAAGCTACAGAAGATACTTAAAAAATTTTTTCCCAGAAGATAAAATAAGTTCAATTTACCCTGATCTTCAAATTCAAAAAGTTTTCACCCCCCGGCTCCTAATGCATCGCAGTTCCTTCTGGAGCATCAGTGAGCCTTTGAATCTTCTGTAATAGTTGCGTATGAGTCCCTCAGTTGTCTTCGGTGTAAAAAGATGGATCTCAAAATGATGCAGTCATTGTTGGAAAGGGTTAAAATACACAAAAATGCTCAAAAGCCAAAGAATTTGTGGGACCTGAAGGATTTTTCTGAAGAACAGTGTGGAGTTTTAACTGTTCAGAACAAACAAGGGACTCATGAACAACTAGCACAAAAATGGATCATTCAGGTAACAACACAGTATTAAGAATCAACGAACGGAGGTCATTTTTATAAATGTAACTATTATTTTCTCTTGTGGACTATATGTAAATGTCTTTTAATGTGAAATATCTTAATCAGGTACTAAATAAAAATTAACATGCATTATTTTTGTAAAATAATTAACATTTTGCAGATTCTGCAAGGTGTGTGTAAACTTTTGACTTCAACTGTATGTAGAACAGGAAAGATTGTAAGTGTTAATATTCCGTAAATCATTTCAAACTGGTAAATTGGTCACTACATTTGTATTCTTTTTCATGAAATGCCATTTAATGCAGAATCCAGTCTGCAGTCACACTGTACACGTTCATTACTAACAGAAGTGTTGGCAATGCTACGCATCAGGTTTTTGATCTTTTGGGGGCCACAGCTGTTGTGCTCCAATGTGGAGAGGAAAAAAACAACAACAGTAAGAAAGAAAACAAAGGGCTCTAGTGAGAATGTACTTCTTATGGATATGAGAAAAGAAGATGTTTAGTAATCACATCAAGTGAAGAATCTTTGTTGTGTGTCTAGATCTAAGCAGAAAACACAGGCTTCTGCTGTTATTAATGATCCCAGAAGAATTCCTCTACTACCTCTCTCTCTTTCTCATCGCAGTACGCCAATCCATCACCATCTCCTTTTCTCACTACTCTACCTTTCTCAGCGTGTTATCTTGAAAACTTTCCACTCCGCTGTCTGTCACAAAGACTCTGATCTTTACATGTCAACAGAAAGGGACTGTCCTAAAATGGCAGTGGCGCAGAAACCTCCAGGGAGCGTCTTAAAATACCACCACTCTGCCGAGTGCTGGAGAGGCACCTGCTGCTCCGAGACCCCTACTGAGGTGGCAGATGCTTCCGCCTCAAAAAGGATGCTTGAATCCTGGTTGGAGTTGAGAGGATACGTGCGAGTCCTCCTTGTTTTTCACAGTTTTTCCCCCCTTCTCATTTAACTTAAGTCTCACGTGCACATTTGTCGGAAAGAGGCCTTGTCTTCACAGTCACGTACTCTTTTCACATATACACTCAATCGTTTTAACTCTTTAAGTCAACAAGAAGTCCTTTGAAAAGGCCACTCTTTTCTTTAGCCTAGCTAAAGCGGTAGTCATTATATATCAGATTATGCCAGGAAAGACTTTTATTCTTTTGTTTGCAATTTCTCTTTCAACCTCCAAATCCGCTTTTTTTTCTTCCGTAGGGCCTCTTCTTTCACACCACGGCATTCCAAGCGTCAACCCGATGACAAGGAAAGGTGGGACGCTGGGAGAGAATCACATTGTACAAGAGCAAAAAAAATCTCTTTGGGGTGAAGTTACTTCTTAGTCGTCCAAATGCGAACAACAGTCTCACACCCTACAGAAAGGGGCGATGAGGATTAGCTTAGTCATTTTCTCTGCCTGGCGTCACACTCCCGCTAATCAATTATGGATTGTTTGGCCTCAAAACGGCACACTGTCAGTGTATTTGTTAATCGTTTGTGAAGGCTTTTAAATGTGCCTCATTCAGTGCGCAGTGGCCCGGAACCTATCCGAGCCCTTGTGAAAAATGTGTGTGTGTCTGTGTGTTTAGAGTCGTGGCAGCAGCTCATAACCATGCAGATTATAAAGTAGAAGTTTTACAATGGACTCCTTCTGAATGAAAAGTGGGCATCTTAAACCAGGCCCATATTGAAATTTCCACAATAGAACAAGCGTCTGAGTGCTGTTTGACTGTTGAAGTTTGAACTTTTGAAGAGTAATGCTGTTCGCAGCTGGTGAGTTTAAAATGTTTCCTCATATGAAATTTACAGACAATGATTGTTTGTGTGTAAAAGGTGGAAGCAGATACCTTTCTTAATCTTAAAAAAAAAAATCACATGAAAAATTAATGGCATGTTTGACAAAAAATATAAAATAATAATGAGATGAAGACTAGTCTAATAATAACTGTTTTATTCTTGTGGGGTCCATCATGTTGAGATAACAAAAAAATGTTACTTTCTATAATGCTTTTCTATAATTAAATACACTCAAAAAAACAATTCAGCGCTGGGTGAAATATGGACAAACCCAGCGATTGAGTTACCTTCTGAGTAGTTTCAACTCAACTATTGCTTAAAAATTACTATATTTCTTGATTAAAATGAACCCAAACTAGGTTGGAAATTAATAATTGTTAATATGTTGAACAGTTATTAATAAGTTGAATAAATAATAATTAAATAATAAGCATTTTTTTAAATAGCTTATTAATACATTTTCACCTTTTGATTATTGCCGTTGCCTCTAGTAATTATGTGTCTGGTTTTTAATTTACAACATTTTGGGTTCATTTTAAGCCAGCCACGTAATATTTTTAGACGATAGTTCAGTTAAATAAAACTATCCAGAAGAGTTGGGTTAAGCATTTAACCCAACCGCTGGGTAAAATCAACCCATTCGTTGGGTTTGCCCATATTTCAGCCAGCATTATAAAATGCTTTAGTATAAAAAATAAAACAAATAAATTCATACATTCACATATATATCTAAACATTAATTAAACTAAAATTTTTAAGTCATTGAAATAAGGTCATGAAACACATTCAGAACAAGCTCTTATCTGTATGATCAAAAATGACGGAGTAATTGAAGTTCTTTTAGACGTTATCAGAAAAACTGCCACAAACCGCGCTGGTGCGTTTTTTGACCCCAGAGGGTTCAAATGAACCCAAAATAGGCTGGAAATTAACATTTAGCAATGTGCTCAATAAATTAACATTTATTAATAACTTAAATGAATAAAAATTTAATAATAACAATTTTTAATTGCTTATTAATAAATGTTCACCTTTTAATTATTGCTGATGTCTCTAGTAATTATGTGTCTGATTCTTAATTTGCAACCTATTCTGGGTTCATTTAAGGTAAACCATATAGTAATTTTTAAGCAATAGTTAAGTTAAAAAAAATCTATTCAGAAGGTCGGGTTAAACATTTAACCCAACCGCTTGGTCAAAAGCATTTTTAGAGTGTGGCTATTATTGTTCAGAATATATACATACTGTTTGGATATGTGAATATATGCATTTATTTGTGTTATTTTTTTACACTTGTTTTTAACCCAGCATTTGTATTATAACAGTATAGATATACCGTTACTTATATAATATATAATAGTTTGTACAACTGGGAAAAAAAAGATAAGCAAGAATTCGGTCAAAATTATAAAGGCAGCACTGTAAATCATTGGATATTATTTGAAATTTAAATGAAAAAAAAAATACTAAGATAAAATAATGAGACTTAACTTGACCATCAGCCAAAATGATTTTCTCAAGAGCAAATAATAGATTGTATATGATTGTATATAATTTGTCAAAGAATTTTCATGATCTCAAAACATTTAAATCAGACAGTAAACTTGAAAAATAAAATGGCTCAAAAAACATGCCCTACATCCACAGCCATGAGGAGGACCGACAGCACATCAGCCGTGAAATGCCTCCAGGACACGAGACTGTACGCAGCAGCCACACAGCAGGCAGAAAGAGAGCTTGCAGCAGACTGGCAATGTAACAGACAGCCACAGCGAACACAAACCACCAACAACACATGGAAATTTGCTGGAAATGAATCTGAGAATGTCTGCTTTATTGATGTGTGTAGTATGAATCCGATAACAAAAAAGAAGGGAAAATCAAAATGTAAGGAAACTACTCTTAAAGCAGAATTACAGCCATATTTGCCTAATATTATACAATGTGTTTTATATACACATTATAATTTATATTTTATATACAGTTCGTATATATTTGGACACTGACACAAGCTGTTGACCAAAACATATTGAAGTTACAGTTATATATGTGAATATGGGCTTAAAGTGCACACTCTGAGCTTTAATTTAAGGGTAACATTAAAACTGGAGGAAATGTTAAGGAATTACAGCTCTTTAGTCTGTACCTCCCACCATTTTCAAAGGACCATAAGTAATTGGACAGTTGACTCATAAACTGTTTTATGGACAGTTGGGCTATTCCTTCATGAAAAATGTGGGGTCTGTGTATAAAATTGGTTGTAATTCCTTAGCATTTTACTGCATGTTATATTTTTGTTCAACCCCTTGAATTAAAACTCAAAGTTTGCAGTTCAATTTCATCTTGATCGTATCATTTTAAATATACTCTAGTGACATACAGATATTTTGTAAAATTCCTACTGTAAATATATCAAAACTTACATAAATGTGCACACTATTAATAGGCATTGAATTGTCAAGTTTTAAAAAAAAAAAAAGTAAACAAAGTGATATTTTAATACTTTTTTTTAATTATTTATTTTATATATACATGCTACATTCAACATTTAAAATGCTCTAAATATTTTTGAAAGAATCCTCACCAAGGATGCATTTATATGATCAAAAATGTTAATCTATTAATCTATTTTTAAATGCAATGTATTCCTGTGAAGACAAACCTGAATTTTCAGCATCATTACTATAGTCTTCACTCTTCAGTGTCACATGATTCTTCAGATATCATTCTGATATACAGATTCGCTGCTCAATAAACATTTTCATTGTTATCAGTGTTGAAAACACTGCTTTTTGTTTTAAAAGTTTTCAAAGAAAAAAAATGTTCCTGACCCCAAAATGTGAGTATTGTAGGAAGCATATCAATAAGTCATTCAGTGAGGGATTCATCATACTGATTCAAACGGTAAAGTTTGTGAGTTTTTATGAGCTCAGAACTTTTTTCTTTTCATTATTTTGTGGTTTGTGTTTTAAATCAGACAGCAAACTTAACATTAACAACTCAGGTAAAAAATGATCCCTTTTGCTGTGGCGTTGAAAATTCGGCAGCGGTGAAGCGCCGCTGATGAAAAGCAGAACAGAAACAACACTGCCATCGGATGCTGATGCATACACATCATTATGGGTTATGTTTGCCATCATAAAATCTAGAGTTCAGTTAACCGCAGTTCACTTTGACTTGACTTTGTGTGGTTCTTTCCATCATATCCCATCGTTAGAGACATTCATTTCAAACAAGTACAGGCACTGATCCAATGACAGCCCTCTAAATCAATGAAGCTATTAGGATTTTAATGGCAGCTTATTAAATTACAGCTTTTGTTACATACAAAACCTTGCGTCTACAACAAGAAATAGCTATAAAGCTATACTTCAGTTTTAATGGTGATTAAAAAAACGATACACCAATGAAAAAGGTTTTATTTCAAAATCCTCAATAGGTCAGACGTTTTAATAACTTTTAAAAAAGACACTGCTGTTTTTCTTTTACATGAGGCTTTGTTCACAGCTCGCTCTGAAAAGTTTTCAGGAAGGTTATTGTTTTTAGATTTCATCATCTCATATATTATCTCCCTCTCCCTAGGCACTTCCTGCTTAAGACTGGAACAGGCACCACGTCTCTCTTCACAACTCCTAATCCTGGTTATACGATGGCAACCGGAGCTGTCTACTCTCCACCAGCCCGTCCCTTAACCCGCAACACGCTATCAAGAGGCGCATTCAAATTTAACAAGTCGCCTAAACGGTGTTCATGGAAATGCACCGCTCTCAGTGCCGTTGGAGTGGCCACCTTGCTGTCAATCCTGCTCTGCTACTGTATAGGTAACTCTCTCTCTCTGTGTGTGTGTGTGTGTGTGTGTGTGTGTGCGTGCCCTTATGTGACCATGAGGTACTCAGGTGCGAGCAGTTTTATCCATCCTGCCCCCATAAGAGATAGCGAAATAGCTCATCAGGTGGAGTTTTTCCTTTCTCAGCCTTCATTTCTGGCCAAAACACCTGGTGCTCTGCTCTAAATAGTCACCCTATCTCTAGGAAGTCACGTACACACAGATAAACTGAAAAAAAAAGTCATCAGTTTAGTGATTAATAACTGGAGCAAAGCAAAAGCTGCATGATCTTATTGTCCACAGCGATCTAAATTCGCTCCGTTAACCCACAGAAACATTATAGCCTCTATTTTTTTTATTCTCTCCGATTTTTTAAACATTGTTTCTCCACGGTGAGTTATTTGCCGCAGTCGGAGGCTCCTCCTCCCCTGCTGAAGGCCTGTTAGAAACATTCATCCCTCCGAAGATCAAACCGAGAGGAAGAGAGGTGTGTGAAGCGCTGTCTCCTCAGCAAGCTCCCTTGCTGTGAACTTTGAAGGAGACTTTTCCCAAGCTGTTTTCACATAGATCGAGCGGTTAAAAAAAACAACTAGAAAGTGTTTGCCTAAGATTTAACAGCCGTGCATGAAGAAGAGAATGTTTTGAAGAGAGAATGGGGGAAAGGGGAGAGACAGCAAGGGGAAAGAGAGAATGGGAAAAACTCCTGTATTATATAACGCAGACAAGTTTTGATCTTCGGGCTTTTGATTTTCGCATTTTTCCCTTTTTTCTTTTTAATCACTGGAATCTAATTCCATTTTCTCTGCAATAAATGTCTTCACAGACAAGCTAAAGACTAATCTGGAGTGTGCTCAAAACAGTTTGCGTCAAGGCCCCATGCAGCGATAATTCAAAGAACGTTTTCAAACAGCAAAAAAGACATTGTGCACTATTTAGAGCCGATTCTAATGAGGGAGACGTTTTCTTTGTATATGCACTGCGCTTATATCCGACGCATGCGCAAAAGAGACTGCGAATCACCTTCCACAGTGGCTTTCAACAGCTTTTAAACTATATCCTTTTGCAAATGAGAATGTCTCGTGACATGACATGTGCTTGCTGTTCCGTTTCATGATCTTAATTGCCTTCTCTCGCAGCCATGCATGTACTTGGCCTGAACTGGAAACTGAAGGATGTGGATAATCACGCCTTTGAGAATGGACGAGCCAAACCAGTGACGTTCCCGACCAACACTGTGACTGCAATTTCTGCAGATGGTAACATTTCAAGGCCGAAATCGGTGACCTTTCAGTCACAAAGGACTGCATTTATACATCCCTATGAGATATTTTAGATACGTCATATTATACAGATTGCAGCTGTTACTTTCAAGCTGTAAGCCCCAAAACAAGAGGGATCATACAAAATGCATGTTATTTTTTTTTTTATTTAGTTCTGACCTGAATAAGATATTTCACATAAAAGACTTTTACATGTGGTTCACAAAAAAAAAAAAAATAGCTGACAGTTAAACTGCCTGCTTCAGAAAAATCCTTCAGGTCCCACAAATGCTTTAGTTTTTCAGCATTTTCATGTATTTGAACCCTTTCCAAAAATGTCTGTATGATTTTGAGATCTATCTTTTCACACTGAGGACAACTGAGGGACTCATGCAACTATTACAGAAAGTTCAAACGCTCACTGATGCTCTAGAAGGAAACACGATGCATTAAAAGATGCCGAGGAGGAAGATCAGGGTAAATTGAACTTATTTTTGTCTTCTGGGAAACATGTAAGCATCTTCTGTAGCTTCTAAAGGGCAGTACTAAATGAAAAAAAAAAATATTTAGGCAAAATAAGAAAAATGTACACATCTTCATTCTGTTCAAAAGTTTTCACCCCCGGCTCTTAATGCACTGTGTTTCCTTATGGAGCATCAGTGAGTGTTTGAACCTTCTGTAATAGCTGCATATGAGTCCCTCAGTTGTCCTCAGTGTGAAAAGATGGATCTCAAAATCATACAGCAGTGTTTACCCTAGGATTCCAGTTTTTGGGGTCAAATACAGTCATTAAACATTTATTTATTTTTAATGAAATGAAAATTAAACCCTTTTATTTGCTGCCAAACAAACATCGTTTTTTTGTTATTATTATAATTTCTGCATTTATTTGTTTTATTTGCCAGAAATAGGAATATTTAAACACCTACATTATACTGTACAAAAGTCATACAAGACTAATACATTTCTGTTACATGTTAAACATTACTTTTATTTTGACAGGTTGCCGGTTAGTTTTTGTACTCTATGATATGATGCTAATTTTCTCAAATGAAACGGTAAAATTTACATGAAGTGACTCTCACAGCAGTTCTGGAGATTAAGTTTATGCGTTTATGTCGTCATATAATGAGACGCAGAGGCCGAAAACAACCGCGAGCGTCACGTGTGCTTCAGTATTTGTGTAGTAAACAGAGCCGGGTCTCCGCCATTCATTCATACAGAGCCAAGCGGAACATGGAGGATTCATATTTAAACCGCCTTTTTGCGTATTAATATTCACAGACACTAGTCCATATCGCGATTAGAATTAAGTGAGAGACCTACTTTTGATTTATTAATCCAAAAATTGACGAATTCTGTGGCATCCAGTGCTATAGAGTAAATCCGTTTTTATGAATGGACTCCGCGATCCCGTCCGCGTTTAAGCGGAGGAGAAATTGTAGAGGCGTGACCACGTAACGTAACGTTAGAGAAAGAAATGATATGCCGTTGTGTAAATAAGATAAATAGCATAAGGCTATTTCGTTTGTTTAATAAAAGAACAAGGTACAGACCTATTCTATAGGAAAGGTAACCTTAAATGACGTCTGTTGTGATCTGGCGCTATATAAAAAAATAAAGTTTACTTGAGCTTCAGGGGAAACACTGTCAGTCATTGTTGGAAAGGGTTCAAATACACAAAAATGCTGAAAAATCTAAGAATTTGTGGGACCTGAAGGATTTTTCTGAAGAACAGCCGGCAGTTTAGCTGTTTAGGACAAAAAAGGGACTCATGAACTGCTATCACTAAACAAAAAAACAAAACAAAGCAAACAAACAAACAAACAAAAAATCAGCTGTGGATCATTCAGGTAACAACACAGTATTAAGAATCAAGCAAATGTAAACTTCCGAACGGGGTAATTTTTATAAATTCTTATGTTCTATTGTGGACTATACAGTATGTACAGGGGTTGGACAATGAAACTGAAACACTCGCCAATATAGTATTGGAGGTCTCATGGCTATATTTGCGCTGTCTGGTGCCCAATCTTCACTTACTGTAAATTACACCAGTTAGAGCAGAGTGTAAAGTTTCATTATGTGCACCCAATGGTTCAAACATTGTACCTTGAAGGTAGTGCTCTGTATCAGGATAATAATGCACCAATACACACAGCAAGACTGGTGACAGACTGGTTTAATGAACATGAAAATTAAGTTGAACATCTCCCATGGCCTGCATAGTCACCAGATCTGAATATTATTGAGCCACTTTGGGGTGTTTTGGAGGAGCGAGTCAGGAAACGTTTTCCCACATCAGCATCACATAGTGACCTGGCCACTGTTCTGCAAGAGGAAAATGGCTCAAAATCCCTCTGGCTGCTTTGCAGGACTTGTATTTGTCACTCCCACGATGAAATGATGTTGTATTGGCTGCAAAAGGAGGTCCAATATCATACTAATTGTGATCTAAAACCAGGTGTTTCAGTTTCATTGTCCAACCCCTGTAAATGTCTTTTGTGTAACATATCTTATTCAGGTCAGTACAAAATGACCTCTTTTTTTGGAAAAATAATTTTAATTTTGCAGACTCTGGAAAGTGTATGTAAACTTTTGACCTCAACTGTATGATGTCACGTGATAAGAAAGTCAGTCACATTGTGAGATTACAAGAAACGATGTTGCAATTTAGAAATGTAGTCACATTCTAAGATATAAAGTCTCAATTATAAGAAACGTCGTATTGTGAGATATTTTCTCAATCCAGTCAATTCCCAAAGGGTAAAATAAGTGAAAAGGGTCGTGGATGTTGTTTCTTGTTGACTTTAAAGTGCTACAGAGAAACAATAGTGATAGTATCTTTCACTGAAGAGTGGCAGTCTCCAAAGAATGGCACCCACTGTGCTAGGTTTGTCCTAATTACCATGTTTAGAAAGCATCAGTTTGAAGCCAGTCAATAAAAGACTGTTTCCTCACTCTGAGTACGGACCTGCCATGCTATATTGTGTTCTTTTAATTGACTTACTGCCTCTTTCTGAAGTGCAATATAAAGCTGTTTGCCTGTGTTGTATAAACTCTGTCAACTGTCATCTGAATGATAGCCTTTGGAGAGTATGAAAGAGCATGGCAAATGCCTACTGCAAGTTTTAGGGTAATGTTTGACATTTAGAGGCTCTCATCAGGAAAATCACTGAAGAGACCATTTATCTCTGAGCATGGAGAGAGAAATATTAAAATTTCTTTTAATTTAATTTTCTTTTGGAATCTTAGGCTTGAAAGAAAACCAGACACTTAGTTTTATCCAACTGTTGGCCCGTTTGACCAGTCTAAAATGAAACTGTCTTGGCTGGATTGATGGGAATTAGTATTTGACTGGGTTTGCTACAGTGAATAAACTTTGGACAAACAAATAATAAATAGAAAATTAAATATGCATGAGTGCCCAATAATAAAGAACCTTAGTTAATTTCTAACTACGCATTTAAGTCTGATAAGTCAACTGTGAATAAACTTCAAATAGTATAACAATAAATTTGTGACAGTTTTCTGTGGATTTAGTATAATATTAATCATTAAAGCAAAAATACGGAAAAACCAGTAATGTGTCCTTGCTGAATAGAAGTATTTATGTAACTTTAATCCAAATATGTGAACCACAAAACCAGTCATAAGTAGCATGGGTATATTTGTAGCAATAGCCAACAATACATTGAATGGGTCAAAATGATCAATTTTTCTTTTATGCCAAAAATCATTAGGATTATTAGGAAATCATTAGAGTAAAGGTCATGTTCCAGGAAGATATTTAGTAAATGTCCTACCATAAATATATCAAAACTAATTTTTGATTAGTAATATGCATTGCTCAGAACTTTAGTTGGACAACTTTAAAGCCAATTTTCTCAACATTTTGATTTTTTTGCACCATCAGCTTTCAAATTTCACCATCATTGATTTTCAAATTGTCCTACCCTAACAAAACCATACATCAATGGAAAGCTTATTTATTCAACTTTCAGATAATGTATAAATCTCAATTTCAAAAAATTGACCCTTATGAGTGGTTTTGTGGTCCAGGGTCATTTTATGATATAAAATGCTGAATGAGATACTAATTTAGCATAATAAAACAATATTGACGTCTTTTCACAGGAAGGGTAGGAGTGATGCTGCAGTATAACTCCACATTAGACACAGGGCAGGTGGAGTTGGGTCAGCAGGTAGCACATACCGTTCCACCAGGAGTTTTCTGGAGGTCCAGACTGCTCATTGAACAGCCCCACTTTCTCAAGTTTAATATTTCCATTCAGAAAAATGCCCTGATTGGAGTCTATGGGAGGAGGGGTCTTCCACCCTCACACACCCAGGTAATACAACATCAGAGTCTTCTAGTCTAATTGTCTCAAATAAGTCATAAATGGCTAAATTAGTTAATTGAGTTACTTAAAAAAAACAGGTCAATGGACTTTTTTAATCTTCTGAAAATGAATTAATTGGCTTCGTTATTTTGTGTTTATTAAACCGCAGATAAAACTGTTGTCTGCCAAGTATCCGATACTCCTGTTGACAGAAGCTATTCAATATTTAAAAAAAAAAAACATGAGTTTAAGGAATCAGACGTCCAAGGTTATTCACCAGAAAGAACAAATCCTACTTTAATCATAACAAAACAAAACAAACTGCTCCAACAGAAAGACATCTTCTCTCTGTCTCAGTGATTGGCTGGGTGTTTAACACTCACAGCTGTCAATAAAAGCAGCGTCTTTCGTAAATGCCGAGGACAGTCCAACTTATTGTAGATGTTCAATCAATGTGTTCCCAAAGCCATCACAATAAACTAAAGCAAGCTTATTGAGTGCTGCTTCCAATTTGCCATGTGTCTTCTTATTGCTTTTTGTAGCTGACCAGTAGGAAATCAATTGGAGAAACTTTAATTTAGAGTTCTCAGTTAGTAGATCTATTTATTTTAATCTTCTGCTTGAAGTAGAGGAAGTTCTAGTGAATAACACACTCTGCGATCCAGAATGAATGAAAAATAGGCATCTTTTTTCCCTTTGGGTTGTAAAAGATTTCTTGGGATGATATTGTAGAACCAAACAAGGTTATGGCAGCCTAAATGTCATGGTGTCTTTTATTTTTTTGTAGCACAACAGCTGAATAATAGAGGTCAATGTAATAATGTGTGTTTCAGTACGACTTTGTGGAGCTTCTGGATGGCAGTAGGCTCATCTCACGAGAGCGCGTTCAGCTGGATCCGGAGCTCAGGGACCGGCTGGAGAATCCAGTCAGCGTTCAGCAGGCAGGCTTTATTCAGTACCTGCATACCGGTGTGTGGCACCTGGCCTTTTACAATGATGGCCGCACGGTAGAGCCTGTCTCATACAGCACCATAGTGCTAGGTGAGCTAGCACGTGTCTTTGTTTATTCACCATAGAGTGTGGCTGGTTATTTAATGTTTCCTGCTTATTTATGCATCAAAGCTGGAAGTGTAATCTCCTACCCAACATTATGTAATGTGATGCTTGACAGAGCAATTGGGCCATTGTAACAAGCTTTTCTAGGTGCCTTCAGATGGCCTTTTTATATTTCTGTCTTGCACCCAAGTGCCTGAGATAGCGCAGCAGTGATAATGAGGCGTGCAGAAGCATGCCCTGAGTTGTTGGCTAATCAATAAGTTTGATTCTGCCGCTATCTCCTTCTGTCAGGCCAGGGAATATGGAGGCCAAAAGACTAAATCTCTAAGCCTTGAGCTGCTGAGCTGTTTGTTTTTATCTTCAAATATGATTTTTATGCACTCCTGAGGAGGATCTGCTTTTATTTACAGAAAAAGGAAAGGAAAGTACATGCCTTTTCAATTATTTATGTGTGTATTTATTAAGTGGGAATTCAGTATTAGGCAACATCCATAGAGACCCCTATAGATCTTGATTTAAAGACACTCTAATATAGTTACCTCTTTCACTTTATATATGTCTTGTTAGAGCACAAATATGAAGCAGTGTAGAAATGCAGTTAATATGCTACAGATAAAATGTTTAATTTTATTATCTGACCTTCTTTGTGCAGAGTCGGTGATGGAATGCCCACACAATTGCTATGGCAATGGAGAATGTGTCTCAGGCACATGTAATTGCTTCCCAGGATTCCTTGGGCCATATTGCTCGAGAGGTATGTGTGGTGTTCTAATGATATAGTTTTCGCTGTCAGGATGAATCTCACAAAAACTGTGAAGAACCAGTCACATTTTCTTGTTTAAAGGGGTGGTTGACTGGTTTTCTTCTAGGCTTGATTGCGTTTATGGGGTGCAGTTTAACTGTCTTGAACATAGACATGAAAATGCATCCAAAGTTACATTTTTATATTTCATGAACAATAACAATTTGTAATATGATTTTGATGTACATTTTCCATGGTGCAGTGTCTGATTTTAAAATGGTTTTCAAAGGATGAATTTTGAGATTTTAAGTTTTCAGCTGATGTATAATTTCTTAAGATTTCTATTTCGTGATAAGGAAAAAGGCAACGAAGAAAGACTTTTTGTGGCAAAGGTCAGAAATCACTGTTATGATGTAGATTTTTGAGTTGCACATAGGTCTTAAATTAATCTATTACTTTTCCTACATAATTTGTAACACAAAAGAGTGGTAAAATATCTATTTAGGAGTCTTAGACCTTTCCAACAATATATACAGTTGCAATCAAAATTATTCAACCCCCCAGAGACTGCAGTACTTTACAAATACAAGCTTTTCTGAAGATCCAGGACTTTATAAAAATTGCATCTACAACAGTTTAATGGCATATTAAAAGTTATAATGTCAATATAGAATGTAATGTTTTTGAGTTATAGGATTTTTTAATATCACAGCTATTTCACAATTATTCAACCCCTGTTCAACATTGCTGTTTTAAGTCACTTATTTTTTATGGTAGGGAACAAAATTGTCTTAAAACACAATTAAGCCTTTATAAACTTTATTAAAAAACAGAATTAGCTTGGGGTGTGACACATACATACGGTTAGCCCAGGCGTGTGCTGAAGTTGAGTCGCTAATATGACACAGTCAACAGAGGTCTCACAAAAACTATAGAGAAGAAATTGTCTTATTTTATTAGAAAGTCTAAGGCTACATTAAGATTTCCAAGACATTAAAAGTTCCTAGAGATGCAGCTGGCAGCCTTTTTCCTTTGTTTGAAGTGTGTTGTACCAGAAAACCTTTTAGGGAGTTGAACAAAAAAAGCACAATATCATAAAATGTTTGATCAGAGCAACTAAGAAAAACCTGCAATGTACAGCCAAAGACTTGCAATACGACCCGATGAAACGAGGAAAAACATTTTAAAGCAGTGTATGAAAAGAACACTAGACAAGTATGGCCTTCATGTTGGGGCATCTTGCCGGATACCACTCTTGACCAAAAAGAACAAAAAGGCCGACCTGAACATGCTAAAATTCATTTGGATAGACCTGTGGAGTTCTGAAATGGAATAAAAGAATGTTTTATGGAGTGATGTGACCAAACTAGAACTATTTGGACCTGTGGATCAGCGGTATGTCTGGAGCAAAAAAAAGACAAAACTTATAAGCAGAAGAACACCATCTCCATCGTCAAACATGGAGGTGGATCAGTCCTGTTATGGGGTTGTTTTACTGTAGCAGGAAGTGGAAAACATGACAGTATGAAGGATATCATGTGTTCTTTGAAGTATCAGGCCATTTTGGCAAGAATTGTGATGCTTATGGTGCAATGACTGAAGCTGATGATCAATGGACTTTCCTGCAGGACAATCATCCTGAAGTATACATCAAAATCTACTTATGCTTGGTTCAGGAATCAGTCATAGAATGTTCTTGAGTGGCCTGTTCAGTCTCCAGATTTAATTCTCATTGAAAATATTTGCTTGAATTTTGATTAAAGCAGTGGCAATGTGAAAACCAAAGATTATCAGTGATCTGAAAGCTTTTTCAGTCAAGAAATGGGCCAAGATTGCAGTAGAAAGGTGACAGAAGCTTCCAAGCACTTTCAAGCAGCGATTATTGGTGGTTTCAAAGAATAAAAGATTCTGCACCAAATTTTACTTTCGGGGGTTGAATAATTTTGAACATGAACATTTAGAGCCAATTTAATTTTTTATTTTTTTCTTACGTTACTTACTTGCGTTCTCAGAATTATTCAAATGTGTAATGACAAACTTTCTCCAATAGTGTACTGATGCCTTTGTTGAATTGTTTTCACTAAATTTTGTTCTCTGGATCAAAATGTCTTGCAGGTCAAGGGGGTTGAATAATTTTGATTGCAACTGTAGTTTGTCATTATTAGATTAGAATTTATTTGTAATATGGTGAAGTAAACTTAGGCGTCCCACAGGGCGGACGGTGACAATTAAAGGGTTAATGCTTTGATTTATTTATTTATTTTTTTTAAAAAACACATTATTTTTAACATAATTTACCTTTATTCTACACCGCTCTCTCTCTTCTCCTATGAACGGTCTGATTATTTCCTGGTTTTATGAAGCTCCTTTTTTAGAAATACACAATGAGCTCAGATTGGTTAACTGTGATTCGCTAAACCGCCTAGTGCACAAGCAGAAACTTCATGCCCCTCACCTCTGTGGCATGTGCACCAGTTTTATTGTAAACAATGGCGTCGTCAATATTGATTATCAATTTGAGCCCAGATAATATTAGTGAAGAGGATTGCGCTGAACTTGCACAAGCACGGCTCTTGCAGGATGTTTCAGAATGGTATGTTTTTGTGTTTGTTGTTCAGGGGCCCCCTCAGTAGAAATCATGAACCCAGGACATCTAGACCAAAAGGGCAGAGCATGTGAGGGACAACAGGATTAAGAACCAATGCTCTAGAACATTGATTTTGAAAGTTGCGAATAAATTAGAACCATTACAAAACAGAATTGCGATTCATATATGAATAGATTTTTTCATGCACCCTAAGTTTTGACAGCACGGCAACAACTCTTCCTCTTCTCTAAAGCAGCACCACGTGGCTTCGCCCCCTTTGTTGCATGTTCCCGGGGGAGGGGTTTACGTAAATTTCAGGGTTTGTGATGTCACCAACCCGGGAAGTAGCTCATTGTAGTTCCTACCAGCCGTATTTGTATGTAATAAACTGCCATAATTCTAAAAGATAATATCTCCGTTTGCATTGAACTTTCAGCGTCGTAACTTTGCAGATATTGTTTATGCTCAAACAGCAACATTACATACTAGCTAAAGTTAAAAATGTGAAATCACAATCAACCACTCCTTTAAAAGAGAAGTCCACTTCCAGAACAAAAATTGACAGGTAACGTACTCACCCCCTTGTCATCCTAGATGTTAATGTCTTTCTGTTTTCACCAGTAGAGAAATTGTGTTTTTCGAGGGAAACATTTCAGGATTTTTCTCCATATAATGGACTGGTATGGTGCCCTGATTTTGAACTTCCAAAATGCAGTTTAAATGTGGCTTCAAACGGTCCCAAATGCGGTTGTAAATGATCCCAGCCGAGGAAGAAGGGTCTTATTTAGCAAACGATTGGTTATTTTCATAAAAATAATACAATTCATATACTTTTTAATGCCAAATGCTCATCTTGTCTCGCTCTGCCTGAACTGTTTTTTTCCGGTTCATGACAGTTAGGGTATGTCGAAAAATTCCCATCTCATGTTCTCCCTCAACTTCAAAATCAGCTTATATCGCTTGTTTTACCTTAAGGGTGTTTGATCTTCTTTGCATGTTCACTTTGCAAAGACTGGGTCAGAACTTCTGCAGTGATGTAGGATGATCCCGCATTTGGGATCGTTTGAAGCCACATTTAAACTGCATTTTGGAAGTTCAAAATCATTGAAATGCTGAATGCTGAAATATTTTCCTCAAAAAACATAATTTCTTTACGGCTGAAGAAAAAAAGACGTGAACATCTTGAATGACAAGGGGGTGAGTACATTATCTGTCAATTTTTATTCTGGAAGTGGACTTCTCCTTTAAATAAACATTACTTACACTATCATAAAAAGGAAAAGAAAACAATTCCATTTCATATTTTTCCATTAACAATGTAATTAATATACTATTTATTAAAGCCAAGTATGGATCTCATCTACTTAGTGTTTTTAAGCATTTTACATTTATTCCAAAATAATAACTCAAGCCAGTAACAATTTAAACAACATATTTTATTTGTGAACTTATATTCAGCTATTATTTTTGATAGTTAAAGGATTACTCCACTTCCACAATAAAAATTTCCTGATAATTTACTTACCCCCATGTCATCCAAGATATTCATGTCTTTCTTTCTTCAGTTGCGCAGAAATTTTGAGGAAATTTTTTCAGGTTTTTTGAGGAAAACATTTCAGGATTTTTCTCCATATAGTGGACTTCAATGGTGCTCAACGGATTGAAGGTTAAAAATGCAGTTTCAGTGCAGCTTTAAAGAGCTCTAATTGAACCCAGCCGAGGAATAAGGTTCTTTACTAGCAAAACTATCTGTCATTTTCTTTAAAAAATTTTATTGTAACACTTTTTAACAACACATGCTCCTTTTGTCTAGCGATGCGCATGCGTACTCTACATAATTGTCCTACATTCGTGAACATGCACAAGCAAAAGAGGTGGGATTTATTGCATGAACCAATCACAGACGAGCATAACCAGTGATATCCAATCACATCGCGATGTGACTTCCCTCATTCATTCTCAATTACCCCCCACCAAATCGCACACTTTAGTGGATCTTATAAAACTCAACGCGCTCAGGGGGGGCGAGAGAGACGTGGACTCCCGCTGTAACTTTGCTTGCTGGTGTCACTGTTGGGCAATGTCTCTGTAGAAAAACGAGTGATTTATGCGCTTTTTAATGTTAGATTTAATAATACTGGCATTTTTATTTTTGTAGCACAAATTTTTTTTCACATCCAGTATTTTGTAGAGGCACTGCCTCCCTTGCCTCCTTGGCAGAAACGTGTCTGGAAAACTGGAAATAACTGCGTTTTGAAAAGGATGACTTTTACAACCGTAGCACAGTAATGAGAATCTAATGATAATCATCATTGGCACGAACGGAAATTGCAACAATTTGAAAGTGAAACATTCTGATCATGTTTTGTGAGGTTCTCCCATCTGTGGTCTACCTTTATCCTCCTAGTTTTAATTTCTTTCCTTCTGTTAGCGGCGTGTCCTGTGCTGTGCAGCGGCAATGGCCAGTACAACGGCGGGCGCTGCCAGTGCTACAGCGGATGGAAAGGGATCGAATGTGACGTGCCCAGTGGACAGTGTGTGGATTCCCAGTGTGGAGGTCGTGGCCTGTGCGTTACAGGCTCCTGCATATGTAACCCTGGCTTCAAAGGTGACAACTGTGACCAAGGTAACCGGACCAATTTCAGTAGCTATGCAAAGAAAACACAACACATGTAGCTCATTGTAGTGGAGGAGAGCACTTTTTCAACACCACCGAGCAGCTAATTACATGGATGAGTGTACTGACTTAAAGACTGGTTTTTGTTGTGATAAATTAGCCACACCATTTAGCAGCATCCACTGACTGAAATGGATTCCACATATGGGACTGAGATAAGGCAGACAGCCAAGAAAATACCCCTTACATGCACACAAATTTTTTCCTGTCTTTTGATTCTTTCCCTTCTGCTCTTTCTGGGTAAAACCAATTGAGCCTATTGATCCACATTCAATAGGCTTGGGAATGAACTCTTTAGATGTCTATGTTCGGGTCACTTGAACAATGTTATAATTGTCATTGAACTGAATGAGTAACTCACCTTAAGGTCGAGACGAGAGGGATAGAACTAGATGCCAGAAAAGAGAGCTTGCTAGCAATAGATTGTTTACAAAGCAAATGCAAGTATGTTTTTTCTTATGCTACAGCTTTACAAGTTGCACGAAACAATCAACAGCACTTGATAAAAATGCTTGACTTTAGAAGTAACCAAATTATAATTAATAAAACGGCAGCAGTGGTCACATTAAAGTGATTGCCAATAACACCTTTTAAGAGGTCTGACAATTGCACTTTGTTAGCTTTTCATAACAGCTTGTTTTTCCGTCTATGCAATGAAAGTCATTGTGGTCCACTGTTGTTTAAGACCCCACCAACTTTCTAATATGGATGAAAACAATTCTTAAAAATATCTTCTTTTGCATTCAGAATGATTTGGAATGACATAAGTTTGAGTAAATGATGACCAAACAACCAACAGTTTTTGCAATTTGACACCTACAGTGAAACACAGACAAGATAGCTGTGAAATGCTCCAAAATTGCTACCTCAAGAAGTAGCGCAGAATTAAATTAGTACGTCTCAACAAGAACTGTACATCATGTTTCCTCATGCAGTAATTTATAACCAAAGCACAAAATCTGGAGCATAGATAGATAGATGGATACCTTCAACCCAAATTGTCTGTTGCTGTAAAACATGACAGTAGATTTGTCATGTGCTTGGTATGTTCTCATGTGCATCATTTGGTCCCAATTATTATGATGCAATGATTGCGCTGTATGATCATAGAACTGCATGAATATAAAAGCCATTTTACTGGATCAGACATGTCCCATGGGGCAGATATTGTTCCCTCGTGATGTTTCCATATTCCATGATGGTAATACCTCATATTCAAAAGTGATTTCTTGAATAGCAGCAGGAAGCTGAAATGGCATATCTAAGCATCATTGAATCTTTATACTGTAGGATGTTCTGGAGTGCAGTCGTGTAACTTTCACAGAAATAGACATTTCTTAAAAAAAGAAAAAAAAAAGTTTATTTGAGAATTTTTTTTTTAACACAGTGGCTTCAAAAGTATTTGAACACACAATCCCCACCATTTACAAATGTACTACACAAAAAATATTTGAATAAGTTAAATATCATTTCAAATGTTTTATTTTTTTTTTTTTTAGGAAATTAAGAATTTTATTCAGCAAGAATGCATTAAAAAATACAGTTGTCCACAAAAACAACTTTAGCCGCATAATTGCTTTCAACATTAATAATAATAATAAATGTTTCTTGCATCAAGTCAGCATATTAGAATGATTTCTGAATGATTGTTTGACATTGAAGCCTGGAGTAATGGCTGCTGAAAATTCAGCTTTGCTAGCACAGGAATAAATTACATTTGAAATATATTCAAACAGAAAACAGTTATTTTAAATTGTAATAATAATACATTTAATGTATTTTTGAGCAAATCAATGCAGCCATGGTGAAAAATATTATTAAAGAGGCATTGGCTATTTGCATTGTTTAAATAGTGATAGATGCTATTTACACTAAGTGCAAATAGCTATAGATTCTATTTACACTATGTAAATAATCACTACAGGATTTTCTGCTATTTTTAATACTTATTGCAAATTAGGCAATTATCTGCACCTCAGTATTTTAGTACATTATAAAACAGTATGCAATAATAACCTACTGAGTGTAAATTATAGTTTTAATTCAAAATATTAAATGGATGCTGCCTTATTGGAACAATAAGCCCTCCTTACACCTACCCTAACTCTAACCAATACTTTATTTTCAAATATTAATAAAAAAAAAAAAAACTTCATTTTATTGAAAATAAATGCCTTTCCAGTGTGATATGAGATTTGAAAAGGGAGGAAAAAAAGTTCACCAAAAGGCAGATTTGAACCCGGGTCGATCGTGTCAAAAAGAGTACAACATGCACTTTACCATCTGCACCACTGGAGCTGATATTTAATGATCATTTTTTGTAGTGTTGACTCGCCCAACCACACGTCGGTGGGCGGAGTTAGTGTAAATAGCCTCTGCCAACAAGGCAGGCTATTTGCACTTAGTGTCAATAGACACTCCGTATTAAAATATCATACCAACCTATGAGGAGAACTGATTTCATACAGCCACAAAACATTACTGTTCGACCTGAGGGTTAAAAGTAAGTAATAAAAGGTAATTCTAAGAAAATGGTCTCAAAATAATGTTGTTTTTCACAGTGGACTGTGTGGACCCATTCTGTTCAGGTCATGGCTCCTGTCTCCATGGTTTTATTTTAATATATTTTAAAATGTTGTTTATTCCTGTGATGTCAAAGCTTCAGTATCACACAATCCTTCAGACATAATTTTAATATGCTGATTTGGTGCTTAAGAAACATTGCACATTATTCTTAATGTTAAAAATGTTAGCTTAAAGTGCTCCTATTATGCCTTTTCAAATATGACCTTTCAGGCAGTGTGTCATGTAGCTGTATGTGAACATAAACTATCTACAAATTTGTGAAGCCGACAGTGCACGATAAATAAAGTTATTGTCTATCAAAAAAAAGAGTCGGTTCACAATCACCTGAACGAGTCATCAGGAATTCGAATCTTTTTCTGTTACAGCCATACGTCACGAAGTAATACATTTGCATAATGTCCGCCCACGTTCTACGTCACGAACAACTTGCCCGCCCACAAACAGTAAAATTTCCGTGTGGTTTACGTCATGTCAAGAAGACGCTGTATCCTAAGTACGATGCGGGATTCACCAAAGGTTTGTTCTTAAAAGATGGATCAGTGCCCAGTTTATTTGTTTTTTAAAGGAGTGGTTTGGTCAAATGATTTGTTTTAACAAATAGTTTGGGAGTCGTTGAGCAAATAAGGTAAAATTAAATGCATATTATAAGACAATAAAAGTGTTTTTTGACCTTGCATGCATGTCAACTTGTTGTTGGGGACTCCCAAAACGAAAATATGAACCTTTTATAATCCATAATAGGGGCACTTTACTTCTGTTTTTTTTTTTTTTTTTTTTTTTTTTTTTTTCAGGATTTGATTAATAGAATGCTCAAAAGAACAGGATTTATTTCAAAATAGAATCTTTAGTGATAATTTCAGTGTTTTTAGTGTCAACTGATTTCGTACAGCCACAAAACATTCCTGTTTGACCTGTTGGTTAAAAATCACTGCAAAAATGTGAAGGCAATTCTAAGAAAATGGTCTGAAAATAATGTTGTTTTCCACAGTGGACTGTGTGGACCCATCTTGTTCGGGTCATGGTTCCTGCCTCCATGGTCAGTGCCACTGTACCTCAGGCTGGACCGGATCGAACTGTGAGACGCAGCTCTCTGTGTGTCCAGAACACTGCTCTGGCCACGGTACATTCCAGAGTGAGACCAGCTCCTGCATCTGTGACGTCAACTGGACCGGTCCTGACTGCTCTACAGGTATTACTAATTCACTAATATTTTGTTTTTTCCAGGGTCGATTTTGAAGTTTTCAGTGTGGTCTCTGACTTTAGACCCCCCCGTAGGTAACTGAATCATTACTAAAGGAAATGGTCTGTGCTCTGACACACTGCCCACACTGTGTGCTGTTTCTGTGCAGGTATACTAATGTTTATGTTTCTAGCCAGTTGTGAGTAACCTTTCGATCACATCAGCATTTCCTGTGGCCGTGACGCACATACTGCATGCTAATCGTACAGAAGTAGCTATAACTTACATTCCCCTTGTGATGCCTGTACGTAATTGGTGAAAAGAAAAAGAAATGTAACTGTCAGGTTGTTTCTTCAGAGAATGTTGTGAGAGCCTGTGGTTTTGTAGTAAGGGAATTTGTGAAATGTAAATGTGAAGAAAACAATAAATGTGCCGCTGCAGTTATCAAAAAGTGTTATGGTAAAAAAGAGATCACCCCGGATTCAATTTGATGTGCTCTGTTACAGTATGAAAAAAAAGTGGGAAAAAAAACAAAAAAACACTACTGTTCAAATGTTTGGGGATTCTTTAATGTTTTATGCTCAGCAAGGGTGCATTTATTTGATCAAAACTGTAATAATGTGACATATTGTTAATTTAAAATAGCTGTTTTATTTATTCATTTAAAATGTAATTTATTTCAGTGATGTCAACGCTGGATTTTCAGCAACCATTACTCTAGTCTTCATCATCACATGATGCTTAAAAAATAATTTTAATTAGAGCTGTCAAATCGATTAGTCGTGATTAATCGATCAAAAATGTTAAGTTTGTTTACATAAATAATGTGTTTGTACTATGTTTATTTATACTCACATGTGTATATTTAGGAAATATATGTAATACATATTTATATTTATATATAATATAAATCATATATAAATATGAATATATATACACATGTAAATATTTCTTAAATATATACATGTATGTGTGTGTATTTATATAGGCATAATAAATAAACTCAGTACAAATACGCATATTATATAAACAAAAACTTTTATTTTGGATGCGATTAATCACGATTAATCAATTTGACAGCACATGCTGATTTGATGCTCTAAAAGCATGTCTTATTATTATTAATACTTAATATTTTTGTGGAAGCTGTGATGATTGTTTTTTTCAAGATACTTTAATTAACAGACAGTTCAAAAGAACACCATTTATTTGAAATATAAATCTTTTGTGACATTATCATTGTCTTTACTGTCAGTTTTGACCAATATAATACATTGTTGCTGAATGAAAGTAATAATTTCTAAATGAATTCATTAGTAAAATAATGTAGGTAAAATAAGCTAACTATTAGATTACATGAACTGAGAATGAACAGTACTTCTACAGCATTTATTAATCTTAGTTAATACTAATTTTAACATTTACTAATGCATTATTAAAATCGTAAGTTGTGTTTGCTAACATTAGTTAATGCACTGTGAACTAACATGATCTAATAATGAATAACTGTATTATTATTAACTGTTTAATTATTGTTCATTATTTGTTTTCATGTTAACATATGACACCTCATTGTAAATTGTTACCAATAAAATAAAATAAAAATCCCCAAACCTTTTAATATTAGTGTATATTTGTTTAGTTTATATTCCCATACAAATGTAGTCATTTTGAAAGGCTTCTCTTTAATATCAGTTGAGTTTTATGTAAGATTTTATTAGCAATGAAACACAACAATACTGCTATACAGAAATGTTCTATTGAAACTTTTAGATTTTACAGAATTTAAAACATTTGTTTAAGAGGTAGTAAAGCCACTAAGCCATTACTTTCATCTGGCTGTTTGTGAGCTTAGCATCAGGCTACTTCTAGCTGCAGCTCTGGCCATGGCAGCAATGGGAGTCCACTTGCTTGCACAGTTGGGGTTTTGTCTCTTCATTACCTCCACTGTTCCACCTCAATTAAATAAACTTTAATTAACGGGTGTGTGGCGTGGATCGACCCGCCTCCCGCTGGAACCTGGAAGTGCTAAAAACAGATAAACACCTTGCCGCTAATGAAAAATTGATTACATCGACTGGTGTGGAAAAAGAAGGTTGTTGAAAAAAAAAAAAAAGATTGAATGAATCAAGCAACCCTTCACCTTTTTAGAGCAATTTAATATTCCGGAGAGCCAGCACGACCTAATCAGACCCTCCAAGGTCTTGCGATTGAAGACAAAACTCTTGAGAGTGTCAGCAAAAGGGCTCCGGTACATACATCAGAGAGACTTTACTTGCGTTTTACTCAGTTTTAGGTTTTATCCGTTATTTATTTGTCAGGAGTACTTTTTACCACTCTAAAAGTTGCTTGACAAAGAAATGGCTTAATGGAAGACCAATTCTGTACTTGCCTGAGAGGTTGCCTTGGGCAGCGGTGGAGAACTTTGAAAAAGTCACCGGTGTAATTTCTCTGCAATGATAAATTGGCTCCAGCATGGCCTTATAAAATCAAAATTGCCCCTGGCGGTGTTATTCGCTGGGTTTTTAGGAATCGTTGAGGTGATGGTTCTAAGGACATAATGATTAGTTGAAATGAAGGTGGATGGGGCCAAGCCTGGTCTAAGTTGACCTTGTTATCTAGCATCAGCGTGTTTAGATGCACAGCGCTGCCTGGTTTCAGCCTTGAACCCAAATCTCTTCCAATAGCTGGATCTCTAACTCAAGACAGACAATATCTGAATTGAGTTAACATGCATACTGATGAAAATGTTAATGCATCTGAATAGCAGGTGAAGAAAAGCTTGAGATTGCAAGCCATTGCCAAGGTTTTACTTCACTTTACTGTATCGACATTAGAACGTAATGATTAGTTGAAATGAAGGTGAACGGAGGCAATCCAAGTCTAAGCTTCATTCGTTATCTGTCTTTAGACAAATTTAAATGATTTTACACATTGCTGTCTGGATGCAGCATGTCTAAAAAGCCTTTTATATCTGAATCGCTAGCTCAATGCAGACAATGCCTGATTTATATGAATTTATGCAGAAAATACATACTGAAAATTTAAATGCCTTGTGCTGTCTGACGCATACAGATGTAATCTTACGATCTCATCTTGACCTGTAGGTTGTTTTAATACATGCAGATCGGTGTTGGACTGGAAACAGACATGCAGATGTAATTCTACAGTGTGCATGTTAATTCATTTAGATTAATAGTTTACAGCCCACTGGGAAATTTTAAGGTGACGGTAAATTGAATGTGTAATATAAACTGAGTAATGAAGTTGCTACAGCACCATCTATGGACCCAAGTCTTCCTAATTTGAGATGTCTCTCTAGAATAGCAGAGTGCACAATGTTTGCTGACACTTGCAGAATATGGTTATGCCTTATGGAAGTAATTATCTATTAAATATACTCTCTAAAAGCTGGCTTTGGCATGGAGCCATATTTTTAAATTCAAATATATATATATATTTAGAAATCTGCAATGTTGCCTTGAACTTTAACCTTGAAACCAAACTTTTTTGAGTCTTTTTACCTACATTTTATCCTATGAAATAAAGAGTATTTTTAAAGGCACTACATTTTATGATAAACACAGAAGCACAACATAGATTCTGTAAAAGAGACGTTTGTCCTTGAAAATGGTCACAAGACAGTCTTGTGTGAATAAGTGTGTGTGTGTGTGTGTGTGTGTGTGAATGTATTTGTTGATGGATGCTCTGGAGAGCTCCAGAAATGTTAGCAGTCACAGCTTGCGGGATGACAAGTTCAGAGCCATTGTGCATTGGCTTTAGCACAAAACTATCAAAGGATTACTGCCAATTTTGTTCCCCAACATTCAAATACAATCCAGCAGTGAGAATTAGAGTGCCAAAGATGCATTCAGTCATAACATTTATAATGCAGCACGGTGCTGTTGTAAAGAAGATGAAATTTCTTATTTGTTTTGCCAAAGCAGATGAGACAACATGTAGATCAGGGGTCTTCAACAGGGGATCCGGAAAAGACCTGCATGGGTCCACAAATACATTTTTGTGGAAAAACATAAATATGTGTTAAACAAAAATTGGATATAAGGTTAAATCCAACAAAAGCTCAAGGAATAGTTCACCCAGAAAATTCTGTCATTATTTATTCACCCTCAAGTTGTTCCAAACCTGTATGAATTTTTCTTCTGTTGAATACAAAATAATATATTTTGAATATTTTTGGGAAACAGCTGGGAAAAATACTATGCAAGTCAATGGCTACTGGCAGTTGTTGGGTTACCGACATTTTTCAAAATATATTCTTTTATGTCCAACAGAAAAAAGAAAGTCATACTGATTTGGAAAAACTTTTGTGTGAACTATGCTTTTACGAAGCTACATTTCAGCTAAATGATTCATTGTCTATCCCATATTAGAATGCATTAAATGGAATTAAAGTCTAATGTACAAGTATCTGACTCTGTACATCCATAATGATTATTTTAATGGCATGCATTGCTACATTAATGCAAAAAAAATGCTTCATTTGTATTGTTGTTTTATAAAATGCATTTTTATGATTTGTATTCCTGCATGTATTTCATGACTCCAACACAACGCTGTTTGTTTCTTTGTTTCAGAAATGTGTGCAACGGATTGCAGTCCTCACGGCGTGTGTGTTGGTGGTGTGTGTCGGTGTGCGGACGGCTGGTCGGGGGCAGGGTGTGAACAGGAGGAGTGTCAGGCACACTGTGGGGAGCACGGTGTGTGTCGAAAGGGGAAGTGTGAGTGTCACCAAGGTTGGACCGGAGAAAACTGCAATATCGGTGAGTTCACCCTGTTGTGAACCTTGTATTTTGTTGTATTAGCTTTAGAAAGAATCAGTGTTCCCACAGTAAAAACTTGGAAATATCACAAATACAAATCGTGTTTTACAGGTCAGTAAAAAGTAATAGAAATAAAGTGGAAAAGACCAGATTTATATATATATGTGACCCTGGACCACAAAACCAGTCTTAAGTAGCACAGGTATATTTGTAGCAATAGCTAAAAATACACTGTACGGGTCAAAATAATCCGTTTTTCTTTTATGCCAAAAATCATTAGGATATTAGGTAAAGATCATGTTCCAGGAAGATATTTTGTAAATTTCATACTGTAACTATATCAAAACTTAATTTTTGATTAGGAGTATGCACTGCTAAGAACTTAATTTGGACAACTTTAAAGGCGATTTTGTGTACCCTCAGATTCCAGATATTAAAATTACTGTATCTCTGCCAAATATCTTATCTTAACAAATCATAAGTAAATGTAAAGCTTATTTATTTCAGCTTTCATGTGATGTATAAATCTCAATTTCGAAAAATTGACCCTTATGACTGGTTTTGTGGTCCAGGGTCACATATATACTGAATATACAGTATTATTCAAACCTTTGGGGCCAGTAAGATTTTTCAGTTTTGAAAGAAATTATTTTTATACAGCAAGATTGCATTAAATCTTTCCTTTTTAATTGTTTCAAAAAATCTATATAAATGCATATTATAGTTTCCACAAAAATATTAAGCAGCAACGTTTTCAACATTGATAATGCAAAATGTTTCTTGATCAGCAAATAAGCATATTAAAATGATTTATGAATGATCATGTGACACTGAAGACTGGAGTAATAATGCTGAAAATTCAGCTTTGCATCACAGGAATAAATTAAATTTTAAAATATATTAAATTGGAAAACATCTATTTTAAATTCTGTTAATATTCACACTTTACTCTTTTGCCGTTGATCCAATTAATGGTCTTGGTGAGCATAAAAAGTATTAAAACATTAAAAAAATCTTACCCACCTCAAACTTTTAAAAGGTAGTATGATTTTGTGTGTTTTGCACTAAAATATTTCAAATGTGAAATATTTCTAAATGTTGCTCTTGATTACAAATTGTGTAAAGCTGAAAAGCTGAAAAGTCATAGTGAACCTTTTGTAAACAAATCATTCTTTTTAGTCAGATATTTTGTAACAACTGTTGACAAATCTGAAAAATTCATTTGATTTTAAAAGCATCCTTATCCAGTAATCAAAAATGACAGGAAAGGTCATGGAAATGTATTGTTTGGAGTGCGAAGCCTGCATATTGCAAAATGTCAAATTATTCATGCGGTACTTGAGAGTAATTTTAAAATCAAACACATTGTCAGCACATCAGTATACTGTAGCACATTCAAATTTTAATCATGAGGTTGCCAGTTGGCTGAATAGGTACATTTATTGCACAGTTAATATTTTATTTTTGAATGACTTCTTTTGATTTTTTCCCTTTTATTAATTTTGATCACTCTAGCTCACTTTTTGGACAGCAAAATAAAAGGTACAGTGTTTTCTTTCATCAACTTTGTTCTGCTTTTTTCGTGTGATGTCAGGAATAAAAATGTATCTCTTTTTTAATGATTGTTTCTTAAATTCCTCTTTAATGATCTTTTTATCGATTGCAAACGTTTATGAAATCGAAAAGCAGAGTCACAGATGTAGACCTTGCTTCGTCAAAAAAAAAAAAAAGGAAAAAAAGAAAAGAAAATTTCAAAAGCATTCGTGCCTTCCTCTAATCGAGCTCTTCAACAGTACGATGCAAATATCATGAAATGTCATATTTACTGAGGAGAGGGTAAGCTGCAGCATATTAGGTGTGTGTAACCAGCAGAGGCTGCCTGGGCTGTCTATAGAAATGACACTAAATCACTGCATACCGCAGTATAACACGCCATGTTTAATTCTTTTCCCTGAATGTCTCTTCATGATAGCAGACTGGATAGGATATAGAGGTAAAGGTCATGCTGCCCTGAAGAGAGCATGTGGCTCTGACCCCTCTGTCTCTCAAGCATGACTTTCATTATGTCTATGTACCGTGTATTAATGTCTCCCCACATGTGTGCGGTTTCAGGTTTCCTGTTTTATACAGTGTAACTGTAGGCATACAAAGACAAACACAACATCATCAGTCAGTCCATGCACATATACACATTCGCATTACCCAAATCCCCATTGTTGTACATCTCACTGTCTCTTAATGTAATATTTAGCAGCTGCTAAGCTCCTTAATTTAGCATTTCCTCTGTAATTTCCTTTGACTTCACACATTTCTGTAACAAAGGATATGATGGAGCACTTCAGTATACTGTCTGATAATCTCTCTCTGCACTTGTGCTGTTCAGCTCAGCATGCTGTTAATTCACATGGACATTGCTAGATCTATAATTTGATAGTTTTTTTTCATTAGAACGTTCTTGCAACTTTATAAGCTGCTCAGATGCCTCATAAATACTTTATTTTATGTATTTTTTCCTTCTGGTATTTAACTGAACTTAGAAAATAAGTTATACAAATCATTTTCTCCAATGCTAAAGCATATATTTTGTCCAGCTGTTTCATGTGAAATTACAGCTGTCCCTGAGTCCTGTCCGATGTCTTTAAAATGTCAAGTTCCAAACGTTTGATTGACAAAAACACATTCACCGTGTTTTCCCCTGTATGTTTATGCAGTTCTTTATGGTGAGTTCTTCACCCCTTTGACACATCCTAAGCTGCCGATTGGTCGGAATGTATAACTGATGAATTTGTCCCGGTAGATAGCTGTCCAGGGCTGTGTAACAACAACGGCAGGTGCATTCTGGACCAGAACGGATGGCACTGCCTTTGCCAGTCGGGATGGAGAGGGGTGGGGTGTGATGTCGCCATGGAAACACTTTGCTCTGACGGCAAGGACAACGAGGGAGGTGAGAAAATGATGAGAAGTTGCGGGCTAAATATTTGTTTTACTAGGATTGTGCTCCCGCTTGTGTACTAAAAATGTCTGCATAACTTAAAAAGCAGTTAATATGTAGTCTAAAGTGTTTTGCTGTTGTTTTAGATGGCTTGGTGGACTGTATGGACCCAGACTGTTGCATTCACAGCACCTGTCAGGGTCAGACGTATTGCCGTGGGGCTCCGGATCCCAGTACAATGCAACACCTCAGCTCACCTACTCCAGAAGCTCAGGGTTTCTATCAGCGCGTCAGCTTTCTGGTAGCTCCGGGGGGCACACATACCCTACCAGGGGAAAACACGTTCAACAGCAGGTTAGGAGATTTTGAACTGCTGAAGAACAGTCAACTAGGTTTGCATTTAGGGACCTATGATACAGTGAACTAAAAAAATTGTGGCTGGAAGGGATCCTTCACCCGAAAATGGATATTACCACAAAAGGAGATTACATTTTTTGCCCATGCAGTGAAAGTCGCTGGACATGAATGTTGTTTTGGACCCCATTGACTTTTATTAAACACTCTAAAAATGCTGGGTTAAGTACAACGCAGCGCTAGGTAAAATGTGGACAAACCCAGCCATTGGGTTAAATGTTTAACGCAACCTTCTGGGTAGTTTTATTTAACTCAACTATTGTTTAAAAATTATAATATGTGACCCTGGACCACAAAACCAGTCATAAGTTGCATGACAGGTATGTTTGTAGCAATAGCCAACAATACATTGAATGGGTCAAAATTATCAATTTTTTTTTCATGCCAAAAATAATTAGGAAGATCATGTTCCATGAAGATATCCTATCGTAAAAATATCAAAACTTAATTTTAGATTAGTAATATGCATTGCTAAGAACTTCATTTGGACAACTTTAAAATATTTAGATTTTTTTTGCACCCTCAAATTCCAGATTTTCAAATAGTTGTATCTCAGCCAAATATTGTCGTATCCTAACAAACCATTAATCACTTTCAGATTTAAATGTTGACCATTATGACTGGTTTTGTGGTCTAGGCTCACATATGTCTATAGATAAAAATAAATCCAAAATAGGTTGTAAATTAAAAATACATAATTATACATAATTGTTAGAGGCATCAGCAATAATCAAAAGGTGAACATTTATTATTACAGGGTTCGTACAAGGTACTTAAAGTGCTTGATTCAAATTCAAATTCAAATTCAGTGAATTACCTGAATTTGACTTTTTGAAATGTAAGATCTGGCAAACCCTTGAAAATAGCAATATTCCTGAAGAGGGACTTGAAAAGTGCTTGAATTATTAAAAAAAAATGTATCCATGAATTGTTTACTTTTTAGAGATCATTTCACACAAAATTAACGCAATTCAAAAAAAAACAAAATACTTTTTTTTTGCTTATTTCAGTTAATAAAACTAAAAAAAAAAAAAAAAAACTAAAAAAACAAAAGAATAAAACATAAAACTAGCGAGCTAAGCCAGTAGTAGTACTGACAATGCTGTGTAAACATGGCTGAAGACGTGAAAAGAGGAACAGATGAACTGAATCAATTGAGTGAGTCATTTATGCAGGAACCGCTCTGATTGATTGAAGCTTGTGACTTCGATCATTCTTTTCCGAAAGTTTTTCGATCAGTTTTTCGAAACTCTGAATGAGTTAAACCATTGTGTCGCAACGCGTTTCACTGTTTCGAAGCGCTCCAATTGGATCGCGTATCACAAATCATTTGATTCAGATCAGGACTTCGGAGCGCGTTTCGCGAATCTTTTGATTTAGATTGGAACTTTGGAGCAGGTTCGCAAATAATTTGATTCAGATCGAGTCTTCGGTGCAGGTTTGCTAATCATTTGATTCAATTTGGGACTTCAGAGCACATATCATGAATCATTTGTTTTAGATCAGGATATCGGAGTGGTTTCGCAAATCTTTTTTTTTTTTTTTTTTTTTTTTATCAAGAAGTAGAACACATCAAACCTTTAGGGCAGTACAGTTATAAAAACAAAACAGAAAAAAGAAAAAGAAAGTTATTCAACTTATTATTAAATGTTCATTTATAGAACATATAAATAAATGTTAATTTTCATCCTATTTTGGGTTAATTTTAAGCAAGAAATATAGTAATTTTTAAGCAATAGTTGAGTTAAAAACCACCCAGAAGGTTGGGTTAAACATTAAACCCAACTGCTGGGTCAGAGCAACCCAATCACATTTTTTAGAGTGTAGGAAAAAACAAAACAAAACAAAAAAAACTCCCTATAAAAAGTATCTTCAAAATATCTTATTTCGTGTTCCTAAAGAGGTTTGAGTAAATCATCTCAGAATTTCCAGTTCTTCCAATCTAGCTTGGAAAGCTGCATTTTATAGTTGTTTTATAAGCTATATTTTTATGACTTTTTAATAATGTTAAAACATATTTTATGATGTCATAAAATTGCTGAATGTTATTTAATAATGACTTTTAACTGCCAAAATTGTTTATTATATATCATTCTAAGCTGTTCACTGTGAGACACATGGCTTATTATCCCGACAATGCCTCTATTTCATGTTTTATTTATCAATGGTATTACATATTAACATGTATATGCATAGAAAGTCCTTCTGGCTATGCAAGTAATTGTGATGCCGTTTGATGTGTTTCACAAAATTTCCCACAATCTTAAAGTGTTTTTTGTAACGTTTTGTGGTCGTAGATCTAACAGCATGGGAAAATAGCTCATACAGAATAGACAATAGGGTTGTCCTTTTTGATGGAAATGCAGAACTTCCCTTTTTGAAGCTTCCATGTTGTCCTATCTAATTTCTGCTGCTTTCATATTGCAGATAGAAAAGCTATCCACTCTTTGGTATGATTTGTACCGAAAGCTAACGTACCATGTACTTTAGGAAATGATTACTTTTTCCAGTGAAAAAATTGAGCGGCTCACCTTTGCACCTCTTCAATTTGGATTCTTGAGCGAATATGTTCTTTGCCCTTTGGTGTTTTCGTACAAAGTTAACAACCTGAACATCGCTGCTTGTCTTCACTGCCTTAGAATAGGACTAGTCAAGAAAAGTTTGTTAGAATCTCTTGATATTTGGCTGATGAAGCTTTTGATTATGCCTTGATGAGGAAACTTCTCATCCCGCCCATCTGCCCGGAGGTTTCTTTTGTTCCCACATTGAGAAATTATCACACAATTAGTCTAAAGATGCAAGATTGCAGGTCAGCCACTAAGTGGTACTTGGTAAAATAATGTGTGCTGTAATTACGTCTGTGAAGATTATCAAAACAGAACGGCGGAGGAAGGTCAGGTGCAGTGCATTGAGACATTTTATAGCAGATATCTATGAATTTTATATGTAAAATATGACATTTAATGCTGCTTTTTTTTAACAAGCAGCATGCCGACCTTGAAATTCACTGCTATGAACAGCTGGTTAATCTACCTTTGTTTTCACTCAAAGGCATTTTTATGTGTTTGTGTTTATTTAACAGCCTGGTGTCCGTAGTGCGAGGACAGGTGGTGACCAGTGACGGCACTCCGCTGATTGGGGTGAATGTGTCCCTTCTGCATTACCCCCAGCAGGGTTATACCATCACCAGACAGGACGGCATGTTCGTACAAATATGTTTTACTCAGACACATACAAGCACATACATAAACACGTAATTATGCTAATACCTATCCTTAAGATAGTCGGTGTGAAACCGTTTTGCATAGTTTTATGCAAATTCATATTTACATTTCATTGCTTCCCACACAAGTCAAGTTGAGTCGACACAAACAGGCACATTCTCACCCCCATGTCAGTGTTACTGTCACTCAGACAGTAACACAACACATTACAATTTGATACTATGAATGTCCTTTTATGATCTGTTTATGACCAATTTATTTATTTTTTTTTACAGTTATATATACAGATATAGAAGGTGCACAGTGCCATTCACACAAACACTAAACACCATCATGGTAACACACATGAAACTGAAACATTAATTTAGCAACATTAGATATAACATACAAACCTACAACTGATAAGAAAAAACTAAGAAACAGTTATTTCAACCAAAAAGCATCAAATGTGAACTGTAATGCAGGGAATTCTGGGAATGTTAGTTTACGGTTATTCACTGTAAATAATATGTTCTTTTTCACTTCCAAAAACAGTATACTACAGTAAAGTTACATGTAATGTCCAATACAGTTTTTCATCATATAAAGTAGGGGAGCTTACCGTTAACCAGTTAATAGGTTAAATTCTTACCGTTAAAATCACAGCCATTTTTTATATGATCGTATAATGTGTCATTTAAATGATGTAAGTTAAATGTAGAATTTACATTTATGTAATTCTATCTTTTTGTATAAAAGCATATTTTATTGATTTAATAAAACTGAATACAATTTGTATACATACTTTATTTAAATGATTGCTTACATTATTTACATTATTTAAATGTTTTACTAAAATTAACATTCATCAGATATGAAAATAAATAAAAATCGAATATAAAACATTACATATAACATCATATTTTTACGTTAGCAATTACGTTAGCAAACATTTTAAATTTATTTCAAAATAATAAGTCAAGGAAGTAACAAGTTCACAAAATATTGTTTAAATTATGTTCAGCAATTATTTTTAATAGTTAACTTGTAGCTGTTTTTTAATTTTTCAGATCATCAGTTATCAAAGCTCAGTAAATATTGGTCACAGACACAGAGATTTACTTAAAGCCTTTAACTGTCACTCCCTATCTTGAACACAGACATGAAAATGCACTATCCAAAGTTACATTTTTATAATTCATGAACGAAAACATTTTGTAATATGAATTTGATGTACAATTTCCATGGTAATGCAATGTTTGATTTTAAAATGGTTTTCAAAGAATGAATTTTGAGATTTTAAGTTTTCAGTTGATATATAATTTCTTAAGATTTCTATTGTGTGATAGGGAAAAAGGCAACGAAGAAAGTCTTTTTGTGGCAAAGGTCAGAACTCCTGTTATGATGTAGATTTTTGAGGTGCACTCTTGTCATAAATTAATCTATTACTTTTCCTACATAATTTGTAACACAAAAGAGTGGTAAAATATAGGAGTCTTAGACCTTCCCAACGATATATATAGTTTGTCATGATTTGATTAGAATTTATTTGTAATATGGTAAAGTAAACTTAAGCGTCCCACAGAGTGGATGGTGACAGTTAAAGGGTTAAATTACTTTAAACTGAATACTCACTAAAAAGAATCACAGTTTTTATGCCATTTTAAATCTTATTTTGATGTAACAAAGTGGTTAAATGTGTGAGTTGTTTACTTATTAAAATGAGCCTAGTCTTCCCATTAACGCCATTATATTGTTCATTCAGACTGATTCATGAATGTGGAACACAAGAGGCGGGATTTATCGCATGAACCAATCACAGCCAACATAATCAGTCATATCCAATCAGATCACGATGGAGGCATTGCCTCCTCTCATGTGGTTTTCCCCATTCATTCTCAGTTACCCCCCACCAAACTCACCACACACTTTAGGGTGTCTGTTAAATCTCAATGGGCTCAGGGGAGGCGAGAGAGACACAGACTCCCGTTGTAACTTCACCTGCTAGTGTCGCAGTTTGACAGTGTTTCATTAGAAAAACGAGTGATTTATACACTTTTTAATGTTATATTTTATAGCACTGGCGGGTTTTTTTCCTCATCTAAGATTTTGAGGAGACACTGCTTCCCTTGGAGGATGTAATTATACTGTTTCAATCATGAAACATAAGTGAGTCAGACAAATAATGTTTTAAATTAATCAAATGGTAATTTATTAACTGTTCCAACCAATTAAATTGATTCAGTGAAGGACGTAAGACTGACAAAGCATAAAGCAGCATAAATCTGATCTCCACATGCATACATTAAAAAGATGAAAATGTTCAGTTTCAAACCCCATTTTAACTGTAGTTATACAACATTAAAGCAGTCTGCATAGTTTAACTTTCTGATCTTAGCTTGTTCTGGGGCTATCTGACCTTCTTGTACCTTTATAATAATCTCTTTAGTCATTATCCATCATTATCAAGAATCACTCAGATCAGCAGTTAATGTGAGTCATCTACTCAAGGGTCACATGTGTGGGAGTTTGCATGCGCGTGTGTGCCGACCGTATGCCTTTAACTGAGGCATGACCGTAACGCATTCAAAACTTTATTTTCTCTTCAATAGAGTTTAATGAAAGAAAAAAAATACTCAGGGGATGGATCTTCATCTCTAAAGAAGGAAGGCCGATGTTGGGGATTATCCGATATATCCAGATCCCTCCTAAAAACCTGCACACAGGGGAACGGGCTTCAGATAATCGTGCTTGTTCAGTGCTGGTGTCTGCTCTTGGTTAGCAAGCGTGTCCAAGGGGAAACAGAGAGAAAGAAACAGCTTTAAAGGCCGATGGTCTGGAACAGTGGCGCAGCCATGCCAGGATTGAAAAAAGGGACAGGAGCAGTTAGGGAAGATTTCAAGGCAGTGCAAGGATGTATATGTTTGTGTGTATGTGTGTGTAAAGTCACCGCACCGTTCATCTCTCGCCTTCCGGGCAGGGGAGTCAGCAGCTCATATAGAGCACGACTTCAAAGAGACGCCCCTTCATTTCCAAATCTGCGCCTACCTCCTCGCTATACCATGCTAATTAAAATAGGTCCTGCTCTAACTGCTACATCCAGATCTCTCATCCAAATCCCTCTAACGTAAAAAAGTTACATCACATCTCTACCCCTACTCTCATCAACTAATAGAACATTTTAAGCATGCCAGCGAACTACTGATAAAAGACAGTGAAGTCTGCCATGCATTTTAGCTCTTATTTATGAATCAGATTCATTTTTGGAGAAGGATATGAAACGTGGAAGACATCAATAACTAAGCGCTTTGATGAGCCTAACAAACCATGTAATTTGGAGAGGACCCATGTGCTTATGAGTTTGATAACAGGAAATTATGAATCACACTTAGCCTTCATATGCCCTCTGCCCCCACACAAACAATGTGAGATTCTGGCACAAACTGTATCTTTCATAAAAATAGTGAATTGTTATGTAAATATAAACTGCTGTTTAAAAGTTTGGAGTGAGTCTCTTATGCTCACCAAGGCTACATTCTCTATTTTAGGGCTGCCTTTGGCTAAAGATTTGTGCATTTTAAGCATTAGTCAACTAATCGCTAGTTTATTAATAAACCATTTAAATCATAATAGTGAGCCTTTAATTGCCTATATAGCCTAATAAGCGCTCAAGCGCACGCACAAAGCTTGCCACAGTGCACCGGCAGAAGTAATGATTCTGTGTCAGGGAAAAACAATAAGGAGGCTGCATTAACATTTTAATAATTTATTGATACTAGTGCTTTATGTCATCTCCGCAGCAGTGATGCACCTGTTTGTGTGTTTCATACGGATTACGTAATCTGAGAATATTTGTTTTCAATTTGAACTGGTTCATTTGAATGTAGGCATTGCGCTGTTTATAGATATATTTTTAACGTCTAGGCAAGTATACACAAAGTTTCAGTTAATTCTTTTCCTTGACGCGCTCAAGTTCATAAAGACCGAGATGGCAGAAAGCACATTTGCTTTCGTTATTTTACAAAAGCGCAATGTCTTGTGGTTATTGTGAGTGCACACAAATAAACATAGAGTCTTTACAGATTCAAAAGATGCATTACTCTTATCTGTATGACCAAGTGACCGCACCGGCACCTCCATCTGTCATGCAGTGTCATCTGACACTCCGCACAGACACTTCAACAGTGCACATTTCAGCCCTACTGATTTAATCAAAAACTTACAGTAAAACAGTAAAACTGTGACTGTTTATTGTTAACATATGTAATTTATTTCTGTAGTGTCAAAGCTAAAATTTAAGTAGTCTTCAGTGTCACATGTTCCTTCAAAAATCATTCTTATACACTCAAAAAAAAAAAAAAAAATCATTGGATGAACTCAAATTAATTGAGGGCAGGATTTCAACCTAATAAATATGTGTAACCCCAACTCTTTCATGCAATGAAGTGTAATTGAGTTGAGTCAATATAATCAAATAAATAAAATTGATAAGTTTTTGAAGTGAATATTTTATGCTTGTTGAACTCAAACTAAAACATTTGTTACATCCCAAAGTAGTTGTTTATTTTATTATTAAAACAACTTTAACTCATGTTAACAGGTCCTCAGTTCAAGTGCATGCTCTGCACTTCACCACAATGGTAACCCCCCAAAACATTAACATACCAGAAACTGTTTTAAATACAAACATAAAAGAGCATTAAACATTAACAAGTCTCCCAATTTGATCATCTTAATAAAAAAATGCATAAAATATCATTTTAATTTAACATTTACTCCCCTTATCCAGCCCTGTGCAAAGGATAATGGGAAGGGGAAATCCACTTTCTAGTTACACAAGTAAAACCATTTATGTACTCTCAACTCAAATGAATTAAGTAAAGTGGTTGTAAAGAATTGTGTTGGATTAACCTAATTTACTTAAGTAAATTGAACAAGCCTCAATGTTAGTTTTGGCCTACTTAATTGAAACATGTCCTTTCAAAATGAAAATATTGAGTTAAACCAACACAACTGTTTCAAGTCAGTTTAACACAATGTAGTTGTTTAAATGGGAAACCTAACACAATGGTGTTAAATGAAAATGATTTTAAGTAAACTGAACTGTTGTAGAATCATTTTTTGAGTGTATGCTGATTTGCTGCTTAAGGAACTTATTATCAATGTTGAAAACAGTTGCATTGCTTACTATTACCTAGTTTTTAGGATTCTTATATGTTAGAAAGTTCATTAGAACAAAATATATTTAAAATATAAATCTTTTGTAACATTATAAATATGCTCACCGTCACTTTTTATCAGTTTAATACATCCTTGCTGAATAAAAGTATAGATTTTCTAAAAAAATTGCAATGTGTATTACATAACAATACACACGCTTCATTTTATACATTTTCATGCATACAACATAAAAAGTACAATGTCTTTTATTACCATGTTTTTTTTGCTTTTGTTTTTTTTGACATGGTACCATGATAGTAAAGGTATCACTATGTACCATACTATCACCATAGTTCTTTCTCAGGAGCATGTATGAGCTTTGTTCTGAAGATTGTGTTTTTATCCACCTGCAGGTTTGATTTATTGGTTAACGGAGGCACTGCATTGACGTTGCGTTTCGTGCGCGCTCCATACTCCGCTGTGCATCGCACGGTGTGGTTGTCATGGAGAGTTTTCCATGTGATGGACACACTGGTGATGAGAAAAGAGGAAAGAGACACGCCAACCTGTGAATTTAGTGGCCTTGACAGACCCTCGCCCCGAATCACGGCGTCACCGCTCTCCACCTTCTACCGCTCCAGCCCCGAGGCCAGCCCCATCATTCCTGAGACACAGGTGAGTCATACCGCATCACATCTGGGAGTAAAATGAGTCTCGGTTCATTTTTCCTTAAAATCAAAATAAATTTGCCTACGCGCCTCAAGCTCATCTGAGCTGTATGATTTAATGACACTACAAAATGTGAGAGAACCAGGTGATCTTTACTTACAGAACATACTGTGAAACCAGATATTCTTAAGACCACCACGCAGATATTGCTACTGAATTAATGATGACAGTGGCGTACTATATCATGTTCCTGTGACAGAAATAATTCACATTTTACGCTTGTAACATAAATCACTTTTAAGGCTATAAGTAGAAGTCAGCAGGGATCAGACATAATTAAAACAGATATTTTTTGTGGAAATGCATTAATTTAGATGACTGTCATTCTGAAGATGTTCGTCTGAAGAAAATTGCGTTGGTTGTCTTTTTATCTTTTTAACCCTTTAAATAGCCTCAGTCTCAATGTTGCCTTTATTTGATCTAAAATACATTAAAAACTACAAAAAAGAAGAATGAATTCATAGTGTGTAATGAATTTAGAAAGCAGTGCATCTTGTTTTAAATATCTGACGATTGTAATAAAAATGATAGTAAGGAGATGAAGGAAATTTACACTACAGGCAATTAACTTCCTCTCTCAATGCACATCACAGGTTCTTCACGAGCACACGGCCATCCCTGGGAGTGATTTAGACTTGATTTACTTAAGTTCACGTGCTTCAGCCTACAAACCTGTTCTGAAGGTCATCTTGACCCAGTCTAGCGTGTCCTTCGGCTTGGCTCGGGTCCACCTCATGGTGGCTGTGGAGGGCAGAATGTTTCAGAAGCAGTTCCCAGCTTCACCCCGGCTCTCTTACAGCTTTATCTGGGACAAGACAGATGCATACAGCCAGAGAGTCTACGGACTCGCAGAGGCTGTAGGTAGGTAGTGGAACAATGGGAGGAAACAGATCTATATAAAGCCCTGTGTGTATGAATATATTATTAACTTGGACTGATTTAAACCAGGAGCAAATTAATCTTTTTTCACCCAGATATTTCAGCAGTGAGATGAATCTCCCTATAAACTGATAATACAATTCAAACTGATTAGGAGAAGAGGGCTTATTATTAGAAGACCAGAAGGTTGAACTTGATATTCTCTGAACCTTAAACTAATGGTTGTTAAAGGGATTTAGGACAGAGAATACAGTAGAATAATATGGTTTCATTTTAATACCGGCACAAAACCTTGCTGAAAATACACAGTTCAAAAGCCAATCTCATTTTGTTGAATTTGCATCGTTATCCTAACCATCTTTTGCTAAACTGACACTGGCTTGTGTTCTAGCAATAAATAAAATCTATAAGCAGCTGCATTTTTCTAGTCCATCTATATATTGCTGACTGCTCTTTGCATGTATAATTAGTCTGCAAATGAAGCGCACTGAGAAACACTAGCTTTTAGAAGGTCACAGGCCCATTTGAAAAATGTGGCTACGACTGGACTCGCTGTAATCACGCTATTTGCTAAAGTACTAAAGTACTTACTAAAGTACTTTTCTTGAACAAGGTTGTAGCCGCTTTGAAATACTTACTGCACCAGTTTTCCATGTGCATAAACAGTAAACTGTCAAAATGCACTATCCAGACTTAAATTTGTATAATTTATGAATGCAAACATTTTGTAATAAGATTTGGTAATGGTAATGCAATGTCTGATTTTAAAATGCCTTTCAAAGGATGCGTTTTAAGATTTTAAATCTTGAACTGATGTGTAATTTCTTATGATATCTAAAGCATGAAAGGGAAAAAAGAAAAGAAGAAAGTTTTTTGTGACAAAGGTCAGAACTCTTGACATATATTAATCTATTACTTTTCCTGCATAATTTGTATCACAAAAATATGGTAAAATATCTATTTAGGAGTCTTAGACCTTTCCAACGATGTATAGTTTGTCATGATTAGATTAGGATTTATTTGTAATATGGTGAAGTAAACTTAGGCGTCCCACAGAGTGGACAGTGTCAGTTAAAGGGTTAAATTAGTGCTGTCAGTTGATTAAAAAAAACGAATTATTCACACATATTTTTTCTGAAATTAATCGCAATTAATCCCACCTAACATTGACATTTTTAAATATACTTTTCTATTGCAATAATTTCACATTTAATGTTCAAATTAATTTATATACAACATAAAGACTTTTTTATTATTAAAGGTGAGTATCACTGATGCCAATATTACTGATGTCTCTAGGAATTTTTTTTCTAATATTTATCCATTGACTGTAGCCATTCAACATTACAGTATAATAGAAAGCTATCAATTTGAACATTTATTAGACTTTAAAAAAAAATAACAACTTCTATTTTAAATCAAAAAGTCACAAGTGTCAGAGCACAAGTATCAGGGGATGTCAAAACTTCTCCAGGGCCCCAAAACACCCTCAGACCCCAGAGGGTAAAACAATCGTCACATAAACCCATTATTTATCTCTGCCCTTCAGCAAGTAGGAAATATATAGAAAATGAATAAAGTTTTCAAACACTAAATACTAAATTAAATATAGATTAATCCCTGAAGCTACAAAAGTTATTGATTTCCTCTGTTTTCTTTTGTTCTTTGATTAACAGACATCACAGCAGCTGGGTTATTAGGAAATTTGGCTGCTATTACTTTAAGAGCTGCCGCTACTGAACGTTACACGGATCTAACACACATGCTAGTAGTTTCTTTTGCGCTTAAATATGAATTGATACAGTTAATGTGACTGGCACTAGATCTGTTGTGGGACAATGTGGGACATGTGCGAGACATACATTTACTACTGTTATGCTATGTAAATATTTGCTATATATAAGAGATATATAGCTGATTTGCTGCTTAAGAAACTTTTATTATCTATGTTGAAAACAGTTGCATTGCTTACTATTACCTAGTTTTCAGGATTCTTATACATTAGAAAGTCAGCATATATTTAAAATAGAAATCTTTTGTAACATTATAAATGTCTTCACTGTCACTTTTTTTTTTTTTATCAATTTAATGCATCCTTGCTAAATAAAAGTATAGATTTCTTTAAAAAATAGCAATGTATATTACATAATAATACACACGTTTCATTTTGTACATTTTGATGCATACAACATAAAAAGTACAATGTCTTGTATTATTATGTTTTTTTTTGTTTGTTTTTTTTTGACATGGTACCATGTAAGTAATGGCATCACTATGTACCATACTATCATCATAGTACTTTCTCAGGAGCATGTATGAGCTTTGTTCTGAAGATTGTGTTTTTATCCACATGCGTGGAAGAGAATCCACCTGCACCCTAGCATTACAATAATCCACTCTCAACATTTGTCATTAAACTAACGCCATAAAAACTGCCTCAAACAAACTATTTAAATAAGAAGAAAGGCGTGTCTAAAAACTGCATCCAATTTTTTTTTTATTGGTTAAAAAGAATGGAGAATGTCATGTTTTTCTGACCATTCTCGACCATTTCAGTCAGTGGTGCTAGATCACTTAATGCGGTCCGTGCATCCTTTGCATGAAAACTACGCAGCTAAAAGAATAAATAAAAAGCTTTCTTAAAAAGGCAAAAGAACATATGCATGTTTTCTTAATATGACATTTATAAACCAACAGACTGATGAAAATGCTGGACATTTTCTCAATATGCGACATGCAGGACAAGGGGTGAAAATGCTGTGCGGGACGGGGGGTCAAATTCCCTCGTCACCATGTGCTCTACGACTAAATAAAAACACTTCTCATCAAGAAAAAAAGAGAGAAGCAGCAGTTGTGAGTGGGATGGCCAACCTTGGCCCCGCCCTTGCATTAATATTTTTAACGCTGTTAAACTGGAAAAATGAATTGCCTGTGTTAACGCACTAATTTTGACAGCACTAGTTTATATGCTTAAAATTCTATATACTTAAAATATTTGCATGTAAAAAATGCTTTAACTATTAGCTTTAATTGCTTCATTTAAACAAGAAACCTATATTAAATTGGGTAGAAAAACATTTGAGGCTAACAGATACCTTTTGCCCTGTTTCCCCTTCTATACTGTAGTATCCGTGGGCTTTGAGTATGAATCATGCCTGAATGTGATCCTGTGGGAAAAGCGGACAGCCACGCTGCAGGGATATGAGCTGGAGGCCTCCAACATGGGCGGATGGAGCCTGGATAAGCATCACATCTTGGATGTGCCAAACGGTAGGAAGCGCTTATTAAACCCCACCGGAACCACCTCACGGGAAATGTCCCCTCACCAATTCAGGGGTCAGTGCCTCTACCTGGACTCATTGTCATAAATATTCATCTTAACATGAAATATGGTTCATTGCCTCATTTGCACATAATAAAGCAGAGTTTGAAAGGGCTAATCGCTCACAGTGATGACAGATTAAATCGGAATCATTAACACAGCGTGCCAAGTCTGAGCTGTGCTCTCCAACATTATGGGGGACATGATTTGGCTGAATGAACTTTATCCAGTTTTCAGGCGCAGAATGCATACTTATAGCTTAATTCAATAAAAGTGCCATTAAAACACAAGCGTGAATATGGAAATGTGGCATTATTCCACCAGACATTCCCTGTTCCTTTGTCTTCATAATGAAACAGGGTGACAGGGAAGCTCATTCTGTCAGCTTAAATCTCCATATTCACACACATAATGGCATCTTTTTATTCTCTGTAAATGACGATGTGTGCACAGTTTGAACCGGATCCAGCAGTCGTATTTAATGGCCCGTTTTGGGAAAAGAAGTCAGCTCTGCAGCACATCCCGATGCCCTAAATGAAAACACAAGATTAGGCTGACGCTTTTCAGGTGCGCTTGTCTCTAGAGTTAGTTAGTGTGACAACATCTGATTGTTCCCTGCCTGAACCAAAGATTTTAAGCCTCTTTTTGATTGCTGGCTAAATGCCCAGTTGGCCTTGGGATTTCCACATCCTTTAATCCGACGACCTGCCGAACAAATGGTCATGGCCGTCTGCTCAGCCCTTATTTTTGCACCTCTAGACAGTTTATCTAGTTTAAGCAGTGTTTCTGCCAATAAGTCTTAAATTCTCATTTTACACCTCAAGCGCCAAAGTGGATTAAACCAATTGCAGATTTTCGAAGATACAGACATGGCTTATATCTTTATCTTATTTAGATTAAACCATTATTATAAAAATGCTTTGGTGTTCGAATTTTATCATTTCATAGTTGATACTGATTAGTTAATAGTGAATTTAATTGATTTGCCTTTTTAGAATTATTTCCAAAGCATGTAGATGATCTGTCATGGTAAATATGTGGAGATTTTTATACTGCTTAGACTTCTTTTTGCTAGCTGCTGAAGTTCATAGACTTTGAATTGAAGATTAACTACATTGTTTTTGCTGTTTTTGTGAACTAAATCTGTCAAAAACCTCACAGACACAGTTGAAAGCCATGGAACAAAAAGCCCGGGAACTGCATATTCTGATGGAAAGCACTGAGGCATAGAGCATCTGTCCTAGAGCTCTCAGCTCTGTTAAATTTAAATCCATAACATGATCACCTGTTCTTTTTCGCCTCATAACTCAGTTAGCAGGTTTGCGGTTAGGTAAGTTTTACACGGAGTTGCTCATTATTTATCCTACACGCTCATAATCTTCTTAGGCATCGACTTATACGTTTACTCTGAGAAGAATAGCTCTTAAAAGAGCTTAAGACATAAATCTGGCTCAGACCCTGTTTAATCGGAGTTTTATGAATTAGATGAAAGCTTTGCACATTTGGGCATGTCACCTTTACAATCTTTTCGATTAGTGCGTTTTTGTACATCAGAAGCGATGCATGGCAAGTGATGGGGAAGGGAAAACATTTCGTCCTGAAGAACTTGTCACAAATGTAATCAATTTGCCAAAGGGAGATCTTCTCTTTGACAGTCCCATTTGTCTTACTGATTGATAATGCAGAGCCTCTCATATCTATGGCTTACAGGTCTGATCAGAAGTCAGTGCCTGTGCAAACTGTTTGGCTGCGCATATGTGTATGCGTTTGAGCAAGAGCTACATCCCGTTGCCTTATAAACACAACCATGCTCTTGGTGCTTTTAAATATTTATCATAGTCTTTATCTTCAATATTTATCACATCGAAATACAAAAATGCTTCTGTTTTGCATTGTTCTAAATGAATGCAAACAAATATTATTAAAAGGCTATTATCAGCATAATCGTTTAAATGAAAAGGTTGAACTGAAATTTTGTTGAATTTCAGAAGTGTTTTGTTTGTCCTTTTGAGAGCAGCATGAATTCCACACGTTTTCGTAAAACTTTTATCATGTTCTGCAGCATGATTTGAGAATGAGCCAAAGAGCATACTGTACTTTTTATCAAAGCAAAAACATCCAACCATCAGTACAAATGAGTTCACATAATCAGTATTACTTTGTAATCTTTGTATCTTTCATTTTTAATTTAATATTAAGTGTTTAAAAATTAGTTTTAGCTAGATTTAAATGGGAAAATAGAAAGAAGAAGAAATATTAAAGATATTTTTTACTCATTTTATGACGTTTGTAATGTTAAATAATATGTTAATACAACCCTCTACAGACACCTTGGCAATAGAATCGCCATTGGCTAGTAATTTGTTTAGTTTACTCGCCAGACTGATATACTATACGTATGTACTATATCTGAAAGTACACTCTTAACATCAGTCGGTCAAGCATTATAAGAGGATTTTATGACTATCAAGTATTTTTATTATTTGGTGATAGAACTTTAGTAATTAGAATTAAAATTTGGTAACCATGTATGAATGCATATTAGTGTTTTCTAACTTAACTAAAAAAAATAATAAATAAAAAATAATAATAATGCGAATTCTACTAAGAACAATATAAAACGTATTAAGGATTAATGAGCTGCTGGATTTATAAATATTAATCAGGTTGTGTGTGTTCGCTCGAACTGATTTGCTGAAATCAAAACAGGGACGATAATAGGTGAGCGCCGGCCAATTAGATTGTTGTTTGTGCATTAGTGATTGGAAGTTCGGATCATTTTACCGACTCGGTCCTTTGAGTCTCGTTCAGCAAAATGAACGAATCTTTTTTCGAGTCATTTCGTTCATTTTGTTCATTTTAGCAAAATATAATTAAAATGTCACGTTTTACTTCCCTAACACATCTACTGCTTACACAAACGTTGATCACACTACAAACAAAACAAAACTATAATGCTATAAGAAACAGAAAATATTAATTCATTGTTTACCTGTGTCTTTAGTCTATGATTAGCTCACCTCACCTCTTATCTGACAAGATTTCGGTTTTGAGTCGTTCGTTCATCACCTGACAGCCCAATTAGCTTAACCAACGCAGCCTGAGCCGGAAAGAGAATTGATTAGTTCATTTCTCGAGTCCTCGGGTTTGAGTCGTTCGTTCATCACGTGACAGCCCCGTAATGTTAACCTATGCAGCCTGAGCCGGAAAGAGAATTGATTAGTTCATTTCTCGAGTCCTCGGGTTTGAGTCGTTCGTTCATCACGTGACAGCCCCGTAATGTTAACCTATGCAGCCTGAGCCGGAAAGAGAATTGATTAGTTCATCTCTTGAGTCCTCGGGTTTGAGTCGTTCGTTCATCACGTGACATCCCCGTAATGTTAACCTATGCAGCCTGAGCCGGAAAGAGAATTGATTAGTTCATCTTTTGAGTCTTCGGGTTTGAGTCGTTCGTTCATCACGTGACAGCCCCATAAGGTGAACGAACGACTCTAAAACAGGTGAACTAATTCCAGTACAGGACCTAATAGGATGTTGCGCATGCGCGACTGAACGAATCACTCGCCGAGACGACTCGTTCGTCCCGAGTCACATTAAAGATTCATTCAAAATGAACGAATCGTTCAAGAACGACCCATCACTATTGTGCATTAGTTCCGCTTACTACCGGAGAACCCGGTAGTTCTTAAAAGCCGAAGAATTCCGAAGGAACTCTGTTATTTTGACAGGAGCATACAACGAAGAATATCGTTTACATGTAGAGCGTCAATTCTGCATGGCATATAAGACTATCTCGCTCTCTCTTTGCGTGTAAGAAAAAAGCAAAGCAACAGCGAGTCGTGCGCCTTCACACTAGAGTTTACGGTACGTCAAATACAGGTACGCTGCGCATCCACTAAGATGAATTGAAATATAGCACATATAGCTTGATGGAGAGTGAAACCGCTCAGTTAGAGTCTTTGGCGAGTGAAAATATATTTGTGCTAAACTTATATTTAGCTTCCAACTCACACACTGGCGAGTAAAATCTGAAAATGTATTAGCCAGTGGCTAATATTAAATATCAATTAGCCGCCCAGAGTGAAGACTTAGTCGCATATGCGAGCGATTTACTCGCTATGTAGAAGGGTGAGTTAATGTTAAATCCTAAAAATGTTAGAAAAAAAAAGTTAAATGTTGTCTCGGACTTTTTGGACCCCACCATAGGTGTCAATCCTTAACCTTTTTGGTGAATTTTTCCGATATGGCAGACTGCTCAGCCTGAAGGCTCTTTATGAATGCTGCAGAACACCTAGAAGATTTGATATTCAGCTTGTTTGCTTGACATTTACAAAATAGTTTTATTTATCCCATTGCTATTTGATCAGCATATTTGTGCAGTGAATAATCAATAAGCATAAGCATTGCATTACTGTAGATGACATTGAATGAAATTTCCATTCATGGAGTTTGTTGTACTTCATAGACATTAACATGTAGCTGAGAGTGGCCAAAACAAATCGACTGCTTCTCACCTAAAGGTCTAGTCATAAAGTTGCAAGTTAATCAGGCCACAATTTACAGCATCTTTGCTGCATGGTAATGACAAACACTAATGAAAAGCATACTTTAAATGTAATTATTTTGTGACGCTGCATGTAATTAGTGGTTCTTGCAATGCTTGCAGTGCGCACAGTTTGTGCTGTGGGTATCTTAAATTGTGTGGCTTGTTGAGGACATTTGTGTAATTACTTTCCTAAGCAACTGGTTCAATATAATATTCAATATCAGAGTTGTTGTTAATGTTGTTCTTGTTGCATAGGATTTACAGTCAGATCTTTGTAGATATAGTAGTTCATTATTTTCTTCCTAATATTTGAACAGTGGTTCATAGATAGTGCAAGCAGTGCATAATGAGATTAGGGCAGTGCAATGCAGCAATCGCACAGTTTGAGTAAGTGAGAAGTGTCGTTGGTTTGTCTTGCTGTCAAGGTCAGTGGCTTTGTTGAGTCACACTTAAAAGCAGCCACCCAGACCAATTCATCTTACTTAATGGTACATTGTAGACCTCTGAATAAGAACGGCAGCTTCTATTGGGCCGGGTGTTCTCGAGATCCCCTCTGACTGTGTCTTCATTCCAGTCCTCCTCTCAATCAATTAATCAATGGCAGGGCCTAATCAAGCAGGAACAAATTGCTATGCACCCTGCTTAGCTGCACATGGGAAGACATTAGGCATGATTCGCATGCAGTTGAGAATTGCAGAGGGTTTTGGGTCATTTAAGCACTCTGTAAATTAACAGCTGATATCAGCCAATGACAGTTTACCACGGTTGCTACTAAAGTGACAGTCATCACACTAAAGAGGAATGCCCGATGAGATTTGGCACTGGATGCACTTGATTTGTCTCCTCTGTGACACAGGCACAAATCTGCATATTTTGAAAATCCATCTAGTTGGCCTGTATAATTAGGCTGTTTTCGGGTTCACATCTCTTTGGATGCTTACGTAGGACACTTTCTTTTGTTCAAAAGCAGTTATACAGAGTGTAACCGAATGGAACAGAATGATATGGTTTTGACATGTTTTTCAAAGACTTTTTTTAACATGACATTCCATTTTACACACAATGCTTGGGGCAGGACGCTCAAAAACAGAACAAGATGCAATGCAACAGCTAAAGATTTCTGTCTGAATGTGTGTGACTGTTTTTTAATGGCTGGTGCTTTAAAAGTGGATGTAGCTGAAGATGCAACTTTGCCCAAAAAGTTTCTTTCAATGTTAAAGGGATAGTTTACATAAAAACTGAAAATTCTGTCATTAAAGGTGAAGTTCACTTCCAGAACAAAAACTGACAGATAATTTACTCACCCCCTTGTCTTCCAAGATGTTCATGTCTTTCTTGAACATTTCAGGAATGTTCTCCATATAGCGGAATTCTATGGTGCCCCCAAGTTTGAACCAAAATGCAGTTTAAATGCAGCTTCAAAGGGCTCTAAACAATCCCAGCCAAGGAAGAAGGGTCTTATCTAACGAAACGATCGGTTATTTTCTAAAAAGCTATTTACAAGCTGTACATTCACTGTATAATACAGTAAATGATTGGACATAATATTTAACATCTTCCATTCATTATTTGCAGCATGCCAGCCACCCAGTATTTGTGTATTGTAATCCCAGTAATTTTGTGCTTTGTTGATTTTAAATATAACACAGCTTATCTTTCAAATTGTCAGTTTGATCACAAAATACAAATTATAAATGTGTTTTTCCTCTTTATTTCAAGTTTAAAGCAAGATAGAATTGAAGGGAACATCAGAAGGCATTAAAAAAAAATGTTATAGCCTAATTTAATGAAACAAATGTCTCATTGTAATTGGAAAGATGACTGATTTACATGCAGCTTAAACTGAGGTGAATACACCGATCTGTTGCCACATTAAAGAGTGTAAAAAACATTATTTTAATAGACATATTGTTTGTATTTCGTTATAAAACGGACAGAATTTGAAAGCTGAGATTTTGTAATTTCTCCCTGTGCTCCCAAACCGGGCCAGAATGCGCAATAGGCAATAGCCTACTCTAAAAAGATTATAACTTTAATCTCGTAATTGCTTCAAATTATTTCTCGTAATTTTGACTTTATTCTCGTAATATTTCAACTTTATTCTCGTATTATTTCGACTTTATTCTGGTCATTTCGTCTTTATTCTTGAAATATTATGACTTTAAGCTAGTGATCTTAGATTCTTTTTATTTTTTAACATGGCACTAAAACGCTGTCGTACTTATGCAACTTTTTGTCTTAACTTCATTTTAAATATTTTTAACTTTCTAAACAAATTTTTTAACTAGGTTTAAATGGGAAAATATGTTTAATGAAGAAGAAATGTTAAAGTCATTTAAATATTAAAGTCATTTGAAATTTAGATAATGTACTTACCCCCATCCAAGACGTTCATGTCTTTCTTTCTTCAGTCATAGAGAAATTATGTTTCTTGAGGAAAACATTTCAGAAAATGATCTCCATAGACTTCTATGGTGCCGGCGAGTTTGAACTTCCAAAATGCAGTTTAAATGCAGCTTCAAATGGCTCCAAAAGGTCCCAGCCTAGGAAGAAGGGTCTTGTCTAGCAAAACGATTGGTTATTTTCCAAAAAGAAAATTACAATTTATATACTTTTCAACCTCAAATGCTCATCTCGTCTAGCTCTGCAATGTGCATGCGTAGTCTGTGTAATCCAGGTTAATTCAGTTAGGGTATGTTGAAAAACTCCCATCTCATTTTCTCCTCCAACTTCAAAAACATCCTACATCGCTGCAGAAGTATCGACCCAGTGTTTACAAAGTCAGCATGCAAAGAAGGTAAAACGGGGATGTAGGACAATTTTGAAGTTGGAGGAGAAAATGAGTTTTTCGACATACCCTAACATAATTTCTTTACAGCTGAAGAAAGAAAGACATGAACATCTTGAAAGACAAAGGAGTGAGTAAATTATTTGTACATTTTTGTTCTGGAAGTGAACTTTAATTACTCACCCTCATGTTCCATGTTCCAAACCTGTAAGACCTTCGTTCATCTTCGGAACACAAATTAAGATATTTTTCATTAAATCTGAGAACTTACTGACCCTGGATTAACAGCAATGCAGCTGACATGTTCAAGGCCCAGAAAGGTAGTGGAGAAGACACTGTTAAAATAGTCCATGTGACATCAGTGGTTCAACCGTAATTTTATAAAGCTACGAGAATACTTTTTGTGTGCAAAAAAAAACAAGTCATTAGACTTTATTCAACAATTTCTTGTCTTCCATGTCAGTTTTTCATGTCATGATGGTGAGTAATTAATGACAGAATTTTCATTAATGGGTGAACTATCCCTTTAAGGGATAGTTCACCCATTATAGGTTTCTACCTAGAAAAAAAAAAAAAAAAAAAGACACAAACTAGTCAACCTATTAGTCTTTGGACCAACTAGTTGACCACAGTGTTATCTGTTTTCTGTAATTTCATGATCGGAGTAGACAACCCTCCATTAAAAGACAGTCAAAAAATTTCTCTGCTCTGCTTTTGACACTTTGGTTTGTCTTGTAACATAAACAAAAAAAAAATTAAAAACAAAAAATAATAATAACACTAACAACAACAACAACAAAAGAATCTTAAAGATGTAGCCTTGACAAAACATTTGAAACTGAACAGTTTTAATGAAACTCTGAACCAATTACAAAGCATAGCAATTGAGTGTAGCCAGTGAGGCAGCTAGTTACTAAACTCGAGATGTAGTGGCCAGCCAATGGGAGTGTAGTTCAGTGCAGTGTTATTGATGTGATTAATAGGCCAAAGCAAGTGTTGAAAGTCTAACATGTTGCTCAGTATGAATAATTTATGGCCCTGGGCATGGCACTTCCCTTTGAAGTTCCTCTTTGAAGCCAACCCCAAAAAGAAACAAGTTAAATTTTCACAGGACTGAAATATTTATCTGTAATGACCCAAGCTCCTCACTCAGTCTTGGACTGAAAGCGGTGTTAAAATGATTGAAACGATCAAAGGTTTTAGAAGCTGAGATCTATAGGGACTGGAAAATAAAGCACACAGCTGTGCAGACAATCACCTCTCAGGTGATCGAAATGTCTCCAGTTGGTAAATTTAGCGCCTGAGGAACGTGTTCTTTTTTTGGATACTGCACATTTGAGACAGATTCTCTCTGATTCAACAGCACAAACAACAAAAAAAAAAATTCAATCGTAGTTTTGCCAGCAGAACTGCTATTGTGTGGTATAAGCTTTTCTCTGAATGTTATAAAATATAGGAAAAAAAAAAAAATAAGCAGATTAATTTAAAATATAGAAAATTAATATTTTTCGTCAATTGACACAAATTATAGCATAGCTCATATCATGCAAAAGCAGTATATTTATTAATTTTCATTTACATAAATTGCATTGAAAGAAAAATAATGTGAAACCGAAATAACAAAGACCAACATCAAGTAAAATAAGATGTAATTCTGCTCAAAACGCGACTGCTTAAGAAGTGCTCCATTTATTTCAAGAGTTAAAGTCTAATCATCCATATTAATGAAAATGTTCATTATGGCAGCTCTGATGCCTTAGCAGCTTAATTCTTTTTGGAGCTTCCTCATCAAAGTGCTACTTCAATGTCCACATTAATGGAGTTTCTAACGGAAGTTCGGGAAGATCACAGCGCTAAGTGCCCCCTTTTCATAGCGATGTCCAGGGTAGGAACTTTCATCTTTAGTTGAGTTATATGCTCAGGCCCTTCCATTACAGCCAGAAAGAAACGGTCCGCTCTTTTTTTCCTTCCCTCTTACAGATTACAAGAGCATTTGAGGTTGTGAAGTCAGATAAGAGTAGCATTTCTATGCTAGTCTGTTTTAAAACAAATTAAAATAAAATTACAGTAAATATTTTTATTATTTATTTTTTTTTTTGCAATTGCATTTTTCATTTTATTATTATTAGTAGAAGTAGTAGTAGTGGTAGTGGTAGTAGTAATAATAGTAATTTTCTCTTTCTGGGTCTATGTGATTTTTAAGTACACCCATTTCCGTCACTGAATTATGAAATGAAAATAAAAGAAAGGGGGGTTGTTGTGACATTCTGTCTCACAATTCTGACTTTTTTTCTCAGAATTGTGAGATATAAACCCGCAAATGTGAGTTCAAAAGTCAGTACTGTGTGATGTAAACTTGCAATTGTGAGTTATAAAGTTATAGTTGCGAGGTATAAACTCATGATTCAGACATTTTTTCTCAGAATAGTGAAATATAAATTCGCAATTGTGAGTTAAAGTCAGTATTGCGTGATATAAACTTGCTATTGTGAGTTATAAAGTCAGAATTGTGAGATATAAACTCACAATTCTGACTTTGTTTCCAGAATTACAGAAAATAAAATCAGAACTGTGAGGTAAAAACTCACAATTCTGACTTTATCACAAATTCGAGTTTGGATCTCACAATTCTGACTTTTTTCTCGCAACTGCAAGTTTATATCTCACAATTCTTTTCAAGACTTTTTTCCGACTCATTTTTTTTTTCTCAGAACTGATATAAACTCACAATTCTGTCTTTGTTTCTCAGAAATGTGTGATATAAACTCACAATTGCGAGAAATAAAGTCAGAATTGCGAGATAAAAACTTGCAATTCTGACTTTCTCGCAAATTCAAGTTTGTATCTCGTGATTCAGATTTTATTTCTTGCAGCTGCAAGTTTATCTCTCACAATTCTGACTTTTTTTCATGCAATTCTGACTTTTTTCTCAGAATTGTGAGATATAATCTTACAATTCTGTCTTTGTTTCTCAGAATTGCATGATATAAATTCTTTTTTATTTTTGTCTTGTAACTGCAAGTTTACATCACAATTCCGACTTTATAACTCACAATTACGAGTTTATATCATGCAGTTCTGAGAAAAAAGTCAGAATTGTGAGATAAAAAATCACAATAACCGTTTTTTTTTTTTTAATTCAGTGGGCTTTCATAGACTCTGGTGTATGTTTTTTTGTGAAAATAAATACAAATAAATTTTTGAGGGGTAAAAAACAACTTTTTTTTCTCCCATTCTCTCTTGTGTCTAAGGGATCCTGTATAAGGGAAATGGTGAGAATGTCTTCCTCTCCCAGCTTCCTCCCATCATCAGCACCATAATGGGGAACGGCAGACGCAGAAGCATCTCCTGTCCGAGCTGTAACGGGCAGGCGGAGGGAAACAAACTGCTGGCTCCTGTTGCTCTTGCATGGGGTATCGATGGGAGCCTGTATGTTGGCGACTTTAATTACATCAGACGCATCTATCCGTCGGGCAATGTCACCAGTGTCATGGAGCTCAGGTGAGTAAGCACAACTGCATCAAGGAAATCTGGCAGTATACTCGAGAAGACATTTTGTGGGAAATCGCAACATGCTGAGAGGCAGCGTAAAGGGTTTGTCTCTCTACAAAACATTTAAAAGCATAACTATTTTTAATCTCACAAAACTTTATAGTCCTCACAAAAGGAAGGCCTTCAGATTTTGCATAATAGCTGCACCAATTCTCACAGCAGGCGATTTTTGAAGTCCGACAGTAATTGTCTTGAAAGTTATTGTTATTGTTGAATGCTGTGAATTTGTAAGCAGTGCTTTGATAGCTGTAGCGGCAGTGGTTGAAAGGGGATACATTTAGATGCATTTAGATTTTAGTGCGTTGACAGAATGTTGTGCTTTAGCCTTTTAGAAAAGTAAACTCTGTCAAAGAAGTTATTTCAAATCTATTCTCTTTGAAATACACAGAATTTTAGAACAGACATTTTATTTCAAAATGTTCACAGAATTTTATTTCAACACTGTCACAGTGTTAAAGGATTAGTTCACTTTCAGAATAAAAATTTCCTTGTAATTTCTCACCCCCATGTCATCTAAGATGTTCATGTCTGTCTTTCTACAGTCGAAAGGTTTTTGAGGATTTCTTCATATAATGGACTTAAATGGGAGCCATTGGGTTGAAGGCCCAAATTGCAGTTTCAAGGGGCCCTACATGATCCCAGCCGAGGAATAAGGGTCTTATCTAGTGAAACAATCTGTCATTTTCTAAAACAATAAAAATGTATATACTTTTTAACCACAAATGCTAATCTTGCACTAGTTAGATCTCACGCATGACGTAGTCACCTTAGAAGGGTCACACGTGACGTAGACAGAAGTACCAACCCAGTGTTTACAAAGTGAACATGCAAAGAAAGTCAAATGCCCTTTACAAAAAAGATAAAACAATGATGTCAGATGATTTTGAGATGGAGTTTTTCCTACCGTACCTGAACCGAAGTAGACATAGAAGAAGTACTAACCATGCGTGACCTTTCCAAAATGATCACGTAATGTGTGAAGTCACGCATTTGTGGTTAAAAAGTATAGACACACATATATATATATATATATATATATATATATATATATATATATATATATATATATATATATATATATATATATATATATATTTATTTCGAGTTTTTCGACATACCCTAACTGTTTTGAACCAGAATACGCAGCGTTCAGGCAGTGCAAGACAAGACAAACGTTTTAGATTAAAAAGTATTTAAATTGTAATTTTTTTTTTTCATGAAAATAAGATAAGACCCTTCTCCTCGGCTGTGAACATTTACAACCACATTTGGGATCGTTTGAAGCCGCATTTAAACTATTCTGGAAGTTCAAACTCGGGGCACCAATGCAGTCCATTATATGGAGAAAAATCCTGAAATGTTTTCCTCAAAAACATAATTTCTTTATGACTGAAGAAAGAAAGACATGGACATCTTGGATGATATTAGGCTAAGTAAATTATCAGGAAATTTTTGTTCTGGAAGTGAACTGATCCTTTAAGAATCAGTGTTGTTTTTGTTATTAAAAAAACGTATTAATTGAAGTAAAGCTGAAATAAAATAAAATATAAATATTAGAAGAAAAGCTTGCCCCGGCAACTAACTGAAATATGATATGTTTAAGTTGAAGTCCTAAAATAACTAAAATGAAAACTGAAATAAAAAAAAAATAATAAAAAAAATCACATAAGATTTCTAAACCTTAAAGTAAAATTAAAATAAAAATGGAAAAATCAAAATTTAAAGTATTAGAATTATAATTAAAAAATCTAATAATAATAATCCTAATAATAAAAAACAATTCAAAATATTAATAAATGATAAAATACTATACAAATAAAATGAAAATAACACTGTTAGAGGTTGATTTTATAGGTATTGTAACCTTAGTATAGAATTGTGGAGAATAAATACAGTAGTCCCCAGTCGGGTCCTGAACTACATGGAGAAGGGGTTATGTGAAGTAAATAGAATAAGTGTATACTATTTTACCTAAACTTGACATACTATATGTTCTCACCCTATGTTTCTCTCCTTTTTTCAAACTACCCAAAGAAATAAGGATTTCAGACACAGGTAAGTTATGAGTAGTAAATGTCACACAGTGCTGATGTGTTTTAAAATACATGCATGTATTATGTACACAATTATTCTGACCCTTTTGGGCCCTTTTTCTTTTTTTTTTTGTTATGGAATTACATGTCCAAAGGGGGTCTATAGAAAAACTAACCCAGGTTTGTTACTAATCCCAGAAGATGCCATGGCACATTTTATGAGATGTTTGCACATCACCTTTTTAAAAGATTTACTGAAGCCATGTAAGAGGACTTCGGATTTATGATGCAGCGGGCGACACTCTGTGCTGAAAGAAGTACCACTGTTTCACATTTTCACATTTGGATTTTACACAGGCCAGTGCCTCCAAGTGTGAATTGGTTTCCAAACAGTCCGGGATATCGATCGAATAGAGTAAGCTCGGTGTGCAAGAATAGCCCCAAAACTGCTTTTGATAAAACGTAAAAAGATTTGCCTGATCCCAGAGGAGAAGGTCACAGATCTCCACACCCTTGTGCACGAAGTCTCGCCTCGACCGGTCATTTAAGCACTAATGGCATGTCTGGAGGGGCCGCACTAACTCATTCAGAAAGGAGCAGGCTGATTGGGAGACAGAATTAATGAATGCAAATAAGCGTAGCGTTCTGAAAAGCCATCAGTTGTTGACAGTCATTAAGATATGCATATCATCACCGCATCGCAGAGAACCTTTCCCCGCAAGGGAACAGGAATGATTGAAATGATCTGGCAGTCTTGAAGTCGTCATCACAGCCTCCGCAAATACGTTCCAGTCACATCGCATTTACTTCCCTTTCGCACGTTGTTTTTTTTTCTCCTTCCCATCTGTCAGGAGCTCACACCCTTTTGATAGATGCGAAAAAACATGCTGCGATTCTCTCAACGTCTTTAATGATATTAATATTCTAATCAGTCTCTCATTTCATCTGCCATCTCCAATTGCAATGTCAGACCAATAATTTATGAGTCGCACTGCCTCAGCTTGACAGCCGACTAATGTCTTCGCTCGTAACTCCTACTGTTTGTATGTCTCTCGCCAAGTAACAATCCCGCTCACCGCTACTACCTGACCACGGATCCTGTGACGGGCCGACTCTACGTGTCCGACACCAACTCCAGACGCATCTACAGCCCGCAGGCGCTCCTGGCCAGCTCGGAGCCTCAGCAGAATGTGGAGGTGGTGGCAGGAACGGGAGATCACTGTCTGCCTTTTGACGAAGCTCACTGTGGAGATGAAGGACCGGCCACCGAGGCTCTCCTCACTGGACCGAAAGGTATTTTTAAAGGATCATTAAAAGTGACAATCAAAAGGGTCATTTATTCACTTGAAGGATAAAGTTGAGAAACATGGTTCTTCAGACTTGCGATGAATCTTCTGAGGCACACGACAAACTTTGATTGACATGAAAGATCATCCCAAAGCTCTGTGAGCTTTTAACACTGTATTATGTAGTGAGGTTTTTGATTGGCGCTTCAACGAGGGAAATGGGAACTGACAGCCCCGGGATAGGTACTAAATTATTTGACTGAGGCAGACACAACGGATTGATGAAGCTGCTTTGAACGATTCGTGACTTCACCGACATAAATTATAAAACGTCACACTTGTCTGGTGAATATAGACAACCTGTTTCGGCATATAACCTCGTCATGCAGAAAAAGAGATGTTTTCATTGTTTTTCAATAAAATGCCATTCACACATGAATGCACGCGCTGAATGATGGATACATTAGGTGTCGTATTTCCTGTGTAGATGGGTACATAATGCGTTGCATTGAAGGGACGTGCGCAGAGATCTACATTCTGGCTGTCCTAACTATAAAAAAACTCAGAAGCATTGATGCATACATGCATTTTCCACGGTTGGGACTGAGATTTCTGCCATAGCGTCAGTTCGCCTCACTGTTTTCGTCAGGCACCCAAACTCTCCGTGCTACCACTCAGCCAGACACGTATTTACCAAGCGGCAGTTACTATAGCAACCTACACATTCATAATTTGAGTTTAAAAGTGGGTTTGATGCTTTCCCACTGCATGCTTTTGTCAAATACCCTGAGCAGACTTGCAGACTGACTGAGACGGAGTGAGAGAGCCCAAACGCAGGCTGAAATGCTAGAGGGAGGGAGGGATGTTCTAATACATCCTATTCCACTTTCTCCTTAAGAAATAATTCAGCAGTGGGAGGCAAGATGTGAATAATTGAGGGCGATGCTTTCTGCAGTGACCTGAATAATGGGAAGCCAAACACGACACATGTACCCGCTGCCTGGATCAGGCAAGCAAAGAGCACAGCTGTGTGACCTGCACATTTCGTTCCTTCCTCTCG